>JAQIBA010000011.1:377115-754532 GCA_028293925.1 Brueelia nebulosa
TTTCGATTTTCAGGATTTTTCGAAAAAAGTGCAAAGGTAGCTACCTGTGCCTTGTTTTTTCAACTTTAAACTTGGATAAAATAATTTCTGCCGATCCGATTGAACTCAAACTTGGTTTTCCTGTGTTTTCAGACACGCTCTTTCCAACTATGTTGGTGGCATCGAGATTTGAGGACTTTCGATTTTCGTCAATTTCTGAAAAAAGTGCAAAGGTAGCTACCTGTGCCTTGTTTTTTCAACTTTAAACTTGGATAAAATAATTTCCGCCGATCCGATTGAACTCAAACTTGGTTTTCCTGTGTTTTCAGACACGCTCTTTCCAACTATGTTGGTGGCATCGAGATTTGAGGACTTTCGATTTTCGTCAATTTCTGAAAAAAGTGCAAAGGTAGCTACCTGTGCCTTGTTTTTTCAACTTTAAACTTGGATAAAATAATTTCTGCCGATCCGATTGAACTCAAACTTGGTTTTCCTGTGTTTTCAGACACGCTCTTTCCAACTATGTTGGTGGCATCGAGATTTGAGGACTTTCGATTTTCGTCAATTTCTGAAAAAAGTGCAAAGGTAGCTACCTGTGCCTTGTTTTTTCAACTTTAAACCCTTGTAAAATAATTTCTGCCGATCCGATTGAACTCAAACTTGGTTTTCCTGTGTTTTCAGACACGCTCTTTCCAACTATGTTGGTGGCATCGAGATTTGAGGACTTTCGATTTTCAGGATTTTTCGAAAAAAGTGCAAAGGTAGCTACCTGTGCCTTGTTTTTTCAACTTTAAACTTGGATAAAATAATTTCTGCCGATCCGATTGAACTCAAACTTGGTTTTCCTGTGTTTTCAGACACGCTCTTTCCAACTATGTTGGTGGCATCGAGATTTGAAGACTTCCGATTTTCATGATTTTTCTAAAAAATGCCACAGGTAGCTACCTGTGCCTTGTTTTTTCAACTTTAAACTTGGATAAAATAATTTCCGCCCATCTGATTGAACTCAAACTTGGTTTTCCTGTGTTTTCAGACACGCTCTTTCCAACTATGTTGGTGGCATCGAGATTTGAGGACTTTCGATTTTCGTCAATTTCTGAAAAAAGTGCAAAGGTAGCTACCTGTGCCTTGTTTTTTCAACTTTAAACTTGGATAAAATAATTTCTGCCGATCCGATTGAACTCAAACTTGGTTTTCCTGTGTTTTCAGACACGCTCTTTCCAACTATGTTGGTGGCATCGAGATTTGAGGACTTTCGATTTTCAGGATTTTTCGAAAAAAGTGCAAAGGTAGCTACCTGTGCCTTGTTTTTTCAACTTTAAACTTGGATAAAATAATTTCTGCCGATCCGATTGAACTCAAACTTGGTTTTCCTGTGTTTTCAGACACGCTCTTTCCAACTATGTTGGTGGCATCGAGATTTGAGGACTTTCGATTTTCAGGAATTTTCGAAAAAAGTGCAAAGGTAGCTACCTGTGCCTTGTTTTTTCAACTTTAAACTTGGATAAAATAATTTCTGCCGATCCGATTGAACTCAAACTTGGTTTTCCTGTGTTTTCAGACACGCTCTTTCCAACTATGTTGGTGGCATCGAGATTTGAAGACTTTCGATTTTCAGTGATTTTTCTGAAAAAAGTGCAAAGGTAGCTACCTGTGCCTTGTTTTTTCAACTTTAAACTTGGATAAAATAATTTCTGCCGATCCGATTGAACTCAAACTTGGTTTTCCTGTGTTTTCAGACACGCTCTTTCCAACTATGTTGGTGGCATCGAGATTTGAGGACTTTCGATTTTCGTCAATTTCTGAAAAAAGTGCAAAGGTAGCTACCTGTGCCTTGTTTTTTCAACTTTAAACTTGGATAAAATAATTTCTGCCGATCCGATTGAACTCAAACTTGGTTTTCCTGTGTTTTCAGACACGCTCTTTCCAACTATGTTGGTGGCATCGAGATTTGAGGACTTTCGATTTTCAGGATTTTTCGAAAAAAGTGCAAAGGTAGCTACCTGTGCCTTGTTTTTTCAACTTTAAACTTGGATAAAATAATTTCTGCCGATCCGATTGAACTCAAACTTGGTTTTCCTGTGTTTTCAGACACGCTCTTTCCAACTATGTTGGTGGCATCGAGATTTGAAGACTTCCGATTTTCATGATTTTTCTAAAAAATGCCACAGGTAGCTACCTGTGCCTTGTTTTTTCAACTTTAAACTTGGATAAAATAATTTCCGCCCATCTGATTGAACTCAAACTTGGTTTTCCTGTGTTTTCAGACACGCTCTTTCCAACTATGTTGGTGGCATCGAGATTTGAGGACTTTCGATTTTCGTCAATTTCTGAAAAAAGTGCAAAGGTAGCTACCTGTGCCTTGTTTTTTCAACTTTAAACCCTTGTAAAATAATTTCTGCCGATCCGATTGAACTCAAACTTGGTTTTCCTGTGTTTTCAGACACGCTCTTTCCAACTATGTTGGTGGCATCGAGATTTGAGGACTTTCGATTTTCGTCAATTTCTGAAAAAAGTGCAAAGGTAGCTACCTGTGCCTTGTTTTTTCAACTTTAAACTTGGATAAAATAATTTCTGCCGATCCGATTGAACTCAAACTTGGTTTTCCTGTGTTTTCAGACACGCTCTTTCCAACTATGTTGGTGGCATCGAGATTTGAGGACTTTCGATTTTCAGGATTTTTCGAAAAAAGTGCAAAGGTAGCTACCTGTGCCTTGTTTTTTCAACTTTAAACTTGGATAAAATAATTTCTGCCGATCCGATTGAACTCAAACTTGGTTTTCCTGTGTTTTCAGACACGCTCTTTCCAACTATGTTGGTGGCATCGAGATTTGAAGACTTTCGATTTTCAGATTTTTCTGAAAAAAGTGCAAAGGTAGCTACCTGTGCCTTGTTTTTTCAACTTTAAACTTGGATAAAATAATTTCCGCCGATCCGATTGAACTCAAACTTGGTTTTCCTGTGTTTTCAGACACGCTCTTTCCAACTATGTTGGTGGCATCGAGATTTGAGGACTTTCGATTTTCGTCAATTTCTGAAAAAAGTGCAAAGGTAGCTACCTGTGCCTTGTTTTTTCAACTTTAAACTTGGATAAAATAATTTCTGCCGATCCGATTGAACTCAAACTTGGTTTTCCTGTGTTTTCAGACACGCTCTTTCCAACTATGTTGGTGGCATCGAGATTTGAGGACTTTCGATTTTCAGGATTTTTCCTGCAACTTAGGGTTTTAAGGGGTTGACAAAAAAATAGTTTTTTTAATTTATTTGAGTTAAGCAGTAATATAAATATTTAAAAAGGCAATAAGGTAATGTTCTAAAGTTGGGTACAGTTATTTGAATTATGATGGAGGGGCGATTTGAGGGCAATGTGGCACTTTTAGGGACACATTCCATCCAAACATTTCTTTCCTTCAAACCCGTTGAAAATAGGAATAAATTTTGGGTTTTGTGTTTGGAGTAAAAGATGAAATTGTCTCAGTTTAGATGTTTGTGCAAAGGAATTTCTGACAGAGAAAAAATAAGGAGACAATTTGTCTCGTTTGTGAGGTAAGAATGTTGGATATTTTTTTTTTAAATTTTATTATGAAACCCATAAAATTTGGTCCATGTTTTTAGATTTGATTTTTTATTAATAAAGTCTTGAGCTAATACACCAGCCGTGAACGAAAAAAAAATTTTTTTAAATGATTTAAAAACAATAATTTATGTGCCGGTTTGGCAGTTCGCGTGAAGCTTTTTTCTTCGTAGTCGTATTGTTAATTAAGCATATATATGAGAAGGGGAATTTTGAAATGAGAAAGAATGGCGATGCGAAATCTAACGGAAAACGCATCCATCAGTTTGTGTCACGTGGACGAATCTTTAAACGACTGATAACGTGCGATTGCATTTCCCAAAAGAAACGGTTGAATTTTTTTGTAGTAATACATGATGTTACATTCATTTTGGGATAAGTGACTTTGTTGTGATTTAATATACACGTTCATAGCGATAATTCGTTTGGAAATTATTAAGCAGTCACTTCTGTAAGGTTAGAATCCCATCTGTTGAATACTGTTCAGTTCACTTTATTTTCTGTAATTTTATTTCTTAATACTTCTAAATAGTTACAGTTGTTTCTTAAATAATCTCTTTGATCATGTTCTAGGCAAACCGGTCAAAAATGCTGGAATCAATTGATTTAGATACACTTCACCACATACTGAAACAATATAGTGAAGATGTTTTAAGTGACTGCTCCCAAATCACCTGCAAATTGCTAAATTCTCTAAGTGAAACCACAGTGCTCCAAGATCTCAAAACCATAAAAGTGCTTTTGAATTTATTTGGAAAGCTTTATGAAAATAATTATGAAAATAAAGAGAAATTTCCTATTAAACTTTTGTTTGAAAATATAAAAACAGCTCTAAAGTTTGGTGATGGCAATCATGATCTGGATAAGAACATCCAGGTGGAAGTTGCACATATATTGCACTCTTTCCATAAAATTCCATGTGTGGGAAATTGTTCAGAAGCAGTGGAAGAGTTAGCCAAATTTTATGATTATTATATGACTTACATGTCTGTTGGCATTGCTGAAAAAGGATGCAAACAAGAGAGTTTGATTTTTAAACTGAAAATGGTGCAAACAGTCTATAATTTACTTAGAGACAGTTCCTGTAACATAAACATGGTTCAGTTTTGTGAGATGTCAAAGTCAAATGACTGGAATGAATGTGAAATGTTGACAAAATTAGTTTTGCATGGTGATGACAATGTTGCAATGCAGGTGTTACTCTCTTTGGTTCCCACTCACATTGACTGTTTTAAATCTGATGAAGTTTTACAGGTCATCTGGAAAGAAATGTCATCCTCTGTGACAGATTCTTGTGTAAATTATGCCAGGGCAATGTTGGTATTGTGCAGTATTATGGATACATATTTTGATTCGACTGTTGCAAAAAAAGAAATTTTTTTTACTTATTTACTTGAAGATGCAAATTATTGGAAATTAATACAATCAGTCTTAACAAAAGATGACCCATTGCTGAGAAAGCAAGGAATGTATGTGTTTAAAAAAGTGGTTGAGGCATTGAATGTCTCCCAAAAGAAAATTGTGTGCTCCTGGGAAAACATTATTATTTTTTATTGGGATTCAAATTCGGAAAAGGAGTTGTGCAAAACATACAATGCATTAATTACAATTTTAGAATTTTTAGATGAACAGCAGCTTCACATTGTTAAGCCTATTTTTACAGAAGCAGAAACTGTTTTAAGTTATATCTTGCAATGTGACAAAATGAGCCCAAACTGGGTTTTTGTGGTTTGCTATAAAGCTTTGATTCATGAGAGAATAGTGGTTTTGAAGTGGGGACTCAGCAAATTGCTGTTTTGTGTGAACTACTTGGAAATAAAAAACTGCCACAAAAAAAATTCCATCATAGCCGAGAAAACTGTTGCATTGCTGGTGCCGAAGTTGAACAACTCGACTTTGTATTACGGCGATGGTTTGGCCGTCAAATGTGAGCTGTCTTCGTTCTTTCAGGAAATGGCCTCCCTCAACATCGCCTTTTTCAGTTTATTCATCAAACAATTGTGCTCCTTGGTGTGGAGCCCCGAGTCCTTGTATTTCGTCATGGATGCCCTTTCGGAGACACAGGACGTCGTTCCCTCCTGGGGAGAGGATGAAATTTTCCACATGAGAACGTTCGTTTCGAAAGCTTTCAAAACGTACAACAAAGTGATGGCGGCTGGGATTCAGCACTCTTTCCTGCGGGCAATGATGAAATTCGTCGATGTGAAAAACACCCCTTTAAAGAGCGTCCTGCTTTTGATATCGAGTTTCCCCTTGATCGAGTCTCCGACGGGGATTTGCGAATGTTTCCAGGAAATTGCCACCTGGCTGGGCTCTTCCTACTCCGACCTGGAGGCTCAACAGGTCCTGGTCGTGTACAAAAGCCAGCAACTGGGAAAGGAATTCAACGAGCGCTCCATGTCGGTCATGTTTATTTTATTGTACGGTTTCTTCAAAGATAAGAGCTCTAATCCCGTTAAGAATGAGCTATCGGAGATGCTGTCGTCCTTTCAAGGCATTGAGAGGAGACCTTACTGTCAGAAGTCGTTGTATGATTTGCATATGTCAGTCATTGGGTATATCTTCAAATTGAGCAAAAGCTCTCCCTTCCAAGAGATATTAAAATTCATTCTCCCTCTCGTCGAAGACGCCATTGTGTACATCCGATCGCAGTTAAAACAGATTTCTCAATTGCAGGACCTCACCACACATAAATTATACCTGAACGCTTTTGAGAATGTCGCCATAGCGCAAAAACTATTCCACGCAGAGTCCCACGAAAGCGATAATATGCTCGAGGAGATATTGACCGACTTGGAGACGAGGACCAAAACCACCTCTCTCGAATTCTATTTCAGAATTCAGTTTCTCTATGTTCTCCTGGAGTCCCACTCACCCCGAACGGAGGTGAACTTCTTGGCCTCGTATCTACCCACTGGTGTGAACGCCCCTTTGGAAAAAGAGGAGAATCATGGCGAGCATACCAGAGACAGGCAAACCCTCTGGGGTCGAATCAACTCCGAGTTCATCGCCACCAAATGGAAGATCATGGAGCATTCCATCAAAGCCGGGTGGATAACCCATGGGGAGTTGATGAGGCTGTGCACGGAAGGGCTCAACACGGGGGGCTACGGAGTCCTGCATCCCGTCATGTCTGTCCTCAAAGGGGTTCTTCCCGCGATGGGCAGTGTGTGCGCGGAAGCCGTGGAATTAATTGCTTTCGTGTGGACACTCATTATGGAAAGAAGAGGAACGGACGAGTTTAAGGCGCTGGGGAAAGGCTTTGTCGAAATGCTGTTCGATGAGGGGTTCATTCGGAAAGGAGAAAATGCGGAGAAGGTTTTGATCGAGGTAAGCGATGCAAACTTCAACGGTGGGACGTTAACTCCGGGCTCTTGTCAGTTCTTTTAAGGAAATATCTCAGTACGCAGATAACATCTTCTCCACACCCAGCCTCTCATTGGTCAATATCTTGATGCGACACATTCAGCGAATCGATTTGGCACTCAGTTCTGAACCTCTCTTTTGTCGCATAATAGCAAAGGCACTGGTCTTCGGATCGGTGCCAAGGACAGACGAGAGGCTCACCGCCACGGTTCATTCTCGCATCGTCAGCACTCTTAACTGCGATGCCAGGGAAACTGGGTTCGTATACGCCCTCAGCATACATGCCATATGCTATGCGGAGATAACCGATTGCTTCATTTCAGCGAATATTTCACGAGCAACGAAGTTCGGGCCAGAGCGGTCGAAAGGATTCTCACGCTCAGAAGAGATTCGGAGAGACATCGAGCTATCGCCAGGAATTTGGTGGACATTTTGACGAAGATAGAGAGCAAAGTCGGGGGAAGCCCCGACAGAAGATACTTCTGCGATTCCCATGTGCACAGGGTGAAGCACAGGGCCGTGCAAGCTCTGCTGCTTCTCGAGCCCCTTCTTTCGGGGGAGGAGGTTTGTGCCTTTTCTGTCGGAGGGATCGAATCCGTGCAGGGGAAGTGATGAGGGGAATGCGTTCCAGGAGAGAAAGCCGCTTCTGGATTGGCTGTACCAGGGTCTCTTGACGGAGAACCCTCAACGGAGCGTGAGGTACCTGAAGGAGTGGCTGCTCACCAGGATGCTGGTGAGAGCCCCGGAGTTGGAGACCACGTTGTACCACCAGTTGTTCAATCATGAGACGGTCAAGAGCATGGGCTTGTGCTCCCTCATGGGGGTGCAGTACCACTTTTGCCGGCTGGTTCTCGATGCGGAGACCGATGCTATTGGTCCTCTCGTTCCTTTTCTGACGCATCAGCACGTGGACGTTCGGAGAAAAGCTCAGGTGATTAAAATAAAACTTTTAATTAAATGGTTTTTTTCTTTCTTTCTTTCTCCCTTTTATTTTATTTTCTTTGCTTTTTCTCTCTTTAATGACTCGAAACGATTCTTCAACAGTCGAGAGACTGTCATAGAAAAAATATAGCAGTAGAAGATAATGTTAAATGATGCTGATGGCGCTGATGATCTGACATTATGTGAGAGTTTTCTGTTTCAGGCATTTTTTTTTTATCACTACAACGAAGCCATGCGCAGGGGATTGAACCATGTATTAGACAAATGGCGGAGTTTGTACGAAGCCATGTGCCCACTGGTCGGACATCCGGGCCATAAACCTTTCGAAGACCTCCGACAAGACTTCTTCCATCACTCCTTCCACCCCCTCGAGCACTACTCACTGGAAGCAATCTATTCTGACCTTCCCGAGCTCACAACCCTCTCCTCCGACGAGTGGATTCCACCACAACTATTCCTGGACTGCGGACTCGACTCCCAGCAGAGTCCCGTTCCGGTGGAGGGCAGGTCTTTGAGAGATGACGCCCTCGATTTCAGGGCGTATTTATTAGTGAGATATCCGCCCGTGGACGAGATCTCTCAACAGATAGCTGAGAATCACCAGAAAAAAATAATCCCGATAAAACAGTCGACGGTTGAGTGGGACGAAAGGAGCGACTTAACGCATTTTAATGAAGAAAAAGGTAAACGTGACGTTTATTTACGATGATTTCCGAAAAATTGCGATTTGAACCGAAGTTACAAACAAATAATACAAAGGTTGGATACTTGACGGGAAAACTAACCAAATAATTGAATAAAAGGAAAATATATGATGTAAGGTGACGTTCGTTTTTAGAAGGGCTCGTGGTTGTGGCTTCTTTGATAGACCGAATGCCAAATCTTGGAGGCCTCGCAAGAACTTGCGAGATATTTGGAGTGTCCGAATACGTGATCGGCTCCTTGAATTACATAAAAGACAAGCAATTCACCAATCTTTCTGTGACTGCCGAGAAATGGATCGCCTTAAAAGAGGTACTTATTTTAAACGACAAAAGAGACGAATCAATATGATGAGAAATGAGTTTCTCCATTTAATTGCTCGGTCGATTCCCTTATTTTCAGCTAAAGGCGTACAAATTAAGCAACTACATCATGAGTATGAAGCAGGAAGGCTACACTGTGGTCGGAGCCGAGCAAACAATACGCAGTCAGCCCCTGAATCGCGTAAAATTTCCAAAGAAAACACTTCTTCTTTTGGGAAACGAAAAAGAGGGTATACCCCCCAATCTCCTGCCTCTTTTGGACGTCTGCGTCGAAATACCCCAGATGGGCATCATCAGATCCCTCAATGTGCACGTCACCGGCGCTCTCATCATCTGGGAATACGCGAAGCAAAATAATTTTTCTCATTTGGGCTCATGATGAATGATGACGCCATTGTACTTCTCAGTTTTCGAAATTATAAGTAATAATTGTTATTAGATCTGGAGGTTTTATCGCATTTTTATTGGCTTACAAGAATAATTTTTTATCGAGATTTAATTAATAATGACGTACATTTTGCGTACGATTGTGATGACAGTGATATTCAAACGAGAGTTAAAAGTGCGGTTGGCGACACTGGCGGAAATCGTTGAAAAAACGAGGTTCAGTCGAGATATCGTCGTCGAGGGACGTGATTGGTGGACTCGGACCACCGCCTTCCACCAAAGTTCATTTTAATCTGAAAAATTGTGTATATTTTTCACCGATTTTCTGGCATCAGATCTGGTCGAGGGAAGCCGTGGGGAAATGTCTAGTCGTAGCAGAAGCTCAAGCGCTTCGTCGAAGAGATCTAGATCTAGGTCTAGAAGCTCAAAAAGTAGCAGAAGTCGCAGTCCGAGCGTGGATGAGAACTGCCGACTTCACGTAGCGGACTTGGGCCAAGGAGTTTCCAAAAGCGAGTTGACTAGAGTTTTTGAAAAATACGGGCCTTTGAAGGAAGTCTGGGTCGCTTCGTCGCCTCCTTGCTTTGCCTTCGTTGTCTTCGAAAATAGAGAAGATGCAGAGGAAGCCATTCAAGGAGTCGATAACACGTAAGTTCTCATCTCGGCCTTTTGCCCGAGTAAACTTTGTCGGAATCCCAAAGACAAAACCAGTTAACATTTTCTCTCAATTAAATTGATAACACTTTTGGTGTCGGTGTGAAATCAATTGATTTTTGAAAATAAAGTAAACATGAAAGAGTTGAAGCTTTTAAATAGATTGAAATTGAGTAGGGACATTTTTATTTTAAAACAAAATCTACAATTTGATTATAATACTTAATAATTTAAATTCATGCTGACTGACAAAATTAGAATTCAATGATTTTTTGTAAACCCCAAAAGGGTAATGAAGAAATATATCATTGTATTTCTATTATTTGTAGATTAAAACCAAACAAACTTTTCATTTCATATTTCTTAAAGACTGAATGAAAATGTAGTCTGTTGTATTTATCGTATGATTGAGCAATGGATTCAGTTCCTGAAACAGTACATGAATGTTGTAATTGCAGTAATGTGGGAGGCAATAGGGTGAGAGTATCAGTAGCAAGGCCAAGAACCAGAGGGAGAGGACTGAAGAGCTATGATCCAAATCAAAGATGCTATACCTGTGGGGAGAGAGGCCATTTCTCAAGAGACTGCAGTGATACAAAATATGGATACAAAAGACCTTCCAGGTGAGATGATTGTTTTTTCTCACTTGGAGTAAATAAATGCTTAGGGGCATCACATTTGACGAGCAGGTATGTGTCTTGATCCTAAGTCCCAAAATATTATTTCCATTTGAATTACTTCATCTGTGTTTGTTGTACCCTTTTTTTTAACAAAGAAAACAAAAATTGTTTTGTGAGTGTCAGTGCTGCAATATAACTTATCCTGAGAGACAGAATATGATAGCAGAGCCATTTAAAAATTTAATCTCAAAAACTGTGCTTCTTTATCCACATAAAAATTGTGGTGTTCATTTTGAGGGTAACAATCAGAGAGTGCTTTGTTCAATAGTAACCTGCTTCATTCCTGGGGAAAGTGCATTAATCAAGGGAAGCAGGAAATTTTTAGAATGACAGATAAAAAGAAACCATTTTTGTGTTTTTTTTCACTAGAGTTTCACTCTCTTCCCCTCTCCTTGCTTGAGGGTGTTTTATTTTCATGACTCTGTTTTTTAACTGGTCAAACCTAATTTTTAGACTCCTTGAGTTCTCCTGGTATTAAAAAAATTTCCGTATCAACGCTGCTTAAAACTCAAGCAAAAAGGAAGAAAAACAGTGCAATAAAACAGAAATCGAGGAAGTGTTTTTGATCAAAGCTTTAAGGGGAGTTTTGAGGAGAAAAGAAAGTCTTCTCGAATGGGGAAAACGAGCAGAAAACGCCGGCCAGTTGCATTCGAAAACGAAATATGGCCGCCTGTAATAAATCCTTTTATCAGTTTGAAACACGTTCTTAGGGCTTTTCTCACGAATGAAATGAGGTCAAACAGTGCAATCAGGGAAGAAGTCGAGCGTCCCGTACCGATAATCACAGTGTAATTGTACGAGTTTTGCGGAATTTAAAAGTAGAGAAAGCGTAAAAGAATTAGACTGCGATCCGTTTAATTCTCATAGAATCATTAAATAAATTTGAATTGATTTGGCCCTCTCTAAGAGAATAACAACACAGTCGTCAGGAAAGCATGAGAAAATAAAACGGCTGAGGGGAAGAGAGAAAACCTTATTATTAAGAAATTATAAATCCATTTTTAGGAATAGAACTAGATAAAAATACCTTTTTTTTGAAAATAATTAATGAATGTCAATTTAAAATTTCTGAAAACAATTTTGAAAAAAAACGGTTAATCAAAGCCGATGAAATGGGAGAATTTAAAATGAACACGAAATTTGATTGAGGAGCAGAAGCCGTTAAAGCAATCGTTTAACATTAAACCTACCGACGTTTCCGGTCGTTCCAAAAGTTAAGTTCGCCTCTGTGGTAAAAACTGACCAATGAGACCTCTTCTTTTTTTTTTAATTTGGCAACGGTCGACTGCATCACTTTTGAAATTCGTATTGTTTTTTTTATATATAATTCGTATTACGGATGAAAAATCATTCGTTTTGCGATTAATTTCGTTCAGAATTTTCGAAAATTTCGAAATGAAGAAGGTTGTTATTTTGAGGAAATTGAAGTTTTAGTCGAATGGAAGACCCACATAAAAACCGGTCACTTTTCATTTAATTATAATTTATTTATATAATTGATTAAGTGAACGAATTGTATGTAGTCGCGGTAGGTTTAGTGTTAAGCAAAGTAAAAAGATGACCCACCATCCCTCGCCCCCTTTTGGGGTTGACCTAGTAATTTTGGGGTCTGTATGTATCGGTTATCGGGTTTTGTTAAACCGTTGCATTTTCCCACCCTCCCTCTCAGGGAGGGAGACAAAGAAATAATTAAAAGTTGCTTGTCTCTCGCCCGATGACATCCCCGAATTATTTCAATAATATAATATAGTTGGTCTATTTAGGATGAGGATAATGATTATGATGAGGATGTTGATAATGGTTGACAGATGAGAGAGGACCAATTATGGTTTGGTCGACCACTGGTAGTCACGATGTTAAAGAGATTGATCGTTGAATCAATGGGGTTTGTCTGGTGGGTTATTTCTGGATCGTATATTGGTTTCCGGACAGTGTTACAGTATAAACGAATAGTAAACCTTACGTTGGTATGGTCTGTTACGACGTTTTGTCAGTTGCAAATGTTTTACTTTGGTAGGTAAAATCTTTTAATAGTAATCATTTTCATTTTTATATATTATATATATATTTTATAGTTACAGACACTCAGTGGTGTTCATTTTATATACTGTTGTTATCATTTATTATTTTCCATTTTCTTAATTTTTTTTCTGTTTTGTTTTGAACAAGAGAGAAACTAACAGTTTGCGGACGGTGCATGCGGTGTATGGGTTTTAGTTATTTTTCATCTTTTGCCCGACATCATTGCTAACAAAGTTTTCTCTTCGAATCAGTTTTTCTCCCCCTTCCGAAGGTAACGACGTTGGCCTGCATGAGTTTAGGATAAGTTTTCGTGGCGAGGGGCGAGAACCCTTTCCAGCGAATGCCACAGGGGTTGTGCGAGCACAAGGGTTCTCTCCCCTTACAGAGGTGGGAGGAAAGTGTGGAATGCGCAGGTTTTCGAAAAAGCACGAAAGTGACGACCGGGGGCGAATCAGAGCGGAACGATAATCGGGCGATTTGGCCCCTTTTTCGGTTAGTTTTGACGACATCGAATTTCGACATAAAGTCTCCCCTCTGTTAGTGCGCATTATTATTTTTTCCAATCGACATCAATATTTATATCAAATCGCCTTAATTAATTTAAAAAATTAAATTATATACTTTCGGGGATTAAAAATAAATTTAAAACGTTTCAGATATAACTTATATATTTAATTAAAAAGGCTGATTTTTTGAGAAAACCGTGATGAAACAATTCCAGTCGGGACCTGAAAGGAATAATAAAACATAATGAGGTCGTTGATTTTGCGCTGTCGTTACTTTCTGCGAAAAAAATAATGTCGAGTCATGAGGAGCTTCCTTTTCTTGTGTGCATTGTGAAAAGCTTTGAAAAAAAAAGAAACAAATCATAGACAAAAACAAGAAAACGGGAAACCTTTAAAAAATGGCAAGGCTTTGAAAAAGGAAAAAGCATAAAACTATGGTAAGAGATTTGAAAAAAAAGAAAATGATAGAAAAACAGAAAAGAAGGAAATAATTGAAAAGCATAGAATATATGTATGTTATTTGTAATGAGAAAAGAGGAACGGAAAACCCTCATTCCGAAGTCACTCATGGCCGCATTCCGCACACCCTCACTTC
Organism: Brueelia nebulosa; assembly: GCA_028293925.1. Taxonomy (NCBI): domain Eukaryota; kingdom Metazoa; phylum Arthropoda; class Insecta; order Psocodea; family Philopteridae; genus Brueelia; species Brueelia nebulosa. The sequence continues at coordinate 390,843 of JAQIBA010000011.1, forward strand.
CACCCCCGACCTCCTCGACCACATCCACACGCCACCCTGCCGCCGCCCACATCCGTCACCACCATCGTCACCGCCGGCGGCCTCTACTCACTTCCTCTGTTTCTTACAGCCGCGCTGCCGCCGCAGCAGAGCCGCCATTGCATGACGGACGGCTCCTCCTCGCCCCGGCCGCCCCCGGCCGCCCTCACCGCTAACTGTTGTCTGTTTTATTTAGGAGGTCGCCGCCTTACCGATCACGGCCCAGGAGGTATAACAATTACGAGGATTTCCGGAGGCACGACCGCCGGGATAGGGACTACGACGACAGGCGACGTCGTCGCTGAATTGCTCACCCCCAGGACCCCGTTTAACCCTTTTTTGAGGCATTCGATTGTTGTTTAGTAACGGTGTAGCTTTCTTGATTAAAGTAATCGGAGGGTGGCCCTCGGGGGCGAGGGGGCGAGGGAGGCGTTTGAGGGGAGGCGGTCGAGCCAAGTGGTCGTTCGAGTGAGCATTTCCACCCCTGGAGAGTTTAGGTCAATGTCACGTATTATATTGTTTTCCCAACTAAATATATCATGAAGTATGTATATGTGTTTTTCATTTGTTTGCTCCTCTGCAGTGTTTATGGGAATGTTAAGTGTAAGTTATACTTGTTATAAGATAGTATATATATATATATAAATTTTAGCAAAGATCTCAAACACACGGATGGAAGAATTTCAACAGTTTAAGTTTAATTCATTAACAGGTGCAACAAAAGCTAAAAGAACATTAAATAATTAAAAAAAATAAATGTTCAAATGAATATGAATCAGGTGAACAAATAATGAAATACATAAAAGGTGAATTCTCTTTAGCTTACCTTTTCATCCCCTGCTGCCGTCACAGCTGCAGCGCCTTCATCTGCAGCAGCGTCATCATCTCCCTGCTTATATTCAGCTCCTCCCCCACCATGCTCTTCGCCTTCTCCACCTCCTCGCACTTGTCCACGACGTACTTGAAGCACTCGTACGCCTTCTTCGTGTTCTCCATTTGCTTCCGCCTGTCCGGCGTTATGTATTTGTAGTACAGTCGCCCCATGTAGAAGTGCCCCACCAGAATCGGCACAATCAGTTCCTCCGGCAGCGTGTCCGGCAGCTCTTTCGTCCTGCAAACACCCACCTTATCATCCAGTCACCCCGTGGGGACGCCCCGCACTTACCTTTTGTCCCTGAGGGAGTCGAGGAACTCGTTGAAGTTCCGCAGACTCGCCTCCGCGAGGGTGTTTATCTTGTTGAGCGCCTGCGGGGCGGGCACCCCTGGCGAGTCCGTCATCTTCTGGTACCGCATCTGCATGAGGTCGTGGTACGTCTCCCCCAGCTCGAACCACAGCTGCCTGCACACGTCCATGTAGTACCTGGGGTTGAGCTCCTTGAGCACCCCCTCCAGCATGTCCACCCTCTTCCTCATCATCTTCGCCTGGCGCTCCTCGTCCGACTCGAACGCCGTCAGGTGCCTGAACAGCTGGCTGTGGTCCTGAACGATCTGAACATGGTCGGACGCCCTGTCCTCCAGCGTGTAGTACTCCTTCGCCTTGTTCAGGTGTCTCTGCGTCACCAGGAACACCTCCCTCGCGTCCTCGAACGCCACCACCGCCGAATCGCTTATCTCGTTCTCGTACGGCGACAGGTTCATGCCCTCGAACCACAGCCTTCCCAGGGCCTCGTCCTGCTCCTCGGGAGTCTCCGCGCCACCGTTCACCCGGTTCTTGGAGTGCTCCAGCAGGAAAATCCCGTACTTGGCCCAGCAGCGCGACACGTCTGCCGACCGGTGGCGCAGTTCCTCCCTCTTCGCGTCCATTTCCTCTTGCGAGCCCTCCACCATCTTGAGACCGTCTTCGTACTTGTCGAGCACGTAGGAGGCCGCTGCCAGGTGGTGCCTGGCCTGCTTGAGCAGCAACCTCTCCATGAAGAACTGCGAGAGGGTGGCCGAGTTGAGCGCCCACTCGATGGGGTCGTGCTCCTGCACCAGCTGCCTCTTGAGCGTTTCGTGGCAGCAGACGGCCGACCTCAGCAGGTCCTTGAGCACCCCGTACACCTGAGCGAGGTAGAACTTGGTGAAAGTGTGCGCCATTTCCAGCTTTTCCTCCGCCTCGACCCCGCTCTCCTCGAGAGAGAAACAAAGGTTGGCAGCCCTGCTGGGATCGCTTCTGAAATCCAAGTAGAGTTTCTCCGCCTCTTCGAGCCACTTCTTGGCCTCCTCGGGATGAGACCTCCTTGACCAGAGGAACCCCAACTGGTTCCTCGTTTGTACGGAGCTCACGATGGAGCGTGGGTCCAGGGGGTCGGACTCCCAGGCGAGGGCCTCCTTGAGGTATTCCTCCTCCTTGGCCAGCTCTTCGGTGTCAGCGCAGACGCTGGCCAGCAGTCCCAGGACATTGCTGAGGGCGACCCTGAAGAGGTTCTGGTCCCCTTTCTGGGCCTTGAGGCACTCGTTGAGGGCATCCCTGATTTCGAGAAGAAGGGCCTGGGCCTTATACTTGGAGCGGTAGGGCTCTGTTTCCGGGTCGTTTTTGTACTCGACTTCCAGGAGCCTTTTGCACTCGATGAACTTGGCGCGGGCGTCTTCCCAGGCGTCCATGTTGAGATCCTAAATCGAAAGCAGACGAATGAGACTTCCAAGGAGAGATACATTAATTAAATATACCGTTAATTATAACTGAATAAGAAGTGTCCACGAGTCAAAAAAAAATAATACGTTGCAGTATAATGCTTTTATGAACCCGTGACGACATCAAAATGACGCCTCTGGGCGTTCAATACTCTTAAACAAAATTAAATCATGAGACCTTTCGGTAAATATCCGCCATTTTACTTTTCCACCCTCGCCTATTTGAAAACGGCGCCGCTGCCGTCGAGATTTCGTCTTCTCCGACCGACACGAGGCCGTCTTCATTTATTCTATTCATTCGCGTACATTCGGTGCTTTTCTTTTGTTTGTGAAACAACACTAATATTTTACGCTATTAATAACATCTCAATAAAATTTCTCATTAAGAATAAAAAATAATTGACATATTGTTAAACTTATACCCAAAGCGCTGGATATTTTTGAGTCGACCTGAACAGAAAAAAAGTTGATTTTAAGATTGCAATACAAATAATAATAATAGTAATAATGATGATGATAATGATAACACAACAATAATAATAATAATAATAATAAAAACTCATTAGACGCAAAAGAATAGTCAATGTTGGCAACGCTCAATAATTTTCCTCTCTGATCCTCCAATCCAAAGCGCCTAATCTCTACGATTCGGCCTACGGGAAAATTCCCGGGACTTTATATACGCAGACACTCATAAAATATAAATATATACTCATAAAAATTTTATAAAAATATAAAAATATTTAAAAGAGCTTCATGTCCGCCGGCTGGTAGGGCTCGAAGAGGCCCGCACAGGGCTCGTCGTGGGCGTCGCCTTCGAGGGGCGCCATGCCGCAGCCCGAGTCGAGGGCCCCGTGGCCCAGGACTTCGCTGAACTGGTAGAGGCGGCGGTGGACGTCGGCGAGGGCCTCCATCCTGTGGAAGGTGCAGTCGCCGGGGGCCTTGCCCGCCTCCTGCTTGGGCCCCTCGGGCCCCTGGGCCGAGTACAGGCGGCGGAGGTTGAGCCCCATCAGCTCGAGGTGTATCTCCGCCAGCTCGCGGAAGAGCTCGATGCTGATGGCGATGTAGCACTGGGGCTTGGCTTCCTTGAGGACGGTGCTCAGGGTTTCCAGGGTGTCCGCGCGTCTCTTCTGCACCGAGTACTGGCTGGAAAATGTCAGGGGGCGGTGGTGTTGAGGAGATAACGAAAAATTTGCTTTACTCCCCGAAAATATAATGAAAGATGTACACTGTGTCGACATTTTGTAATGGTAATTATTAGGAAGTAGCCCATTTCTCCTGTTTTCCCCTCTATACTCTTCTTCTTTGCTTTTCCGTTTTATTTATTTTCCCTCTTCTATGCCTTTTGCCTTTTTTCACCCTATATTTTTCGCGGTTTTCCCCTTTCTCCCCCGGCATTCTCCTCTATTATTCTTTTTTCTCATTTTCTCTGTATTTTCTTCCTTTTTCACCTGCTTTTCTATTTTTTTCCTGCCTCTCCGTATTTCCCTGCACTTTCCCTGCTTTCCCCCTTTTCCCTCCGACAGAGAAAGTCTCTACTTACTTTTCGATATCGTCTTCGTAGAAAGCCAAATATCTGTACAATTCACTAAGGTCTAAGATTACGTTCACGTACTCCATCGGGTGGTCCTTCAGAGTGTAGAACAGCTTCGACTTCTTCAGCCACGAGTGCGTGAACAGAAACAACGCCCGCGCCGCCTCCAAACTGTCCACGTACTCGCACGACACGCACTTCTCCAGGCAGCTCAGCTCCAGGTTCGGGAACCTCAACCTCCCCTCCTCCCCCTCGCCCTCCCCCTCCTTATCCGCCCCCTCCTCACCGCCCTCCGCCCCCACCATCGGCGGCTTCTCGAAGATCCCCTCGAACACGGGCACGTCCTCCCCCCCGGCGGGGGGCTGCTCCCCCAGGTCCTCCTCGTGGACTTTGGGCTCGGAGCCGTTCCACTTGCTGGTGTCCTCGTTGTCCTCGACGCCGGCGGCGGGGAAGAAGAGGCTGTCGAAGGGGTTGGTGCAGGCGCCGTCGAGGACGGGGGAGGAGTCACCGTAGAAGGCGGAGACGAGCTTCATCTTGGACGCGTTGAAGAGGAAGAGGCCGTACCTGACCCAGCACTTGGCGATGTCCGCGTACCTGTGATTGAGCTCGTCCCACCTGGAAAGGAACCAAGGATGGAAGGAAAAGGACAAAAGGGCCGGGAAAAGTTTGCTCCAGTCATGAGGGTTTTTCTCTGTTTTTCCTACACTTTCTTCCTTTTCTATGCTTTTGATTTTACCCTGGTTTTACCCTACTTTCCCTTTTTTCATTTTCCTTTTAACAAAGTAATAAAAAGGAAGTTGCTTATGACTGAGTGAGGAGAGGGAAAGACGTACTTGGAGAGCACCAAATCCGTTGTTTCCAGAGTCTTGAGAGTGCTTTCGTACTGGCTGAGGACGTAACAGGCGGCTGCCAGGTGGTGCCTGGCCTGGGCGAACTTGTTCCTCGTGAGGAAGAAGTAGCCCAGCCTGGCCGTCTTCATGGCCCAGACGGTGGCGTCGCCCTCTCGCATGTCCAGCTGTCGCCTGAGCACTCGGTGATGGTACAGCGCGAACCTGTCCAAATCCCCCCTTTTGTTGTAAACATATCCCAACATTTGGAGATTATTAGTGACCAGTTTCTCTAGCTTTTCCTTTACTTCTTTGTTCGGAGTTAATTCTAATTTACCTTCGAATAAGTCATCGTTACTGTATAGAGGAAGCGCGCTCATGTCGCCCCTTTCCTTTAGCTTTAAATACTTCTCCTCGGCAAGCTCCAACAACTCTTGCGCCCTGTCCAAGTCACCGCACTTCGTCAACAAATAGCAATAATGGTTCAACACCCTCAGGCCCAGGAACGTCACTTCCGGCGCCAGGAAATACTCCTTCACCAACTCCAGACACGTCCTCAGCGTCTCCTGCGCCACCTCCATCTGCCCCAGCTGCACCAGCACCTTCGCGTGGAGGTAGTGCAGGGCCCCCTTCATGGCCACCACCCTGTGCCGCAGCCCCGGGCCCTCCAAGGCCCCCAGCCACCCCGACAGGGTGTCCAGCATGCCCTCGAGCAGCGCCTTCCACTCGGGCTCCGCCTCCCTGCCCACCTTCTCCGCCTTTATGCTGCTCTTGAACGCTTCGTACTGCTCGTGCAACGCTCCCAACACCTTTTCGTTCATTCTGCGAGCTTTCTTTCAAAATGCTGGGATATGCTCATGAAAAGGGAGAAGTCTAACCGTTCTTCAACTGCAAAACATGTCAGCAATTAGGCTAACAATTAGGCAATCACTATTCAGATTCATTTTTATTCTTAATAAAAAATAGGAAAGATCTGATGGCTCCTCAAATGAATCAACAATCACACAATGAAAAGCTTGTGCTTTTCCAATCCTAATTGGGCACTGTAATTTGACTTAAACCAATGGCATTTTAAATGAAAACAAATAACATACTGCATAATGTTGAGGCATAATTTATATAATAACAGTAACACAATATATTTTTTGTTTTGTGTACAAAATTAACATATTTCCCAAATTATACATAACAATAATTGAATGACACAAAAAATAAACTATGACAGATGAGATTGTGGCTTGGTGAGACTTTCAGATTTAGAATTAGCCATTTTACTATTTTCTTTCAATAATTATTTCAGTCAGTATCACAATATATTCACATACACATAGAAACAGATAAACATCTATTGAAAATTAATATAATAAATAAATAGTCAGTAAATAAAAACCTATGATTCATATAAAATCCTTACATAAATTAAACAAAGGCTGTAATTTATTTTCAATACATTTCAAACTCAGTATTACAAAATGAATGACAATAAAATCAACAAAATATCAATAAATGAGAGCTTGGCAAATAAATAAATGAATCTAATCCTTTGACAATACCTGCAGGTTAAGATAATGAAAACCAATTTTCAACCTAATGTCAAAGACAAATAGAATTTGCTTAAACAAAGCTGCAAAAGCTTTCGTTTAAATCGAATATTTTGAGCTTTGAAATTTCAAACATTTATTTGTAAATGACTCAGAGCCGAAATGAATACTATATAATGCCAACATGGTAAGAACAAGAATTTACTCAAAATAGGAATAAAATAAACGTCGACATTACCGGGTAAAAAGCAAAGCTAAAAGTGGTTGCATGCAAATATTAGGTTAGTGTCAGCTGATTAGAAAAAGTCAAAATATTTTTATTCTAAACGGGACATTTTTTTCGAAAAGGGAATTAAAAATTTCTCATAAAAATTAATAAACAAACCTTTTTTTATGATGAAAATAAATCGGACGTCAGCGACAAAGCAACCATCGCTCGCACGTTTAGTCTTGATTAATTTATTAAACTCTTCATTTCACCAACACTTCTTTAAAAAAAATCTAATAACAAAAAAACTGCAAAATAAAATTACCTGTAAATCTCTAGATCTTCAAATTTTTTTGATATTATTCCCGGAATGCCAACGTAACGGACGAAATTATCGCAACTTTGAAATTTTGTCGCAAAGATAAAAAAACCTCTTTAACGATTTTTTACACCCAAAGAAATTCATTTGCGTGTGAATGTATAATTTTAATATTTTTCTTAACGCATTTGCCTTCAAAAAAATTCACAGCATTAAATATTTCAGGAACCGATTCATTCGGGCATTGCAAAAATAGTTTGATCAGAAAGAAAACACCCAATGTTTTTTTTCCTACTTCATCTTTTATCACAAGGAAAATGTATTTTTGTATGAAAATGTTTTTTCCAGTCTGTAAATTAACTCACACAAACGTATCTTCTCTAAATGTATTGCCTTTATTGCTCATATTCCGTTCTACAACTTCCCAAAAACTGATGAGAGAGCAAATACATAATTCCAAACAGGATTCCTTTGAAATTCATAAATCAGGCCAAAAATCAATGAAATCAAAATTTATTTATTTTTTAATAAAAGTTTACCTTTTACAGTGTGTGCTTAATTTCTGCCAAAAATACATACTTCAAATTTTTTTTGTTTCAGTCTTTTTACATTCATTCAGTTAAATAAAAATTAACATATACAGATGAAAAAAAAAACTTTACAACTGTAATTTATATTTAAATGAAAATGTCAGAAAATAAAAAACAAAATCATTTCACAAGTTTAAATAAGACATTTAAAATATTTATTTGCACAAAAGCTTTTTCTGTTTTACAATTCTCTCTCCCTTAGAAGCATAATTATGTCTTGTGTTACATTTTTTGGGAAAAATATTTTAATAAAAACAGAAAAAGAACATGGAGCAGGTATAAAATTCACTGAATTTAATATTATTTTGAAAATTTACAAAAATTCCTCACACCAATCAGAGAGACATTGATAGCAATCTGTTGCCTGTTTATTATTTGCATTTATTATGTCTTTCATCCAGTCTATGAATATTTCTTGATCTTTCTTAAGCACCAAAAACTGGCCAAGGACTACATAAGCCTGGAAAGAGAAAAAGGAATGTAGTGGTGTCACTGCCTTCTGGGATGGCTGACTGAGAGCCTTACCTTGTCAAAGCCTTTGCTCTCAAACCTCTTGCCCAGAACCTCCCCAATCCCCGCCAAATCAGTCACTGGCTTGTCCCCCATGGGCTCGGCTATGAAGTTTCGATGCTTTTGTGAAGTCGAGGTCATTTTAGTGATGCTTTCTCTGCCTAACCTCTAACTGAAACAAACTTCAACGTTAGATTCCATGGGAAAAAATTCTATTCTACTCAATTTTAGAGAAAGGCTTTCAAACATTACTCGCGACTGAAAGCAGCTACGACAAGAAATGACAAGGTTAGGTTATGTTAGATTGCGTATTTTCCTGCAATCGTATAAATAATCAAACCCGAGACTTTAAATGTTTTAACAACCAGATTCCAAAATTATAATAATTATAATGCGCACCGCAACATATAAATAAAAAGAATGCGCAGAGAAACACAGAACCAAAAAAAATCAAAATTTCGACCGATCTTCGACAAAATATTTCATGACGATGCACATACCGTACGTTTAAATTCAGTCTGTTTTGGAATCAGCTGAAAATTCGGAGATATAAGGCCTACCTTAAAAAGATTAAAAGACGAATAAGAGCCTTTTGATTGTAAAACCCTTCAAAATAATAAAACTTCTGAGGCAAAGAGCCAAAACAAAAAATTCACTTTGCGGACAACTAAAATATGTTCAGGGCTGCCAACCGTAATGGTTGCCCACCGTCAAATTCAAATGCATGATTTTAACGGTTTATTCAGTATTGATTTCAATTTAAGTGTTCTGTTTAAAACTCAGAAAAAAAAAGATAAAAAGGTCAGGCTAGCATAAACGAATTACATATCAACAATGTTCACAAGTTTTCAATTACCCTAAACCAAAGAAAATAACTTCATTACTTTCAAACCCCCTTAGCATTACCGATTAACGCTTTGAAGTTATATACGATCCGAAGGACTTCCGTGTAAAAATTTGTCAACCCATTTAAAAAAATGTCATTTTGAATATTTAAAAAAAAATAAAAGTCAAAAAAATTTTTAAAGCATCGGTGAAATAGTTCTTGAGAAATTTCTTCTGCTTTTACAGTCTTGACAAAGATTTGAAAGTTTTGTGGGGTACAACGATGTAACAGACGACATAAATTATATTAAGAGAGGGACTGAATGAATGAAGCAGTGAATCTGTCTTCGACAGTAACATATAAGGAGTGACCGTAAGAGAAGGAAATGATCAGCTGTAATCAACGTACTCATACATAAAATGAGATCATACAAAAAATTTTTATTTTATACTTTAAAAACAAAAATTAAACGCTTTAGACTAAGATAATGCGAGCCACTGGACGATAACGCTGAACTGTAGTAAAGGGGAAAACATCTACGAGTATACTCAACTTCTTACGATAATCTAAAACAAAACTCAAGCATTTTATTCACTCCAGCGAGCAAAAGCAACCACATTAAATTGCTTTTGCCTCACTCATATTGCACGGTCTGAATTTTGCTGATTCAGCGCTCAAATTAGTCTTCTGCTCCTCCTTTGCATGACAGCGAGTTAATTCCTCATTTGATAACGGCAAACATGCTCGCTAAATCCAATTCTTTTAAACCGCTTTCGATTGTTCCAAAAACTTCCCAATTTTGATTTAAAATGATTGTCGAAACCATCAAATTCCATTGAAGATCGAATTATAAACTCGAGTGAATTCACACAAAAAAGGAGCAGAAATGGACGCGAAACACTTTCCAAATAACAACTCACTCTAACGATTCGGATGCTCGAACGTTAATAGAAAAAAAATATATATATATATATTTGTATATATAAAAATAAGCATTGACTCCGAAAAAAAACTATTTTTAGAACTTTGCACATAAAATGATTTCGCGCAAAACAGCGAAAGCTGAAACGTTTCATAAGACACGAATAATTATTGTACGTCACCTGTAATGAATTAGGACATGCAATGGCTTCGCTTCTGCTAATCTAAAATGTTCACTGAGAAAAGTTACAAAAATGCCGGGGGGTAACTCGTAACCACAATAAACATAATATGCGCTGTGTTTTCGTTAATCGACTCGGGTGGATTTTTCCATCCCTCTTTGACAAATAAAAACACTTTCCCAGTGAGTATCTGCGCCATCGGAATGAAAAAGGAAAAAACAATACAAAAAATAACAATGGATGCGTTCATCCGAAAGCAGAAGGCGATCTGTTCCCGCGAAAAGTGCTGAAGGCTTTCAAAGGCTTCCCGACATCTGAGCTGTAAGCGACAATGCGAGAAAAGGCACGACATTTACGTCATAAAACGAAAGCTTCGCGAAAAGCTGCTCTCCTCAATATGGCACTTGCGACAAACGAAACCTTACGAAAGCTTCGCCGTTTCCGGTTTGCCAAAATCGGAAGTGGAATTTCAAACTGCTGCAACGGCCGGAAGGGGTCATTTTGACCGCGGAGCGACTTTACTTTTTTTAGACTTTTGTAAACAATGCACCGCTGTCATCTTTCCAATTCTTCAGATTTCTTAAAAAGGGAGAAAATGGAGAAAAACATGGATAGAAAGCACGGAAAGGAGACCAAAAAAGGAAAAGACGGAAAAAGAAGAAACTATAAGAAAATGGAAAACCAAGGAAAGGAGAGAAAAAGAAGGAAAAGCAGAGAATTAAGAGAAAAAAAGAGATAAAGACATAAAAAAAACAGCGCTAAGCTGATTCAGCGGTCATTTTCATCCCCCCGGCCGCTCCAACGGCTAATATTGTAATCGCATCAACCTTCATTGCATTTGTTTCCAACTTCAACGGTCCCGGTCATTTCTCTCAGCAAAATCAACAAGCGCAGACTTTAAAACTACGAGCGACGAATCGTCTAATTCTAAAACGTGTAAACTCTTCCGACCTTTCCACACCTCAACCAGCAAACGCCGCATCGATACCTCACTGACATTTATCTTAAACACTGTCAACTAAGTTATACTTGGTTTATCTCTTCTCTTAGAAAACATTCGCATGAGCTCATGACGACAACGCTCGCCCAACTAGGACACCGAGGATATTGCATTGTGCGGGGACCCCATCTGCGTGAGCACCTTGTCCAGCCACTGCAGGGGCCCGTGGAGGTGGATCTCTATCCAGCAAGGGGTGCTCGTCACGTCCTGCCTGTGGTACTCGGCGCCCCACCCCTTCACGAAAGACATCCTGCGATCAGAGGTAACACTTACATTTCCTTTCCTTAACAAGACAACAAAGTGCTAAGGCTCCATTCTCAATTACCTAATGGTGCACATTTTGGTCAATTCGTATACGGCCTCGAAGCCGTGGTTGACGGATTGGGAGAGAAGCTGGGCGAATTCCTGGTTGTTGAATATCTTCAGGGAACAGCTCGAGGGGATTTTGCAGACCGTGCTCGGATGGAACCCGTGGTGGTGATTGCAGTTGCGGCTCTGCACGAATATCGCAGAGTCGGAGAGGCACTCCGCGTACACCTCCCCCCCGACGTAGTACAAGTGTACACCTGCAAGAGAAACGTCCCTCAGGCGACCCCAACCTCTCACAGCAAAAGGGAGCTAGCAGCCCGCACAAACCTTTGCCAATATGTCTTCGAGTATTTTCGATCGTCGAGTTCCGGTTCACGTTGCTCAACTGGCCGAGGCAAAACCTGTCCGAATTGTTGCTCGGGTTCGTGAACCCATCCACGATGATAGAATGACTTTGGCAATGGAACACCTCCCCCACTCTGCAGTTGAGCTCGTAGTAAGCGATGCTGGCCCAGTAGGGGGGCTCCTGGTAGGACACCGGCGCCACCTCCGGCATGGAGGTGTCCATCGCGGAGGGGTCGTTGGGGGTGGCGGGGTCGTGCTTGGAGTCCTCCGTGGGGGTGTAGGCCGGGGGCGGGGTGCCCGGGAGGCCGTTGCTCGTGTAGGGGCTCTGGGGGTTGGAGGTGATGCAGCCGGGGCTGGGGGCCGAGCCCACGCTCGACATGGGGCTCTGGGGGCCGGCGAAGCCCCCCGTCGAGTAGGAGACGTTGTGCGGCATGGCGGGCTCCGCGAGCTGCTGGAAGGGGAGAAGACTGTGTCCCGGGGCGAATTCGGAATGGCGCGGTACGAGGACAGGTGGCAGCACTGGGCTTTCGACTCGTTTGTAGTGGTAAGGGTTTATGCAGACTTCTTTCTGTTTGGCGGAGAAGGGGAACTGGCACAGCTCGAGGGGCTTGAGTTCGTGGTGGGACTGGAGGTCGGGCCATCGCCAGACTCTGCAGTAGATGACGTGGGGCAAGCCCTTCCTGTGGGAGACCTGCAGCAGAGAGCCGTAGTTAAAGGGGTGGACATGGTGGGGTGGTGGGGGTGAGCGAGACCCACCTGCAGCCTTCCGTCCAGGCTTCTGGGTATGGTGACGCATTTGCTAGGCTGTCCGGGGAAGCTGAGCGCCCTTTCGAGGTCTTCGATGGCGCCCTTTCGTTTCTTGAGTTTCTTCACGAGGGAGTCCACTGCTTTTTCCGCCCATTTCTCTTCCTCGTCGCCCTGCTTCCAGCCGAGGAGTTTCTTCACGGCGGGACTCGTGAAGGAAAACAAACTGTTTAAAGAAGAAATCGGTCCAGAGGAACTGCTCTCGCCTTCTTCTCCGTCCATTTCGCAACCTGGAATGAGAAATCATTTCTGAAACCCACAGACATCATCAGGGAGAAGAAAATATTTCAGAATGGGCTGAGAATTATAACAAAAAGTTTAAGAGGGGAAAAGGAAATGAATAAAAAATATAAAGAAAATCACAAAAAAAAGGAAAAACTGTAAAAAGGAAAAAAGGGAAATGTAGGAAAAACATGTTAATATGTTGCCTTCCTTCCACCATTGCTCTCTTCCCTTCTGTCTCGATAATAAACATTTAAGTTCTTTCACCTCTTCTTTTACTGCTTTTTTTCTGATTTTTTCCATTCCTCCTTCCACCTTATAATATTGCCTTGATTACCCTTTAATCCTTTGCAACATATCTCCCCTTTTTTGCTTACATTTTGACCATATTTTGAATGATGAGAACACCTTACTTTAAAATTTTTTCCACTCCTTTATATTAAACAACTGCTGTTGGACTCTTTCTTCTCTTTCTAGAAAATATTCAATAGGAATAACAAAATGCCTCTGTTTTTTATTAATACTCATCTGTCTAAATCTGCCTAAAAACGCTGACAGATAAAATTGAAGGAAATTATATTTATGGAAAAACTACCTCATTTATTGGTTACATTCCTTTTCCCTTTTTTTCCCACAAATTCATTTCAAAACCAACGCAAACAGCGGATTCTTTTCATTTTCATAACGCATGCATTTCCCGCCTGCACATCTGCCATAGCAAAAGCAAAATCAATGCAACACAAACTCACATTTGGGGAGTGATTCGGAAGGGGTTGAGCAATCCGCGGAATGAACTGCTGACGCCCTTCGCGGCGAAGGCCACCCCGGAAAATTCAAATGAATCAACAGGGTCAGAAGCAGAAAGCAGTAGGTGAGTCATTGAGCGAAAAGGAATCTGCCTATTCACCAGAGTGCATCGTGCGGGCGATTGATAAAAGCCAATTTGATAATGGCGAGGGAAACAATGAAAAATCTCTAGAGCAAAGCAACTTCATCAAAGAGACAATTTAAAATTAGTTTAATTGTGAGAGGAAAAAGAAACATTGGCAGAAATCCATGTTTTGCAGGCGACAGACAGTCTACATCAAGAGTTTTATAACTTTTTTAAATTAAAATCGCTCATCATTAGGTAAATTTAGTTTTCCTTACGTTTATAAATTAAAAAACAATGATTTCACATCCGATTCTGGCGAAACTAACATTAAATTACGCTTTGTGAATCCATTAAAAGAATTACTTATTGCACACAGAAATGGCTTCTGTTTACTGGCGACTGCCAGGCTGGAACCTGATAACACACCGCCACAATATTCCTCCGCGAACGGCTCCGTCCGATTGCAATTCCCTTAATTTTGAGCACACGTTCGCTCCCATACTTCAGAAAAACAAAAACAATCCTGAAGAATCATTTTCACGAAGCCATTTAATTGTGCGAAGTGAGAGAGAGGCCAATTTCGGTGAATAATTCGGGACTCGATGAACGCGGAGGAATACGAAGATAAAAAAGAATGTGCCAACGCCTGGTGAAACCATTTAATCTAGGGGGCATTGCATCGGATTCAAAAATTTATTTAAATGTAATATTTATGGGTCTCTTATGTGATAATTTCATTAATTAAAATACAGTATGTCACTGTCAAGTTTTTTTTCGAAGGTTTGTAATGAGAGCAACTCGGCAACGACTTCATATCACGAAAATAAAGTGACTGTTTTGCGCAATTTTCAGGTTTCCCGAAATGGCCTCTTGAAAAAACCAAATTCAACTCATTTTAGCAATGCCGGTGTGAGACGCACTAAAATTTGGGAGCCGGATTATTTAATCGTGAGTAAAAAAATATTAGTTTTGGGTTTATTCAATGCATCGCTCGAACTTAACTTATTGCAGTTGCAAACCTAACCTGATTTTGAAAAGTTATAAAAATATTTCAGCTTGCAAAAACGAAAACGCCAGAATACGACCTCATCAATTTTCAATTAAAAGGCTACGATTTCGTTATTCTCGAGCAGTTCCAGAGATTTATCCACAGACTGGCGAAAAAAATGGATTTAAGCGTGAGCAATTCATGGGCGTCTCCGCAGCAGGACTTAGTAATTCATCACTACAAGCCCAATTCCACGGAAATACAGTACAAATACAACTTGAAAATGTGCGAGAGGAACGTTCAGGTCGTGGACGTGAAAAGTCACATAATGTCCTTGTTCATTGAGGCTGTGCTCACAGCCTGTCCTCCTGGCATCAACATTAGTGTTCATGAGCACACTCCAGACATGGACGAAGTCAGATATGTCCCCGATTTGAATATATTGGAACTGGAGCAACAGCTGGAAAATGTGGAATTGAAGAAAAACAAGAAAAAATGATGGAGCACAAACTCTCAACTCATTTTTTCTCTTAGAGCAGAAGGAACAAAATCTCAGAAGGTTTGGACAAAAACTTTTTGCCACAACCTTTAGGGAATGCCCATATGTGGAGTCAGCAATGGTGGCAGCATGTCAAACATGAATTGCTGACTTTGGTGCCTGGGTGAAGTTTCACCCATATTAGACTCCTTAAATAGAATTTCTTTTATTTTTTATAATTATTGTAATAATAATATAATAATGTGATAGAGTATTTACAGTCTTTTTCTCCTTTTGTGTACAAAAAGACAGAAGATAAAAGATAAGAAAATAAATAATAATTATATAGAAAATAACAAAAATAGTAAATATAAATGGAAGTTAATAAATCTGGCACCACAAATAAAATTGTTTCAAACTTGTTGGAACTATCACGATTAGAGTTGGCATAAATCAAAGGATAAATAAATAAAATATTGGGCAGAAAGAAGACAAGAGATGTAGAGACGGAACTCAAAATTATCTCACAAAAATATATATTTGCCATCAATATTTATATGAAACAAACTGTATATATGAAAAAGTTATTGGACCACCAAAGCTCCAAAGAGGACAAATCAATTGGAGAAAGTGCACCGGTCAAAGAAAGTCACCCGAACCCAATGGACAATGGAAACCCTCGAAATGAAGTCAAAAACGGTTTAATTATTTTGATCAGAGGATGGCAGAGCATGCACAAAGGCAGAGAAAGGTCGATAACTCCCTTCGCAGGTAGAGGAGATCCTTCTTTGTTTTTGCCAGGGACGAAGTTATTTCTCGGTTCGATTGTCATTTCACACAAAGGAAAAGAATGTTTTAAGTGGTAAAAATGGGGATGTGATTGGAGAAAGGCGGAAGGAATAAGTAATGTTATTCTAAAACAGATTTTCTCCTTATTTTTCTTGATTTTCCTCTCCTAACTTTTTCCCTAAATCTTTTTTCTGTTTTACTTTATTTATTTTTCCCTTTTTTCTGTTGGCGTACTTAACGTTCGCATTGTAGTACAAAAGTGTGCTAATTTGACTTTTCATTTAAACGTTATTTTTGAAGTCATTGAGATGTGAATTCAGATACAAACAATGCGTTTATGCAACACTCAATATAACTTTTACTAAATAAAACATTTTCTGTATTTTTCTGATTTATACTCGAAATTTAATAACAATCTTTTAGCTACTTTCACTACCAACTTGAAGCTATTGAAGCTACAGTTTGCAAAAACCGTTAACATAAGCAATACAATTAATTAGTGACCAGTAGTTTTTACTTTTTCCCTCACACTACAGTTTTTAACATAAAAAATGCAATGAACGTTAGCTAGTGAAATTCATAAAAAAACTGAAAATGACCCTTTGGCCGTTCTTTCGACCAACAAAGCAGGAACTCGTCGCTCACCCTCATCGGAAAAACAAAAAAAGGTCTACCTGTGCCGAGGGAGTTATCGACCTTTCTTCGGCGAATGTCCTCCAATGTCGTGCAGAAACTGCTATCGTCAGACCAAAGCACTCTGCTCAGAACATGACCGGCAATTGCAGCGCGAACCTAAAGGTACAATGGGCACTTCTCGCACTCGACACTCGACGACACCCAACTGGAGAGTTTCCACTTAACGAGTGGCAGATTTATGTGTCCGTGAAAAGGATTTGGTGCCGGTGGTGGCGCTCATTCAATGGAGGAGCTGTCAATAAAATAAAGCGATGGCTGAGCCTTTTGTGGGCGGTGGCGACTGCTTTTATTCCCTCATTGCCGTTAATTCAGTCGCCCTCAAAAGAAAGGCGCGAGGGTTTAACCCTTGGCAGGAGAAACTACGAAGTGACGGACCACTCCGCCACAAAACTGGACTTTCTCCGTCTTTTGATGGATTTTCGGAGGGAAAGTAAGAAATCCAAGATTAAAGGTTTCGAGGCCTCAAATTGATATTGAAACTGTTAAAAAAAGCGGCTCCTGAAACAAAATCCCGCTTCTTTTAAATGAGAAGCTTAAATCTCCGTGTATGTCATTGTTGATGATTTTTCCCCCTTTTTTCTCTGTTTTTTATCTCTTTCCTCTCTTTGTACGCTTTTCCTCTTCCACTTTTTCTGCTCTTTTTTCTCTCTTTCTTCTTCCCAGACGAAAACTAGTCCATAATTGGGAGGAGGACAATCAGAGATGAATTACAATTTAAATAATAAATCTCAAAATAAAAAAATTACTTTTTATTTACAACATAAAAGCTACGTTTTACAACAATTTTAAATCGGATATAAAAATGAAAATTATAAAATTACAAAAGTGAGCCATAAAACAATGAGCTAACAGATAAACTGTAGTCCCTTTTACGGACGGATCGTATCCTAAATCACAGACGAAATTGGCCAATTAACAGGATTTAATTAATTACTAAATTGAGCCGGAATGGAGGGAGCCTTCCGATAACGGCCATCTTGGATTAAAGGCAAGATGGCGGTGCCTTGAAGGTTCAAAGTAATTCAAGAGCTTTGGTTCAAAATTAATCATGGCATCGGATTGTCATACTAAACTCCAAAACAAACGAATACAAATAATTAAAATAGAGATAACCTAACTCATAAATACATAATTATAATATTTATCTATATAAATCGATACCTTCATAAATATTTAACAGTACAAAATCAAAATTTCATCTATAAATTTGGGATAAATATTTGAAACTATTCACTTAATACTTTTTATATTATAATATATATTCAATAATTTATTACTGCATTTAATTCGTTGCTATTTTCCCCCCGGATATGTATTTATTTATTTTTTATTACGTTAGGCGTTTTGTAATTCTAAATTAAACATTCACATTAATAGAAACCTCAAAGCGATGTGATTTTTTACTTTATACACGTTATTTTCTTATAATTATCCTTTAACCCATTAATGGACGGAAACAAAAACTCAACAGCTTTGTGTAATCAATTTTGAGAATTGTAAGCACTTTTCTACAAATAAATGTTGTATAGAAGTCTGTCTTTGTTGCAACCCCATAATGATTAGTTGACTTGTGGCAATAGTCTGAATTTGGTCGTTTTAGGAAGCGAATCCCATCGATGCAGAAAATTTGAAGGCTTAAGACAAGGCATAAATCTGTTAAGGGAAGTTTGTCTGTGTGGACACCGTTTTCTGTTACCTAATATCTAAAGAACCACTGAAGCGATTTCCAAAGAATTATCTGCGCTATGTCTCATTTCTCGAAAATAAGCAAAAGCCCAGAAATATGCACAAAACATGTCTGGGAATTTGTTCCCGTGGAGACCACTTCGAGTACAAATGGGGCCAAATTGATAAGTTTATAAACAAACAGAATTGATAGAAATTAGTTAGAGTGGGTTCTGCGTTTGAAGTTTTGAAAAAGTCGGGAAGAAAGTCCACTCTTTTGGCGTTGAGTACCAAAGGGAAGAGGAGATGGAGGATTGAGTCGCCCACAGATAAGTAGCAATTTAAAGATTGCAGACCAAAGAGAGAACCATTTGTATAAGAGAGAGTGGTGAAGAACGAAGGATATGTAACAGAATTAGGATGGCTGAACGCCAAAGGAGGAAGAAAGAGAGGCAAAAGCTGAGGAAGCGAGAGAAGACACAACAATGGCTGACTAAAGAAGAAAGCTGCTTTACTTATAGTTAAGTGAAATGGGATTATTGAGGCGCATTCAGTTTTTAAGAGATGTGTTACTGTACCTGTTATTAAGGAAGAGATATAGATTGAAATTCGAAGCCCCCTACTCAAAATAAGGAAATAGTTGGGAAAATTGATTTGTGCATTCTTCCTCTTTGGTCCATTCGAACCGGATATTTTGTGAAATTATGTCAGGAAAATCAAAAGTTAAAGCGGCAAAATATCTGAAAGCCAGACGGGGACAGATCATCATGAAACTGAACAAGATGCTAGATGCCGGGAACAACTTAGGAGGAACCACCGACGTGAGGAAGTTTCTACTCCAAGCGAATCAAACAGGGGAGATGAAGAAAGAAGCTTTGGAAATCATGAGCCAGTTGAACGAGTTAACGGAGGAGGAGCCGGATTTTTCATTCATCGACACCGTCGAGGAGTTATGCCTGGACATTCAGCTGCTTAAAGAAGATATAGAAGCCAAATCCTTGCCAGTAAGTGAAACAGTGCAGAAACAATTAGAAAATCAAACCAGGAAAATTCCAATAAAAAGACTTCCCGATATTCCATTGCCAAAATTTGATGGCGACATTAATTCTTGGGTTCTTTTTAAATCTTCTTTTGAAAATTTGATACATAAAAATTCAGAAATCACATCAATACCATTTTTTGGTTGGATGTTGGATGAACTGACACCGAAGAGGACGTTATTGGCGATCCCACTTTGTTCCAAGGGAAGTTGGCGGGCATCTCGAGACGAAAAAAATGGACAGAGGAACTTATGATTATCTATTTGACAAGCAAAATAACATTTTGTGCGTAAAATGGTTAAACAATAACGCATGTACAGAAGGACACCAAACCCTTATAGATTAGGCCAGGGCAACCTCCAGGGACACCCCAGGGACACAATTCGGTTTCCGCGGTGGATTGGCAACCAGGGATGCCCTCTTCTCAGTTAACAGTCTGCTACGGTGCTTAGACATCAACAAAAGACATTCATATAACATTTCCTTTGCCTCATTGACTACGACTGGAGGGGCTCACACAGGACGTGCTAGTAAATGGAGAGGTCACAAGCAACATACGTTATGCTCATTTTCATCAGGAGGATCTTCAGGAATTGCTACAAAATGCCACAGAAGTCAGCAACAGATATGGGTTGCAAGTCAACATCAAAAAGACAAAATTTATGGTGGTTAGCAAAAGAGAGGTTGAGGCCGAGGTTGAACAATACAAAAGAATACATTCAGTATTTAGAGCAAACAAATAAAGCATTTACGGAAAAGTTAAGTAAAAGAAGAAGTTCATAAGAAGCTTATTATGAAAACAAGGTTTCATCAAGAGATTTCTTTTTATTTTTTTTCTTTTCAACATTAAAGTTCATTAAAACTTGAGGTGGTATTACATGAATAAGAAAATATTTTAAGAATAAGAAAGGGAAAAGAATTTAAATATCTAGGAATAGTAGTATCAAAATAGGGAACATGGAAAGAACACCTGTAGGATAGTATAAACAGAGGAAAGCATATGGCAGCAGAACTGCGAAGATTTATGGCGACCCATAATTATAATTCAGCGGAATTATGATAAAATAACCGATTGATAATATTATTCGTACTTTCAATATGCGGCGTGCACTTCATATAAAACTTATTTAGTGTGATACGGTTCAAAACACATCATACAAAGAGTAACCTTCCTACTCTTCCAGCCCTTCCTTTGGCACCTTCTTTGCTTATCCCTTTTGGATATTATGTGGTCCCCACCATCCCCTCAAAATTTCCTTTGGTAAAGAATACCCCGTTTTGTCTTTAACTCTGGGCTCATTTTCTTCATTCAAATAAGTAATGGCCAAACTTGTGTAAAATCCAACCAAATTCAATGAATTTGACCTGTGGATTTTCTGATAAATTACCCAGCTATTAACGACAGACATCTGAACCATTCTTAGAAAGAGTGGCCAGTACCACTTTTTGTCGTGAATGGCAACTGGACTGCTGTTTGCTGACCAGCCAATCATGCTGGTCAACACCACCCATATTAGCATTATAAGAGTTCACAAGTTTTGGCTGGCAATTTTCTTCCTCTCTTTGCTGTCGTACCTCATTGCATTACCGATGTGTTAGTAGTTGTCATAGTCGGTGGCAAGAGTAACACATTTGTTATCGTTCCACCTTAACATCAAAATCTCACCATTCACATCAAAATAGTGGTCGAATGAACCTCTGGGCTCCTTTTTTAAAATTGTGGAAAGCTTGAGCGGACATTTTGCCGTTCGATTTTCTCTCAATGTGTCTGTGGCCCTAAGCTGTATGAGCAGCTCTCTCAAAGTAAAAAGGTTATCGAAAAAAACTTTATCAGAGCCTGGATTTCCAACACATTGGAGAAGACTCAAAGCAACTCGAGAGCCAAGTGGAAGGTTGTTTTCACTCGCTTCACTTCCACTTTGGGCACCGCTGTACAGCTGGAAATTATAGCAATATCCAGATGCACCGCAGAGTGGCCAAAGTTTATACCCAAATCTGATGGGTTTCCCCTTAATAAATTGTTTAAGTCTATTTCTTACATAATATCGTACAATCATTTCATCTATCGATAAATTTTCATCAAAGACGTCAAACCTTTGAAAATTTGCATTTTTGTTAACAATGGTCGAATTTTGAAACCGCCATCAAATAAATTTTTTAAGTCAGATCATTGTCACAGAAATGCAAAAATTTTTGAATCTTATAGAATTCGTTTCTTGTCAAAGCTTTCTTTACCAACGAGTTGCCAATATCGGGTCAATCCGACCAGTAAAACCTTTGAGTAGGGAAGCGATTGTAAGCCGAAAGAAATAAAACACCAAAAAATTTTTTTAGTTGTGGGGCCGAGAGACTAACGGTCATATTTCCTTTGGAGACTGCATACTTCATAGATTCATGCACCACGAATTCAAAAAGTTCATCATCAAAAAATTCAAACATTTGAACTGGAGATAAATCCTGTAGAATATCGGGCAAAATGCGAACTTCTTTCGACGGTGATAGTTTGCCATAACAATGATTTTTTTGGCGCCCCAACGGTTCTTAAATGGCCGCCTGCGTTTAGGACCTTCTAAAAGTTGTGCCTCCTGCAGTGGATCTTCAAAGGTCCAGAAACATCTAGCGGGGGGCTTTGACTTTCTTCGTCAGACACTTCCTCCTCATCCGTTAGATGATCGACATCCGGTGGTACTAGTACCACATAGCACTATCGGAGTCAGATTCCCCCTCTAATATGCTTAAATTTCTGAGATTGTCAGCCCCCTTTTAAGCATTGAACTCCTTATTTATTAAAAAAAAACTATTAGAACCGTAATTTACTATTCATTCTCAAAATAAATTTCACACATATACTTACCTAAATATATCACACAAAATTAGACACAACACAAAATAAAAACTTTAAGAAATCCTTCCCTAAGAAATTCTTTTCTTGAACAACAAAAGGAATTTTGCTTTATAAAAAAAAGCTTTAAATCATACGACCAATGGCCATCCACCAATGGCATTTGACCTTTTGCCACGTCCAAACTCTCACCCTCCCCCACGCGATCACTCAACCTGAATCAAGAAACTGAACTTATTTTACGTATTTAGTATAATACGTAAAAAAATAAGTCCATAATATGAGTTTTTTTGCCCATTTTTATGAGAATTTTGACATAACTATTGTATTATCCATTACGTACGAATTGCATACATTAGCGCCCAGTGTCCTCAAACGAGGACAGCAAAGTTTGTCCCCTGCTCATTTTGGTTTGGTTAAAGTTACAGTAATAATTCTTCCATCGTTTTATTCTACAAATCTTAAAATGTACGCTGATTTTTTTGGCAGCGATATTTCCAACAGGAAGTGAGCAAAAAAATATTTTTCGAAGCGATGCATTTTTATGCAAATCACGCCGTTCTTTGACCTATTATTCCTCAGCTCCTGATAATGATAACAGTAAAAAAACCAAAAGATAGAAGAAGAACTGCTCTTTATGCTAAAAATATCAAATTCAAAAAAAAATAATCGAAAACCGTTAAAAAAATCCTACAGTTGCTGTCCTCACTTGAGGGCACTGGCCGTTAATGGGTTAATGGACTCCAAGTTCACACCACCCCGAAGTGGATCACTTTGATCGCACCGTTGTTCTCCTCTTCTTCCGGTTGACCGGCGCAATCTCTGCTGCTGCTGTTGTTCGCGTACCCCGTGCGCTGTTGCAGGTTGGGCGATGCGCTGTAGGTCCTCGCATTCCTGACGCCCCTCGATTTTTGTTGTGACGTCAGGGTTTCGTCCTCGATCGAAATCGTCGATAAATCCTGCGAGAAAACGACAAAAGGGGACGTGAAAACTCCCCATGCAAGCAAACTAAAATGAAAAATTGGGTGTTTGAAATGTCAAAAATTGCTGTTCATTTTCTCTTTGATTTCACCAATATTTATCTCCTTAATGGATTAAGAGAGTCACCCAAGAGAGTCAAAAAAAACCCAAAATACTTACGGGAACGACAATCTGTGTGACGGTATCAGAAAACTTCACTTTTTGTTTGGCGGCGGTCGGCGTCATCGGCCTGAGCATTTGCCCGAAGAAGGCGTTCGGTACAAAATGGAGAGGCCTTTGAAGCATGGCATTATTGAAGGGTTTTGGCGGCGGGAAGGGAGGCCTACTGGCTCTGTGCAACTGATACTGGGGGTTGAGACTCGCCCTCGGGGCGCCGCGCACGGCAGCGGGCGGGGCCAACCGGTGGCTGGCCGATTTGAACCTGAACACGTTGAGGGCGGCATCCTTCGGCTCATCTTTCCCTGGCAGACCCAAATCCGCGGGAAGGTCGTACAGGCTTTCGATGACGTTGCCCCGAAACGGCGGGGGACTCCTCTGAGTCGCGAAAACGGGCTCGGACGAGGTGAAACTGTTCAAGCTGCTCTCTTGCCCCGAAAAGGAAGTTCGGATCTCGTACGAATGGGGGAACTCGGGGGTGAGGATCTGAGTGGCCGGGTAGTTGTAATCGATAACTTTGGCCACGGGGTAGAGAAGCGAGGGGCAGAACTCGTTAAAAGAGGTGGAGGCGACCTCCGGCTCGAATCCGTTGGTCGGGACGGGTTCCGACTGGTGGAAAGTTGGCTTGCAGTTGAAAAACGCGGAGCCCCTCAATTTATTCTGACGGTTCAGGTCGGGCAGAGGAGGGACTCTCGACGCTTTTGACTTCTTGACGGAAACCTGCGGGAGTGGTGGCAGTATACCGTCCTCTTCGCCTTCTGTGTTGCTTTCGGAGCAGGAGCAGGAACTTCGGGAGCAGCTCGACTGGTCGTGGCTGTCGCTGTTGTACGCCAATTCCTCCACTCTCGCCCGGCAGGCGAGGGCCATTTCCTCGTCTTCCAAAACCCTCGCGCAGTGGTACAGATCGACGAAGAGATCGGGGCTGCTGAGGTCGATCGCGAGGCAGTACGCCTTCTCGTAGAAGTGATGCCTCAGCAGGAGATGGAAAAACCGCCTCGTGAGGTCGTGGACCTGATTCCCGAACTCGTTCTCCGCGTGTCGAGTCAGTGGACTGAGGGGGGCGTAGAAGCTGCCGAGGGCTGCCTCCAGCCGCTGCTCGCCCTCGGGGGTGAGAGGCTGCCTGAACACGTGGTTGGCGATGTGGTACAGTCCCGCGAGCGCGGCAGAGCCGTGAGTGTTCCAGTTGAGGCTCAGGAAGAGGTTGAGGGCTTTATCGCACTGGTTCCACAGCAGGTACTGGCAGATGAGGGTGTCCGGGGTGAGGCCTGAGCCTTGCAGGTCGTTTGCGAGGCCGCCCCCGCCGATGAGGCTCAGCACGCCCAGGGGACCGTTTTCAAAGGCGAAGACTAGGAGGTGATCGGCGGGGGTGAATCGATCCAGGTAAAAGGAAGTCCTGGCCTTTTTGTTCCATTTCATGTGCTGCAGGATAGGCTGTGTTCTGTGAAATGAACATCGAAATAAGGCCAAAGTTAAAAAGTGACAAATGGTAAAAACTTACTTGAAACAAGAAGCGAGGTCGAGAAGATTCGCTGGGTTGACGTCGTCGCTGAGAAACTGGATTTTTATACAGGAGAGAGCCAAATCGAAGAACTGAAACTGACTTTTCTCGCTGGCAACAACGATGAGAGCACCGTCGTTATGCCAAGACACTATATTTGGTATAAGTGCACTTTTGACCAGTCTTGTGATCCCTCTGGACTCTTCGAACAATATCAAAGATCCATCTATACATCCTGCAGAAAAACAGCCTTTCAGAAATATTTTTTTACAAGCAGTTCACAATCGGAGCAATCGGTTGGTTGGTCTTACCTAAAACTAATTTCTCTTCATCCGGACTGATTCCGTGACAACAAATCTGAGTCTGCAGCGCGATCGAAGTGACCGAAATCTTCTTCAAACTCCTCCTGACCACCTCGTGAGAGGAGTACTCCACCGCCATGCTCCCCTTCTTCGAGATCTTCTGCTCGATCACCCAAATCACGTTCGGTTTTATCTGACTGAAGCGCACGCTCATGAGATCAAATTCACTCCTGTAGAAGCACACCAACTCCACTTTGGTCCCCGTCAAACAGTAGACGTGGACGTTCGCCCTGTCCTCGTCCTTGACTAGAGGAGACCACGGGTAGACCTCGTTCCTGGAGGAGTGCCACCAGGTGAGGAAGGAGTCTCCCGATTTGCTGCCGCTGAGTTTCCTGTCGAGGCGTCTTCCTGTGGGCCCGCAGAGGTCCACGTGGTGGATCTTCGGCTCGAGCTTCGTCAGCTTTTCAGGAGGAGTGAATTTGGTCACTGGCTTGCTGAAATTTACTAATGTCAGCTGATTTTCATTGTATGATATAACCAAATGAGTTTTTGTGAAGAGAACTGCAAAAAAAGACAAAGGCATTTGTTATACTAAATCTTTATGTTATAATGTTATTATTTAAATTATGATTAAGTTAATGATATATATTGAATGTTATAATTAAATAATGTTAATTAATTATAATTATAGATCTAGAAAAAATGCCATTTGAAAGTCAACACTAAGGGTCAAAATAACCTCTGCATAACTTTTAATTCATGTAAGTTTTCAAACAAGAAATAATGCACATATCATAATATAATAATATTAGATTGGAAATTTTCTTTATTTATACTCTTTTAACTCTTTCCACGGAAACGAGACGTGGCCGAGGTTAGACGTCGAGTAGCTTTGCTCTTTAAGATCGCGATTTTACGATTAGCAAATACATAGTGAAAATTCGTACACAGTTAAAAATTTGAAAGTTTACATAATAATTAATTTAGTTAAATAATAATTAAAAAATGAATATCGAAACTCTAAAACAACTGTTCAATGATTTTAAATTTGAAATGAAAAAAGAAATCAAAATTAAAATCTCATAAGCTCAACGGCAGAAATACACGATAATCTTAGAAAACAAGAATTAAAAATCGAATTTCTCGAAAGTGAAATAAGGAAGAAAAATATAATAATCCACGGCATTTGTGAGGATATTGTAACAATTTTACTACAGTTTAATTGATCAAAAACCGTTTAATTAGGATCGCTAGCGCAAGTCGAAATTGGTTCAATTTTTTTTTTTTTCGTTTTCAGCCTATCTTGGACCACGATAATTCACGACGTTCAACGTCAACTCGCTTCTCAAAATTGGTTCAATTGATATTGATTTTGCTAAAAGACTAGGAAAAAGGATATTAAAAAAACACGACCGATTCTGTTGGGTCTTAAAAGCGTAAGGAAGAAAGATGAACTTCTCAAAAGCAAAGGCAAATTAAAGGATTCTGGAATTTCTATCACAGAATAATTTCAGGTATAGGTTTTATAATAAAGCCAAAGCTAAGAAAAAATATCATCAGATTTGAAGGAGTCTCCGGTAGGCTGGGTTTGTCAATTTTTGCCAGGAGCACCAATTTTATACAATTAATACGTTCTTTAAGAAGAGAGTTGGAAGGAAATGGACATGGCCAGCTCCAAATGGAGAAGACAAATATGAAATAGATTATATTTTAACAAGTGAAAAATCCCTTATGAAGAACTTAAACGTGGAGGATAAATTTGCCTATCATAGCTGCCGAACTACGGAAAAATGTTTTGGAAAGGAGACCTAACCCAAAGTGGAACAAAAGAATTTATGTTAAGAATCAAGAAATTGCGCAAAAATGGGAAGAGGAAAGGAAAAGTATGAACTTACATATGAATATATACGATCCAAAGGAACTGTATGAAAAAAAATGCACAGCTATATTAAAAACTTTTAAAAGTTCAACAAAAAAGATCATAGTGAAAATATATTATCACTAGCTACGAAAGACCTAATAAAGCGCAGAGAAGTTAACAAGAAATATCAGAAAGAGAAGATGGAATATAATGTAATATGTAAATTAGTCAGATATCATATTAGGAAAGATCTAGCAGAAAGGACTAACAGATTCATCGATTGGACGAGAGAAAATTCCGACTGCATCAGGAAAGCAAAGAGACTGCACTTGCAAGGCGCCCAATGGATAACAGGACTTCTGAAAAAAACAGGCGGGGAAGAAACCGCAAGAACAAATCTCCTCAAATTAGCAAAAGAATACTTCGGAAAACTTTACTCATGGGAATGAAGGGGTGAAAGGTACCAAACAAAACTGTTAGAGAAAACTGACAACCCGACGGATGTGACATTAAAGGTAGAAGAAGTTGGTGCAGTGGTGCAAAAACTAAAGAACGATAAAATGCCTTCACATGACAAACTTACAAATGAAATGATATAAATTTCTTGGTCTATATTCAACGAGGAATGGACAAAGATTTTTAGCTTTATTTTAGTAAATAATGGAGCTGTACCAGATTCCTGGACGAGGGCGGACATACTACTGCTACACAAGAATGGTCAGACAAATGATATTAATAACTACAGGCCGTTGAGCATAACATCAACAGTGTGCAGATAGTTTATGAAAACAATAGCTGGAAAAGTGAAAGACATCTTCGAATCCCAACAGCCAGTCGAACAAGCTGAATTTATATCCGGATACTCAACAGTGGATCACATCCATGTCCTTAAATAGGTAATCGAAAAAACTCTTGAATTCCAACTGAAAATATACATCGCATTGATTGACTTTGAAAAAGACTTTGACACTGTAGACTATAACTATTTGTATGCTCCGCTATATCCGCTTCGCTAGGGCTCCTTCTCTTCAGGTCAGGAAAAAAGGAAAACCAAAAAAGAGATGGCAAGAGGACATCGTAGATGCTGCGGGGCCGAAATGGGACCGAATGGAGTGGAAGACATTGGGAGAGGCTGTGGCCCAATAATGGGCCTGGTTTATATTATTCTTTTTGTTTATATTGTTTATATGATAAAAACCAATATAAAGCTATTATTAATTATTATTACTAACCCTTTCAAGCCTTTTTTTTCTTTTTATTCTACCAGCTCCACATTAACATAAAGTTTAGTAAAAATCCCACCTTTTTTAAAATTGTCTGCAAAAAAAATTATTACACTACACTGAGTGTCAGTTGATAGTGGAGTGGAAAGGGTTAATAGTTTATTTTCTATTCTTTTCTTTTTTCTTCAGCTTTTCCTTTTTAACACAATTTAGGAACAAAAAGCATTAGGAAATTGTGCCATAAATCTAACAAAATTTTTTTTTGATATTTAGGATGACTTTAGAGATAGAAAAAAGGTAATGGTTTAATTAATGAAAGAAAGGTAAGACTTAAAAGTACATGGAAAAAATATTAACAGTATTGAATGACCAAAAAAAGCACTTAAAGTGCAGTAACCCAGGGGTCATAATGACCACTTCTGCCATTCTAGTGTTAATTACAAAATACAAATTCACTTGAAATTCAGTTATAAATTATTTCATAAATTTTTTAATAAGTTCACATGTTGCAGAGTTCAACTTAAAACAATTCTACGAGAACATTTCAACACATGGGGAAACTCACAGTTTGGAAATCATTCACACAATTCAAATCACCTACCATCACTTATATTTTCAGACAAGAGCTTTCCCATTAAAAATTTGTCAAACATAATCTTGGAAACATCTTTGCTGTGAACATTCATTCCAATGGTGATGAGCAACCCTGTGTTCAACATCAACTGCAAAACATTGTCCTCCTTCACATCATGGAAAACTACTTTGTTACCAGACAACTGCTGCTCCAACTCTTTCAGTTTGTCTCTCAGTTTCAAGGGCCTTTTGTTCTTCAAGAGAAAAGCAGTTCCCCTTTGGTCACAGAAAGACCTCTTTCCTTCAAGGTATGGACACTCATCTAATTCCTTTTTATCATGGTACCTGAAAATGAATAAATAGAATGAAATGGGGTTGTGTAAAAGTTCGCCAATGTTTCAATCGAAAAGGTAGTAAAGACTTAATTAAAGGGCGAAAAATCTCTGTAACTTCGTCAAAGTAAATTTAGATTTCATTCAAAATTTGGATAATTTCGTTATTTGTTGTTCCGAGCCGACAATGTTTGCGTTCCATAAGGCGGAGGCTATTCTCGCATTTTAAAACTCAGCTATTTACCTCAGCACTCCTAAATCAGTGTTCCTTATCTGAATATCATCTTTGAAAGTCCAGAATTTCGTTTCGCAAAACAAAGAGTACATTTTAACGATTTTGACAGGTCGCGAGCGTTATTAGAACATTGACCTTCATAACAGTATTAACTGGATTCAACATTTCGATAAGTAGCACTCGGAGTCAAACATGGTTTGGTTTAAGTAATAAATTGGAAGAAATGTTCTCGAGTTACATTCCCAAAGCCGTTACACTGTAATTAAGAAACTAAGCGATTTTTTCCCCAGAAAACATAACCAGCGCACGCCGTGTTAACATTTCAATTGATTCTTACGGGCAATGCAGGTAAAGGCAGGTACGATCCCTACCGTTCATGTTCAGCTTGCGTGAGGGCAATCCCCGATCGACACGAGCTCTGTGGACGGGACGAGAAACTAACCGTTGCAATCAGTGCCACCTAAATGCCGACTGCCAGCTATGATAACTGAAAGAGTTGTGTTTCGCAAAAGTGAACAAAATATACTATTGTTGCTTAATGAAAACGCTCCGTTGTGAGAGTACGCGGTGTAAAAATTAAACAAAAAACCATAAACGAGGGGATCCTCACTCGGGGCTTAAGTTATTTCGGTCAGTTTCATGGAACCAGTAGAGGATATGAGAGAACGCTCGTTCCAAATAGTCATTGTGAAACTGAAAGTGGTCCCAGGATATATGCTAAGTATGAAATTTATTTTTTTATGTGAATTTCGGAAGAATTGGTTATAAAAAAAGCAATAATTCCGCTTTCAAAAATTGGTTGATGTTTATGATAACAATTACAAGTTTCGGGTTTCGTTGAAAATTTTCAACTTTCGTTAAACTTTTATCGGTCGTTATTTTCAAATCAAATCCAAATCCCAAATCACAGAGTAACTGGAACGAGCAAAACGATACGTAAATCCTGGCCGCGTCCCTCCAATTCCGCTCAACTTCATCATCACCAAGAATAGCCGGAAACAATTGAACTTCGACAAACGAATTCTATTGCAGCCTTCGCGATTTTCCCCGAGCCTTCGCGATCCTCCGCGATCCTCGCCACAGAGTAATGCGCATGTCCGATTCTGCCAAAGACTGATTCGTCTTCTCATTCTCGAAACGAACTTATTGATTTTTATTGTGTTTCACGATGTAAAAGGATTTTTAGCGAAATATTTCACAGGAATGTCGGAGGTAAGTCTTCGAGTCTAATGCCGGCGAGCGCGTCAAAGAGGATTTCGGAGCTTTCGGGGAGAAAATCGGTTACACTCTATGTACTTTTCCAACGAATATGTCTGACACAGACTTTGTCGTGATCGACCAGTTCTCACGGCGCTATAACCACTCTTTCCCTTGCATGATCGTGTGCTGGACGACAGAAAGCACCCGAGGCCGGAACATTTCGGAAAGGTTCGGTGGGGAGTGCAAAGTGGTTATGTCATCGGTGCCGTGACTGGGAAGTGTTCCGGGCGACTGTCCGCCGTGGCGAATTTGGTAATTTTGGTGGCGATGGAATGTCTTGTTTGGTCTTGAACTGGGTTTATTTGGGAGGAAATGATTTGGGATCCAAGGTTGATCGGTTGCTTTCAGAAGAAACCGGTAAACAGCCGAACTGTTGACTGTTTTGGAGGTTATGACAATGGTTTGTAGCCTTTTCAGCGTTGTTATTTATGCTGTTGTGAAAGTCGTTTCTGTATGGGGCAACCCATTTACCCATTTAACTGCTTATTAATTTTTAACGGTTGGAATCATTGAGAAATTTTTATTACAATTTAAGTGGACTATTTTTAAATTTTTTATTAATTTATTTATTAAAATATCATTTACGAAATTATTGAATACACTAATAATAAATAATTATTAACTATTATTAATAATTAAAAATTAATAAAAATTTATGTAATTATTAAATTTAATTTTTGCTAATAATAAATGGTTATTAATAACCAAAAAAATTAAACTAATTCATATCAAATTAATAATATGAAAATCTTTCAAAACCTTCAGATCAACTTAATTTTTCAATTTTATAAAAGTATTGTTCATTTAATAAATTTTAAAAAATACTTATTAAACTTTTTAAAAATTAATTCATTAAACCTGAAATTTACTTCGAGCGGCATAAGTAAAATAATTATTAAAAATTATTAACTAATAAAATTTTTATAAGTTTAAAATTAATATTTATTGTTATGCATTAAATTAGGTTAGAGCACCTAAAATTATTTTATTTAATTATTGTTAAAAAATTAAATTATGCTTTTGAGAAATAAAAATTATATATTTTAGTTAAATTTTGGTTTTTACATATAATATTTTCATATTTTACATATATTTTATATATTTATTTATTTATATCATAGAGTGAAGTGAGCTAGGGCCAAAATTTGCTTTAATATTTTTACTTTTTAAGAAGAAAAATTTTCTATTTAAGAATTAAATCCGGTTGTATTAATTTTTTTAATCCCCGCAAATACGTCGTGGTTTAATTGGGGCGGTATTAAATATTAAACTATATACAATTAATAATTAAAAAAATTACAAAATTATCTTATCTTAAGTATATGAATATTAAATTTAATGGCTGGACCTTATTATAAGCCAAGCGGACCTTTGACCTTTAAACCCTTTTTTCAGCTGCTCAAAATTTGGGGTTGTTTTTCTTTTAAGGGGTTTGAAAGACAGGATACCACCAATGCCTAACATGCCTGTTTGAATGCCTAACAAGTCTTGTTTGGCCGTTTTGGCCCGTGCCTTAGCGACGGTGCCAGATAAGACTTCTCCTGCACCGACATCCCTTTGAGTGGCAGAACAACCGCTCTTCCTCCTGCAGAACCACTCTCCTCGTTCCTCAAACGTTTACCAACCTTGGCTTTGTTTAGTAAAATTAATTATGACGACCTCCATTGAAGAAAGTAAAAGTGACGAAGCAGTCGCCTCCATTGTAACAGTAACAGCTTCGAATTGTATTTCTTAGCAGTGATGACCAACGCGCGGACCGCCAAACATTGCCCTTTTCCCATCGATATAAAGTAGCCCTCAAAAGTATTTTGACAATACAAAATTTTATAGTTGTTCAGTTAATTATTTAAAAAATTTTTTAAGGTTATGTATTATTTTAGTTTTAATTTTAAAATAAATTATATTTAAAGTTTTAGGAATTAATTTAAAAAATAAAAACACCCACGGGAGATTAAGAACAGCCCCTAGCGACCTTTCCGCGAGTGTCCCGCACTCGCACCCGCACCCGCAGTCCCTCGCACTCAACGGCCGTTAGCTCAGTTACATAACGCGCTCGTAAACCCGTAGTAAGCGTTAAGTAAGAGACGGGCTGGGATTGGCCGGGGGCGAGGGGCGAGGGGCGAGGGGCGAGGGGCGCAGCGCACTCTCAGTGTGCACACACAGCCGAGAGGGGGCAGTTCTCGCGTGCTCGGAGACCTGATCGCGTCACTGACCGCATTTCGAGTTATGGTTGTTGGTCGTGGCTGGTGAAACTCTGCTGATAAAGGGAATTAGTGCGTTTTTGCGGGCGAGGATCGATGTGGCAGTGAGGTTTTCATTGCTGTCAAATGAGAGATTTGTGTAAGTCGCCTTATGTTTCCTTTGAATTTATTGATAATAACATAATTATAATTAATTTATATTAGATTAATCGACTAATTCAATTTCGTTCTCACTCCCATTTATTCTAAATCCCAATGGGAAAGGGCTTACATTTATACAACAATTTATTTACATAAATACTGCCTATGAGCGCTTTTGTATAATACAAAAATTTCACAATTTAAAAAACTAAGCCTGTTTTATTCAAACAAAGTCATTGTCACAGCGAAATCCATAGTTTTTTCATTCATTATATAATAACAATAACATAATATATTTGATGTATGACTACATATTAGTAATGAATTAAGATAAATGGCACATGAAATATGAAAATAACGCGATTCGCGAATCTATTTTTAATTAGTTGAATTTCTTTGTAAGTAAATTAATTTTTAAAACGATGAAAGCAATGGATTGGATTCTTTTGGCGCTTGTATGACCTCCCCATTGTGAGGAGCGAACAAAGGTGTGCCACCCGATGCGACGTGCATTGTCACGGGGACATTTCACTGTTTGCGCGGAAGTGACCTTAGCCTCGAAATATAAAGCGACCACAGAAATAGACAACTAATGTGGCCGACTGATAACTAAAAATAAGTGTAAAGTAAAAATAAATTTTCTCCCTTACCTGCCCCAGATGGATGAACTTATTTTATATAGAAAAATATAGTAATTTTCATACTCGAATAAGCACACGCCTCTTTGTCAAAAATACTTTTATTAAAATAAAAAAGTATGTTTATTCACATTTGTTATTATTTAATTTATTTACCGTAGTTTTTTAGTTTTATAGTTAGGTTTTTATATTTTTTCTCCCCCCTGAATTGCGAGTGGTGCCCCGGGCGTTAAAAATAGTAAAGTAATGCAAGTGAATAAATAAATAAACTAAGGACCAAAAAAACAGTAGAGGCGAAGGTTGGCAGTTACCACTTTTTGGGAGCGATGATTCCTCCGCAGAAGACGAAATGGGTTAGGCGAAAAGTTGTTAATTGCATCACAATGTCTCGGAGCCTCATTAGAGTCTGCATCGCTTATAGCGCTATAAGGAAAAGGAAGATGCCGCCTAGAAAAATTGCTATCAAGGAAAGTTCCCAAGATGTCCATTTTCTGGTTTGCTCTCCTCAAGTTAAATTTTTTTATGAAGCATGAAGAATTAGGACTTGAAGATTCCGCGATTTGCCATTTCTGCATTTTCCGCGTTCGTTTTATTTCATCACGTTGAATTTTAGCGGCGGCAAATGTGAGTCCTTGACGACTTTTGCTCGATTCCCGTTCTCAAAATGGCGGCTTTTTTCAGGTCCCCAATGGCATTTGAATTTCCCTCAAATACGTGTGACCGAGTCAGAACAGCTCCACTGCACTGCACCTGCAAACCCGCCATGAATACTCGCGAAGGTCAACGAGAAAATTTTCCCAAAGTTGCTCCGAACTCAACCTCGAATGGGTTATTCTTGGTTCTTTGGTGGGACCCAATGGAAATGTTGTTCGCCGTTCGACTCCCCATTCGGATCATCTCATGGTTACCTGACATTCGTGTCAGATAACATTGCCTTCTTAGCACTAGAACAGCCAAAGAGAGAAGAAGAAAAAAGAGAGAAGAGGGATAAAAAGAAAGAAATTGAGAAGATGAAAGGAAGCAGAATGAAAAAAGGAAGAAGGAGAAAAAGGGGAAAGAAAAGAAAAAAGGGGAATAGCAATGAGAAGTTAACAGCAGAGTAAAGTTAAAACAGAAGGAAATAAGAACAACAGAAAAAACAGAGATATTAAAACACTTTGTAGCCATTGATAATTACACTGAATTTACTCTAAAAAATGTATATCCAAGTAATTAAGGTAACATTTAAATGGGTTTTATTTATAATTTATAACTTGAAAATATATCTCATAGGCGGTCATTTTGACTATTCCTGGGCGATCTGTTTTTAAGCAATCCGTCTGCGAGTGAAGAGTTAATTTAGATAGTCATTATCGGTAGAAAACAATCAGCAAAGTAATCTCTCTCTCTCTCTCTCTCTCTCTCTCTATCTATCTATCTATCTCTCTCTCCGCGTTTACGTAAAAGCTCATTTTATGTTTGTTCTTGGAAGAGCGCGCGCCATTTTGTAAAATGTCGGAAAAAAGGGAGTTTATCGGGATTGGAACCGGTCCAACGCTTGCCAATTTTTTACGCTTTCCCGAAGTTCACGGCTAACGTGTTTCAGATCTGGGAGTCACGACGCAAAGATATCCCCCTCGGTGTGAACACCCACACTCTGCAGCCCGCAGACATCGCGCCACGGGTCCAGGGGAAGAGGAAGGTCCTCCATGAGACGTTCACCAGGTTCAACAAACTTTGATCACGGCAAAGTGCAAAATCATTGAAAAATCCATCATAATTAACATATTTATTTCCAAATGCGGTGACCCGATGTAAATAAATAAGCGGTTCACATGGCCACTTTCACGTGGCAGTTGAAATGACTGCGCCCTTTAAATGTCACATTTTGTGTGTCATTTCATAATTGTTTTATCTCTAAACAAAGGAAAAAAGGGAACTGTGGGGAAAAGGGGTACTTGAAAAAAGTAAGAAATAGCTGTAAATCAAGTAAAATAGGCGCATGATAAGAAAAACATCCAAAATGAAATAATTATGGTAATTATACAGTACATTTACAGGAGGAAATATATGCTGAAATGATTGAAATAACATTCATGCATTGATGCAGTGTTTTACGCGTATTTCCCATTTGACG
The DNA here is from genome assembly GCA_028293925.1 of Brueelia nebulosa. Classification (NCBI taxonomy): domain Eukaryota; kingdom Metazoa; phylum Arthropoda; class Insecta; order Psocodea; family Philopteridae; genus Brueelia; species Brueelia nebulosa. The sequence continues at coordinate 426,501 of JAQIBA010000011.1, forward strand.
CGATGGTCCAGAAGACAAATCCTCCATTTTGGATTTGTCCGCTCTGAGCTCACCGCCGACTCGGAGAGACAAATTGCCCGAGTCCGTGTGCGTTTTTCATTAATTTCGCGGGGGTGTTGGCGAGTGGGAACGCGGGATTCCTTCTTTGAATAATTAGTTGGCTCGAAGGATTCGCCCGTCGGCCTTGAGCGCCCCAGTGACGACCGCAGCATTACTCCATTTTGAATTTCCTCTCTCGGGAAAAAATAATAGCACCATTCCTAATTCGGATGGACTCACCGAAAATGTCCTGGCAGCATCTAAGATGGCCGCGGGCTTTTGTTGAACTGTGCGTCGCGCATAATAATGCCAACAAAAAATAGACGCATTTGTTTGTAATGTCCTTGAGCACCTAATAGAGTCTGGTGTTTTTAGGGGTGATGGATTAGCATTGAGTTCGCTATGTATAAAAGTGCATATACATAAATGTATACTGGTACTATACGTGCAAGTATATGTCTATTATATGTGCAGATGCGTGTGCCAACTTGTTTCTTATGTATTCGTTTAAGAACTTGCAAGACACATTTTAATCCTTTCCACTCCAAGCCTTTTTTCTTTCTATTCTCTACTGCCACGTTTCGTAGTAAGTGTGAGGCGGGCTTTATCAAAAATTTTAGTAAAAAATACTACATTTTTTAATATTGTCCGCAAAAAGAAGTACAGTTGTACCTCGAGATATGAGCTCGTAAGTCAAATATGCTCGTATCTCAAACGAATTTAGTAATCACGCAGAAAAGAGTAAAAAAGAGTAAAAAAGAGTACAACACACAAGATACACTTCGATTCAAGCGCGTAACACGTGCAGGTGAGTGAGAGATTCTCTAACCAGGATAACCAGGATAACAACTATCTGGATTTGGGCTCTTATCTCAAACAAAAACATGGCCCAAGCTCCAGCTCGCATCTCAAAAAACTCGTATGTTGAGCTGCTCGTATCTCGAGGTATCATTGTATTAACTCCACTGTCGAGTGATACTTGAAAGTGGAGTGGAAAGGGCCAATACAGTCTTTAGTAGATGGATTTAGGTGCAAATATACGTGTATAATAGGTGGAATACGAACGGAAGCCAAACTACACCCCACCGAGACCTCAAAGGGGTTGTGAACCTCTGCTTCTGGTCCTCTTCAAAAAAACAATCAGAACAGAACAGAAGAGATTCTCCGGCACACGCGTGTCCATCTTAACTCCGTCGCATGTAAAGAAGAAGACAAAAGAACAATGTCACAGGTGCAGCAGACCTCGAACTGCACTCAAGGGCGGCCCTCGCTCTCACGTCCCGCATTTGTGGGTGTCACATTGGGGGCGAGGGGGGGCGAGGGGGCGAAGGACGAGTGGGGGTTGGTCCTTGGAGCGTGGAAGGTCGATATCCCCCGAGGAAGAGAATCACGGAAACGCGAGTCAGAAAGCATAAAAAGATGTTCTGTTAATTCGGGGCAGGATACAAATAAACTAATTAAGTGAGTTTTCATTGTTGTTATTTGTAAATTAATTCGGTCGTTAATTGAGTTTAGTTATTTGCGGAATTACGGGGGAATTTTAAAGAAAATATGAATAATACAAACGGAATGGAAAGTCGAGGGTAATTATGGGAAATTAATTAACGGAAACTGTCGGAATAATTGTTATTATTCTTTCCGATATCTTTCCGGTCCGAATTGATAATTTATGAACTGACTTCGGACCGGCTGGCCTCAAAAAGGGGTTGAAAGCAGAAGACGGGAAGGAGAAAGACATTGGAAATGAAGAAAGAGGTTGTAATGAAGGAAGGGAAGATTTAAGAGAAAATTCCAAAAGCTTGCGCTGATTTCTGGCCACAAACACTCGTTCAATCATTAGGTTGAGGCATAAATAACTTCCATTTTTTTATTTGTCCATTCTTTTCTTTGCATTTTTGTTTTTTCCAATTTCCAGTTCTTTTGATTTTTTTTTTCATTTTTTCATTGACCCCTCTGATGCCTTCTGCTGCTCTGTGAGGGCGTCACGCCCCGAGTCTCAAGTTTGGCCTCCATTCATTCTGCCAGTTCGACCATAATTCAATTCGTGTAAATCGTTTAATATGCTAATGAGAGATGTGAATGGGCCGTTCAGCCGAAGAAGTGTTCAGCCCGGACGGTCCTCTCCTTTGATGCCGGACTGCCCATTGCCAACGAATGCCTCTGCAGCGACGCCCACAATGTCTCCCCGTGACACTCCGCTCCCCAGATGGCCAAGGCCCCGTCAGTCACCTGTCGTCACTCACATGGCCAAAGGAGTAGTCAGGTGAGGGGCCTGCGCATGTCCAGATGCAACACCTGCGGTGCAGAGGCCTTTGCTATTATTGGAACAGGAGAGGCAGAAAAAGCGGCGCTGATAAGTAGCGAAACGGCTCTGCTGTTGGCTGTCGGCCAATTGGGTCATATTCAAAAGCTCGAGTGAAGCCACCGAGAGAAGAGCCCACTTAAGATTCGGGACTTTGGCTCTGATGATGTGATGTTGTGGATGTGCAATGAGAGTACAACGGCCGGGAGCGGTCAAAATGACAGCTTTTTGTTTTCCTCTTTGATATTCGCCCTTTAACTTGGGATAGTTCCAGATTAATTTTTTCGCTTTTTCGCTTTGTATTAATAATATGTTAAATCATGTAGTTAGATTCACAATGCTAGTTTTTTTAAGCAGTGTAAAATTTCGCACAGGCGAGAATTTTCGTTTCGTAAATTTTTCAATTTTTTGTTCGATTTTCAATTTGTTAAATCACTTAAAACGTTTAATAGAAATGGTGGCATATTTTGAAAATTCGTCCCGGGCTCAAAATGAGCCTTTGGGTCTTTCATAGAGATATAACCAGTGTGAATTCGAATCAGTGGTCATTCCATCTCTTGGAGAGGTGAGAAGATGAAAGGGTGGCCACTGCGATTGGATGGGGCGCCCACGCTCGCCCACTTTTCGGGTTGAAGCCCCCTACGCCCACACCCAAACAACTTAACAGTGTCATAGTGATTGACTTAATTAGGGCTGAGGCATTCGCTTGAGAGTCCTGTGAGTGAGGTCGATGTCGTTATAATAAGTATAATAAAAGTGTCGGGGTTGATTGGGGGCGTTATAAGTACTCATAAATGGATAATATTAGTAATGCGGTTTCCTCTTTTCTTCCAGGGTGCTAAACATGGGACTCCATCGAGCCTCCCCCTCAGGAAAACTCGCAAAATCCCACTAATGGCTCCCACGCGCCGAATACAGTCGTCATGCTCATCAAATGCCGAAAACAACAACCCCTTCTCCCCGGCCCAGACCGGACCCCTTCGAAACCGACTAGGTAACAGGACGAGAAAGCCCGTCCTCTCCGAATCCAGACAGAACCACATCCCCCCCAAACACACCCTTCACAAGCCCCCCCTCCACACTGACGTCTCCAAGTCCACCCCCGACCTCTCCCACCACCTCCGTCCCAAGATCCCCGCCTTCGGCAACCCTCTCCACAAGCTCAGCTCCCTCGACAGCCTCCCGAAAGCCCCCCCGCCAAAGTCCAGGCCCCCCAACGACGTGAAGAAGCCGAAGCGAGCGGAGGTGACCAAGAAGCTCATCCTCGATGCCAAACGGGGGACGAAGAATGAGCACCCCGCCCATCCGAAGCAGAAGGCGCCCCTCTCGCCCCCGATTTTCACCCCCTCCCGAATGGAGGAGTGTTCCAAGATAGTCAGCAAGATAATGCTGGGCGAGAGGAAGCGAAGCTCGGCGGAATTCGACGACTCCATCGGGACTTTCGACTCGGACGAGATGGTGGACCTCCTCAGGCACCTGGACACCAGCAGGATCTCCGGCGATCTCGACAGCAAATCCAGCAAGAGGAACTCGAGCGAACTCGAGGACTCAATCGGTTCCTTCTTCTCCGACCAGATGGTGCTCCATCTTTCGAAATCGAACGAGTTCCTGAGCGCGAAGCCGTTCTCCGATTTGGGCAACGCCCTCGACAGGACCCCGTCCGCCGAAGACCTCCCCTTGGAGTGCGACCCCGAGCCCTCGGGGGTCCCACCCGCAAGCGCCAGGTCGACCAGCCCGGAACTCCCCCTATCCTCGCGCACCCCCAACGCCCCCGTCAGCATAATAACCAGCATAACCAGCATAATGTCCCTCGACACCGGCTACCAGGGGGACGGAGAACTCTCCCGTCCCGAAAGCAGAAACACCGAAACCGACTCGAGAGCGAAGCTTCCCGTGGTCGACAGCGGAATCCGGCTCAAAACCATTAACTTCGACGATGGGAAGACGATGACCGACAGCGATTTCTTCACGGAAAGCGACGCGGACGTGCATGACGATCTATCCGCGGCAGCAGCGGAAATCGGTTCGGGGAAAGGTGACCGGAAAGCTCAGGTCATCGACGGGACGCTGTACGCCGGAGCATTCCTGCAGCCGTCCGCGAGACAGAGCGAGCAGCAGAGCACTGCTCCGGAACAGTCGGTCGCTCCGGTGGGAAGCGAGGACATGGAGTCGAGCGGGATCTACTCCGACCTGGAGAAGAAGACGGAAGAAGTGCAGCCGCCGGTGTCGTACCTGGGTCTGATTACGGAGCAGATGAAGACGATCCAGAACCTGGCGTTGTTGGTGCAGGAGGGGAGGTGGGAGGGGATCGTGAAGTCCAGCAGCGCGGAGTCGTCGAGCACCGTGCAGGAAGTGGGTGTGGGGAAGAAGGAGGAGAAGGCGAGAGCGGAGCAGAAGAAGAGCGATGCGACGCCGAAGACGAAGGGGGCGAAGGAGAGCGAGGCGGAGACGCGGAGGAAGACGGCGAAGAAGGGGAAATGGGACGCGGTGATGGAGAAGATTGCACAGGGGAAGGAGGAGAAGAAGTACACGCCTTCCAAGTTCCGGGACATAAAGAGCAAAGTGTTCGAGAACATTGGGTCGTTGGCGAACGGGAGGAAAGGCGACGTGAAGGCGAACAGTCCGACGAGCGGACAGCTGAAGAACAGAAGGTTGGTCTCGCTGATTGTTGTTTGCACGTTGTGTTAGTGTTAGCACTGTGCTTGTCGTTTGAGAAAGAAAGAAATATTAATATTAGGTCGAGTCATTCATAACTTCCGATTTGTTCAGTTCAACTCGGAATTTTTCGGGAGTCATAGTATCTTAAAAGACAGCTATTGATTAGTCAACAAAAAGATAAAGGGGCGCAGTTGAGATGAAGTAAATTCCGGAGTCGCCAGCTTAGGGGTTGAAAGATCCCAGAAGTGGAGCCCCCAAGTGGCGGAATAAATAAACAAGCGGAAGTTACATTTGACCCGGCCTAATAGAAGAGACAAAACGAATTCCAAATGCAAGGAAAGGCCACTCGTTCAAATTAAAAAAGAAAGTGAAGCCGCCATTTCCCGCCAAAAGTTACAGAGTAAATAAATCTATTCGATCCTATTCGATGGGAGATTAATTAATTAATTAACAAAGCGAGGTTTTCGGGGAGGCGCTGTCGTGCGCTGCCGTCTGCAGCTCATGGTTGTTTGTCAAAGGACAGGAAATGGGTTCTGCTCGGGGAGAGTCGCGGATGCGCGAGGCGTCGCCGGCTTTTTTATTATATTTTTTTATTTTGTTTTGATTCGTTTAACGATGGGCAAAAAGACCGGCCGTTTCCCCAAATACAACTCCGCCAAAAATCTCCTCCTTCTCATTTTCAGGTTAGTTGGAGGCGAAATGCCGATTGTATTTGTTGGGGATTTTTCCAAAGGGAGGGCAATTTGGCACCGATTGCACCGACTCCTGTTCTTGTACCTTAAATTACAAATTTGACTGAAAGACAAACCGAAAATTCTTTTTTATATTAACATTTCTTCCGTTGATCCCAGAAGCTCATTTTATGTCATCACTCCTTGTATTTGGTATTCTACACTTTGTCTTTTTTGTGGTAGTGTGAATTATTGTAGGGGTAGTGCATATTATTTAGTTTCTTCAGTTTCTGGCCGTTGTCACGAGTTTTTGTGTGTGATTTTGTATTTGTTTTAAGTATTATGCGCTTTCCCGAGTGAGATGAGAAAAGATAAAGAGTTAACAAAAGGGAGGGGCAGGAAGAAAACGAAGAAAAGGAGGAAGAGAAACGGAAAGACGGGAAGACAGAAATAAGAAAACTGTACCATGGGAGTACCCATAACATGAGCATCAAAGAAAGAACTCAGACAGAGATACACAAAATATATCAAGGGCAAATAGTCAATAAGGGATTAAATGAAAGTCAAAAGGGTGTTTAAAAAGTATTTTTAATCTAAATTTCCATTTTCACATACTAAATAATAAACACGTACTTTGCACACTCAGTGCAGCAGTAAATGAATAATTTGTGAATTGATAAATGGGGTCAAAGGAATTTTACTCATTTAGCACTCAGGCACTCAAACTGAATCGGAGCGCACCTGCACAGTCATAAACATCCTCCTCATCTGCCCCCCACTGCCCCCCTTTATCTCTGCTGTCGACCTGCTTCCTCTCTCATACAACAACACCTCACCGTGAAATAATATTTTCATTCCAAATAATAAAAGTCTTTATCCAGTCTCTGACATTCCTCGAGGACCAAGGTATCATTCGTGAATCCCTTCTGCCTTCCTGTGTTCTTTCAGCCCTCAGACTTAAGAAATAAATTGTATTTCAGTGGCCTAACATGTGTTTGTGATTGCAGTCGCCGGAGCACTCGCATTCGAAGCTCTGAGTCGTCCCTCGTCTCGCCGAAGTCGAAGCTTTCGAGGACGTCGGCGTCCCCCAACAGCTCGCAGCGGAGCTCTCTCAGCGACGTCAGCGTCTCCGCAAAGCCTCACCACAAGGCGGCTTCACGTGAGTGTCCTTTGCTTAACCATTAATTACCCCTCGCTAACCGGAGTTAATTGCTCCCGTAATTGACCTTGAAGCTTTCGCATGGGAACAGCTGACCGAGCGTCGGTTGAGGCCGTTCAAGGCCGAGGAGGACTTACAGAAAACCCCCCTGTGCACTCCTTCACACTCTCCCGAACAAATGTCCTCTTCCAAGTCTAATTTGTCTTTGATCGGAAAGTGTAAACGCCTTAAGGTCAATGGGCGATTACAGTACTTACAATACCTGACAGAGAGTGAAAAGCCTATTCGGGTATTTGAAGGCGTCGGCTGTAAATTCATTCTGATAGATGCGCATTCTGACGGATTATTCGAGAACCAATAGGTTGAATTAACGAAAAAATCATTTCCGATGTTAAAACCACCGGTCATTCGATTCCGGTGACTTGAATGAAACATTGTTTTGTTATTTTTCTGTACATTTGGAGTTTCGTTTTCTTTATGAATAGTTTTTCGATAAGATAAGGAGTAAAAATGGTTGCTTGTTTTAAATTAGAGAATCTGTAAAGGGTTGATTGTGTGCAAATTGTGTAATCTTTCTAGTCCTTAAAGAAAAAAGAAAAACCATGAATAGAGGAAAAAGTTGGTGAAAAAGGGAAAAGGGAGAAAAGATAAAAAGAAGGTAAAGAGAAAAGCCGAGAGAGAGAAGGGAAAGGCAGGAGAATTCGGAAAAAGCAAAGCGAAAATGGGACAATTTGTTTAAATTGTTACATTATAATTACATAATGTAAATTGTGCATAATGACAATACTCACATTGTTTACGACCTGAGTTAAAAAAGGAAAAAGAAGGTATATTGGAGCGGTCGTTTTGTAAGAGTTAAGTGCTGAGAGACAACAAATGTGTCTCCTTCCACGAAAGCAAAAGAAAAGCACCCCCCAAAGAGCGAATGAGGTGCAGGTCGTGCCTTAACAAGGCAGCGTGCCAGTGCAGAGTATCACAGGCCGGTCAATAACCATTCCGGGAACGGGGGGCCTCGGGGGGCCGCGGGGGGCCGCGGGGGGCTCTCGCATGTGGTCTTGCTTGTCCGGCAGTCCACTTTCGTCTTCGGGGAGTTCGAGGGGTTCGTTGAGGGGCGGAAGGTTGCGCTTTGGAGTCAACCTCTCCGTTGTCTTCATTTCGTCAAAAGTTGCCAATGAAAATATCATAAAAATAAGCTGAGGGAAATTTAGAGGTCAAAGTAACCCATGTTGTATATGTATTATATTTGTCGCCTTTTGGCATTAAAATGCACAAAAGACAAAACGGGTGCAATTTTTTTTATGTCTCTTATTTTTTGTCTTTTGTCTTTCCTCTTTTCATTCTGTTTTAGCAACTCTCTCAACACTTCCTTCTTTAGTTTTGAGGCTCTCTTTACTATTTCTATAATTAACAGGCTTCTTTTCGTCGTTTCTGGTGTTGATCCCTCTTCAGATATTTCCTTGGGCGGGGCATTCTTTCAATCTTCATATTTGGAATCACAAAATGTTGTCCTCCTGTCAAGGAAAGGTTCGGTTCCGACTGTACCTGAACTTCCCTCTCGCCCTCCAGGGGTCTTTGACTCCCACGAACCACCAGCGAGGCCTCGACTGCAGCTCTCATTGTCTGTCGGGCTAAAAATAAAGGAACTGCCCCCGAGGCGCTTTCTGTCCCTTTAACGCAGTCGACTTAATGAGGTATATAATGCCGTGAACAGGAGAATAAACAAAATAAAAATAACCGTTAATTGTCCGCCGGGAAGACAGGTGACACGTTCTGCCGCAAACGGAACGAGCAGTGGCGGAGCGGGGCGCCCGGGGCGTCGCCCCCTTCCCGCCTAAGCCCCTCGCCAAATCTCCCACCAACGAGGTCACTGTGGGCGTCCCACGGCCACTCCGCCCCTCCACCGCCCCCAGAACCGGTCCTGCACCTCCCGGAACCTCCTGTTCCAGTCACCCGCCGCCATTGTCGGTCACGTGCGGACAACCGGAGCTCCGCTTCCTCGCCGAATCGTGGACGAAACTTTAATTCGGGCTCGATTGAGGAGCAGTGCCGCTCGGGGGCGTTGCAGGCGGCGCAAAGGACACCGACCCACCGCCCCCCCGTGGCAGCAGAGGGGCGCCACTGCTCGGACCGTTAATGCCACTCCGCTCTCCTCGAGAAGCGACTCACAACCGGCGCGGCCTTCGTCGGGATCGTCGGCCATTTTGAGTGGTTCTCGCGCGTCTTCTGCTTGGAGTTCGGGAGTGAAGTTCGGGGAAGGATGCGGGCTTTGGTGCGTGGATAGGGAGTGCAGGGAAGGGTTGTGGCTGGCGATGGCCTCGAGAGGAAATTAAGAACAGGTTTTCACGTGGAGGAGCTGATGGTGGCTCGTGTGTGAGTGCAGGTGTTAAGGGTTGTATCCGCCCCAGAATACGGGTGGCGCCTTCTGACTCTAACATTGACCTCTTCTACAAAATTTACAAATGAAAAATGTAGTTTCGCTTAAGTAACATGAGGAAATTTTCTTATATTTATAAAATTAAATTCACTTGGTCCTCATTTTACACGGTTTTCATAATAAGTGAACGCAAACGCATTTTCCATAAGCCCTGGGACTCATTTTACACGGTTTATCCTAGAACCAATCTACCGTCTAAATCGATGGCCGAGCGTATAATACAATAATAAAATAATACCAGTAAATGGTAATAAAACAGTGATAAAATGTATAACAGTAACAAAATACTTACGGATGTTTAATTCATAATATGACACGATGAAGCGAACAAAATAAATATGTACATGATGAATAAATCAAAAACAGAAAAACAAAAATGAACCTAGAACATAAATAGTTACGGATACAACAAAGAGATAAATAAACTAATCCATGAAATTACAAAGATTAAAGAATAAATAAGTAAATAATTGAGCGAAAAGTTAGCATGAAAATACACAAATAAATAAAGATTAAGTGAATAAATAAACAAAAAAGCAAAAAAATGAAAAAATAATTTGAGTAAATAAATAAATAGTCAGCAGTTCAACAGGCGGCCTAAATATATAAAGAAAATAAAAGATATAAAATAAAAAAAATGCAATAATAAGACACAAAACACCTACATAAAAAATAACCATAAGAAAAAAATGTAAATAAAAACATAAAAATTTAAAATGAAAAATTAATTTAATTCATTGCAAGTGATTACCCGTAAAGTAAGTCAGTATAAAAGTAAAGTAAATATATAAATGAATAAATAGGCAAATATAAATCTAACATTATATGTTTTATAAATTTAAGGATGACATTTTGTAAGAATTTAAAAAAATAAGGAAACTCAGATTCAACTTTATGGTCCGAATGACCCCCCATGGCCGTCGCAGTGTTAATTATTTCATAAAATCTGTCACATAAAAATCCTCTTGAAATGATTTAGTCATTAGTATTGATTAATTAAATTTTCGAGCCGGGATGGAAACATTTAATTAACGAAATAATGCGGGGCATCCTCGCAATGAATTCGTCCTCCTCATCGGCCCATGCAATGACCACATATCGGCCCCTTATCTTATCTCCTTATCTTATCTGCGAGAGGCAAGGCCAGATGAGGGAGTGATGAAGTTGATGGCTTATTTGGGGAGACTTAAAAGGTAGTGAATCTCTTTGCGAATCCATAAAAATGAAACACCGTTTAATTTTTATTTCTTTTATGGTTTTAATTAATGTTTTAATCGCCAGTAATTAAATAATGCCGCTAATTGCAGAGGGAGAGAGGGGCAATCACATATTTCTGTCACTTTGAAAGACGTTCGCAAAGACACATATTTGTGTCGAAACATAATATTGGGTCAGGTCATAAATAACTTCCGATGCTGTGTCTGGTATATAAGTATTATTAGAATGTATAAAGACGTGAGGTCATGTGCAGCTGTGCAGATGTTAAAGACAGTTTAAGCAGAAAGGTTGTACAGTTGGCAGTACAAAATGTATCCATTTCTTTAAATTTCTTACAACGGAAGTTAATTAAGACTGGATGTAATATTTAAATTATAAATATTTAAACTCAGCGTATTGTATAAATAAGAAATACAGTAATTCTGTTTGGAACTAATAAATTATATAAAAATGTTGTGACTCGGCGTAAAATATAAATAAAATTATTATATAAATTAAAACTCTAATAATGTTTGGACATAATAAATTGAATAAAAATATTATAAATGGTAAAAAATAAATAAATAACAGTATTATATGTTGTAAAATAGTATTATAAATATTAATTGCGTGTAATAAATAAATAAAAAATATTTCGACTCGGTTTAATAAATAACTTTAAAAATATCTAATATTTAAACTCGGCTACCCAAATCTGTTTTCACCTTCAGTTTATGCAAATGACTGCAATTCATGCGACTTTGCTTAGCACGCATCACCGCCTTCCCTCCTGAGACTGAGGGGAGCGCAGGGGCAGGAAACCACCCCCGACCACTCGGGGATGCGATGACTCACCACGTGCTGATTCAGCAGCTGCGCTTCCTTCACTCGGAGTCTGTCGGGGTCTCTTCTCATCGCGAAGGCGGTGTCGGCGGAGCACCGCGCCCTCTGTCGCAACGCAAGCTCGCTTCGGCGAAGGGAAACGGGAGGGGAGAGAGGGGGAAGAGGGAGACAGAGAGAGAGAGAGAGAGCAACGAGTGAGTGTTTCGTACAGGTTCGATGGAGTTAATGTGAGTGCGAAGACATGAGCGGTGTTGAACTGTGAAGTGGTCGAGATGGGCGCTCAGGAATCGAAGGCGAAGGATGTCGGGGCGAAGAAGAAGGAGAAGGAGAAGCAGATGCGGTTGGGGAGTTTCAGAAGAGGTAAGTGAGGGAGGAGTGAGGACAAAAGAATCGCTCGGGAGGAAGCCAACATTCATCGAAGGAAGGAAGTAACCGATGGAAAAAAGTTGCTTTGATTGGCCCTCGCCCAAAACAAAACTTATCCAATCTCCCATCGGGGATTCCGTCTGTCCATAAGCTATTTACGTCAGCAACTGCGCTGCTGATGCTAGTGCGGACATCCGAATGAATCACCCCTCGCCCAGGTGGTCGCGGTGCACCCGGAAGGGTTGCAGTGACAAAGGAAGAGAAATGGTGTCGGTCACGGGCCATTTCCGCTTCGTTTCCGACTTCCTTTCCGGTTAATGGAGGGTGACTTCATCCCTTTGACTGTTGACACTCAGCCAGTGAGTGTGGATGCTCTGTGGTTGCCGTCATAGAGAGTGAAAACGTTTCGCGTCGCTTCCCCACGTTTAATTTCTACTTTCATTTTTAAAATATATTTTCAGTCTTTTTGTAAACGCGTGGGATTTTCATTAATAAGTGTGAATTTTATTGAAATTCAAATATTAAAAGGGAATAGCAGAAATAAGGAAAAGAGAAAAACAGGAAAATGCGAAAGGCCCAAAATATAAAGTAATGGGGAAATAGAACACTTTGTAACATTGTAGGGAAGTGCATTTCGTAAGGGGATGAAGGGGTTCTCTCAAACGCCATCGTAAATTTTGAACGCGGTTTCGTCTAATGTTAACTCTTGCTTGGGTGAAAATGGAATTGGAAGCAAATGCACCGGAAAAGCGAAGGCTTTTAATCGGCCGAGAAGTAATTGGTGCGTTAATAGATATCCGTCATGCGAGTCAACCTGGATTCAGGTACTGATTAGCCTCTGGAAAGTGAAACCGTTCAACGAGCATCTTTCGGCCTCTCTCGCCGTAATTAAATGCTTTAAATTAACGCAATTAATTATTTGGCGAACTGATTTTATCGGCCGATTTCTTCTCTACAAAAGCAATAAAATCGCCATTGAGGATGAATGTTTTGGCGGCGACGCCTGACGGCTTGTAGGCCAACTAAATCATGAGTAGTTCGGGCGTCAGTCGAGAGGGAGCGCCTCGGCCGTGTTCGGTGCCTTCGGAGGTTAAACGGTCGACCGATAAAATTCAAATACTGTATTATACATTTTGAGATCCATTTTTTCTCTTCTTTTTTATCATTTTTCTTTTGATGTTTCTTTCTTATCTCTTTTGTTTTTCATTTTCATTTCTGTTTATTTTTTTATTTTTAATTGGTTTATTCTCTTTTACCCTCAATTTCTCTCTTTTTCCCATCATGAAAAAGGAAAAAATGGCAGTCGTGTCTACTGCTGCTGGGGGCTGATTCAAGATTATCTCTTTGCGCATGGCTGTCCTGTCATCCATCTCGAATGCATTCGGAGAACCACAGAGTGTGAAATCCCCAGTTAAAAAAATTATTATTAAAATTATATTTATCATAAAAATGATTATTAAATGCTGAGTTTGTATACTTTTCTGCTGAATTTCACTCCAGTGTCAAATGAAAGAATTCTGAGAATCCCTAATTGCGCGCAACACAGGAAACAAACAAAAGCCAAAAAGAAACTCCCAGGGGGAGCAACATGTCGAAAAGAAAATGAAAGCCGTCAACACGTAAACAAACAGACGAAATCCCCGAGCAAAAGGTTTCCGTAAAATGGCGCGCGCTCACCTCGAGGGTTGTTCCAGGGCCCAACAAGAAGAGTCCCCACGGCAACGAGTCGACGAGCCCTGGCACCGTTCCTGGCCGGAAAGCGACCGTCAGCGACGCGACAGCAGCAAATGGAGGAGCCCCCTGTCGTAAGTGCACTGCTTTTCTCTTAATGTAAATACTGTTTGCCCGCGATGGACTCGTAAACCACTCGCCCGGTTATAATTATATTTTGCGCACTAATGGAGTTTTGTTCACTCGAAATATACGCGTATAATTGTTTATATTTGAATGAGTAAAAAAGTCACGGGTCTATTTGACTGGTGTAAACGGTGAGTTTTATTAAATTTCAGGCGATAAATTCACTCAGAATGAATTGATTCTTTCTTTCTTTTTTCTTTCTCCTTTTTATTATATTAATATACTCTATCTTTCTTCTCTTTTCTTTGTTTCTCTCTTCTTCTCAATTTTTTCTTTTTTTTTCTTCCAATTTCTTTATTTTCTATATTTTTTCATTTTCTCTCACTTCTCAGCCCAAATATTACAGATAATATATTAAACAAGTAACGCATAGAAAATGTCCAACGCTTCGAAAAACACCGTATAATTTTCAAAAACGAGCGTTAGCCCAACCCGCAGTGAAACTGAGCGCCCGCTGCCCCACTCTCAACCTCCGCTCGCCTCCCTCCCCTCACTCGGCCCACTCACTTCTCCGCAGTCAGTGTGTCTGCCGACGTGGAGGAGAGAGGAACTTTCTTCCGCTTTGGGGCCGGCGACCGCAGCTCGAGGAGAAAGGGTTGATTTGGGGGAGGCTGCCCCGGCGGCCCGGACATGGAGTCGTGAGGAGGTAAGGCCGGGGTGCGGGAGTTTGGCGGGAGACCGGGTTGGGGTTGGTCGGGGGTTTGCGAGGGAAGGGGCGGGGGTGGTTGTCAGGGGTGGGGGTGGTGGGGTGCGAGTGAGGTGACGTGAGTGAGGCGAGCGACCTGTTTGTTACCTCGACCGGAAGTTCCATTCTCGAGAAATGACCGCAAAAAAGTCCGGCTTCGGTTCAGTTATTAAAAAAGTATTTTAGTTGATTTTGTTAAATTGTATGTTTCAATAACAGTTTTTCGGCTGAAAATTTGTTCCGCAGAAATATACAGAATCTATTTCGCATATGGGTGATTCCACGTGAAAGGAACCGGAGACGACAGGTCGAAATTCTCCGATTTTCTTCAAATTTTACAGGTTTGTTCCTTTGGGTCTTCGATGAAAAACCCCAAAATTTCATTTTGATATCTCCATCCGTTCAAGAGTTACGGCGCATTATGAGTTCCATTTTTGGCGTTCCATTCAAAAGCCGTTCGTGCCAGAAAAATGAGCTTTTGCATAGTGGCAGAGCTTTGCATGCTCTTTCGAATGGCACAGGTTTCAACTTCGTAGGCCTCATGGTTGCTGATCTACGGCCCCTTGAAAACAGCTCTGAAAATTGGGCGCCAAAAAAATTTTCAATTTTCAACGCCCCATAACTTTTTTATAGCAACCAATTTTGTGGAAACTGTGTATGGCCACAGTGCATAACACGTAATATTAAGCGAATTAATGTCGTTTGGGTTGGAAATGTCTTTGAAAAAAACCCAGCAGACGAACGAGACTGGAAAACAGAAAGGTACAATTGTCCCCATAAATGATGGGCCGAGAAAGGACGTCCCGTTGTGGCCCTCGTCTGGAGTCAGGTTGGTCAGGGGATGAAGGGAGGGGGGCGTGTTGGTCTGGTTTCCACGAGAAGAATAAACAGACATAAAGTTTTTATGGGTTTCTGTGATCGGAGTGAGGAGAAGTGGTGTTGTGGGGGGCGGAAAGTGGACGAGTCTTCGTTAATTCTCTCCATTTTAAAAAAGTCAACCCTGAAAGTTTTTATAAAATATTGATAAGTTATTTTAGTATTTATTTAATTTAACAAAATCAAATTAAGTACTATAATTTTTTAAAAAGTGATATACATTTTTGCGGCCATTTTTGTCTGGCAACCGATACTCGCTTGGATCAGATCACCTTTCAGGACAGACTGCCCCTCCATGGGGGTGTTGGGGGGTGGGAACACACACATCGACCTTTCACCTCTCTCCACCCGCTCCCATTCGCCATAACGCCGACCTGACCTGCTTTTACCACTTTTCGGCATATCTGCTTTTATGGCGTCCGCGAGAAAGCGGACGTTGTTCCGACGCCCACCAATTTCACCTCCTCCTTCCTCTCCTTCCTCTCCTTCCTCTCCTTCCTCTCCTTTCTCTCCCGGGGTGGACGGGTGCTCCATGAGGATCGAACTGATTTCAGGTTATTTCGGGAAGCGAAAAAGATGAATAAGTCGCCTATGTGAAAGTAAAACAAAGTGCATCGAACGGAGTAAGAGTTTGTTGAAATGTTGACATTTCCATGTGGGCCCTGGCTGTGCCTGGCGTGCCTGGGTGTGTGTGCGTGAGGTGTGTAATGTGCGTGTGTTTGGTCCACAGAGAACGGGAACGCAGTGCGGAGCCCGAGTGCAACGCCTCTGGCCACGATGAAGACGCCCTCCATCAGGAAGACGCCCGTCTCCCGCAGGAGCGACGCTGTGGGACAGTCCCTGCACAGGACGGCCAGTGTTCCCCTGAAAGGTGAGTCAAGTACCTGGTACCTGGGGGGGGGGGGGAGAATGTCTCAAAATGTCTCAAAATGTCTCAGAATCTCCTATGTTCTCTGCTTTTCTCTTTTTATACTTTTTCCATTTCATTCTTTTTACTTTTTTAATGCTTTTATCCTTTAATTTTACCCTTTTTCTCTCTCTTTTCCTTTTTTTACTTTATTTTTTCCTTTTTTTCCTTTATTTCTCTCTCCCTTTTTCCACTTTTTACATTGTTTTTATTTTTTTTAACTTTTTCCTTTTTAATTTTTCTCCTTTTTTTCTCCCTTCATTTGTCATTCTCCTTTTTCTGCTTTACTTAAATTTTCCTTTTTTCGAATATTTCTTTCTTCACTTTTATTTTCTTTTTTCTTTAACTCTTCATTTTTTTCACTTTTATTATTTCTCCCTTTCTCATTTTCTTGGTTTTTCTTTTTTCACTATGGATTTAAAACTTAATAAATCTCAGATGAGTTTTGACATTTTAATTAAGCAGTCATTTTGATTGAAAACAAAGCCAAACTGAAGTTGCCCAGGGGTCAAAATGACCGCTTCGGCCCTTCCCGTGGGGGCATCGCCCCCCGGAAAGTGAAACTGCCCGTGCTCCACTTTGGGGGCAGATGATCGCCCCTCATTGTCTCTCCTCCGACCCACTTCGCTTTCTTTCGCTTCACTTTTCCCAATTGTCTGAGAAACAAAGGAGGATCCTCAAGTGACGTTGTGAAAGTCGATCTCTTACGTCATTTCTCTCCGCGCAGCATCCGAGGGCCCTCCCGTGCTCCCGTTCCCCGTTGGGGCCCCGACAACTCGCGTCGAAAATTGATGGCGTCGCCCGCGAAGTAAAGTAAATTCCGACAAATGGCGAAACGAAAGCGGTCACCATGTGGAGATAATGGCGCCATTAAGTGGTTTTACTTTCTAAAGGTGATGGGGGCCGCGGGGCGCGGGGGGCGGAAGGGCCCCGAAGAGCCGGCACTCGAGAGCATCGGAGTGTGGCAATCGGGCTAATGAAAATGGCGGGCGATGGTATGAAAAAAGCAATTAATCGGCGGAGAGAGAGAGAGAGAGAGAGAGAGAGAGAGAGAGAGAAGGGCTTGAATGAGAGTTGATTTATCGATGAATGGATTCACAATTAAATTTTAAATGTTTTTTTAAAAAGCTTTTAAAGAAATTTGAAAAAGTAAATTGAGAAAATGCGTTTTGTGTGAATTAAAATGCCGATCCGTTTGGAGTTCAGTCGGATTCGAATGCTGTCGGAAGTGCACGCGCTGTCGCAGGCCTTCGGGCGAAGGAAACGCTGCCATGGGTTCGTAGACTGATAGGGGATGCCCTCTTCAGCCCCCAGAAGGACGCGTAGGCCGAGTGGTTAATAACTTCCGCTTCTTTGTTTGTTTATCTAATTAATGAACCGATTCTCTTATGTTTTTTATTATTCGTTATTTAATGTTGTTGTTAAACCTGTTGCGTTTTAAAATGGTCATATCTTAACCATAACAGGGAAAAAAGGAAAATGTAGAGAAAAACAAGGAAAAGTAGGGTAAAGGGGAAATGCAGAGACAAACAGAAAAAGTAAAAAATATTAGAAAAAGAAAGAAAAAACAGTAAAAAGCAGAGGAAATATAAATACGGAGAGGACTTATACAGGAAGAATTGGTGGTGGCTGTCGTCTGCCATCGAGTATAGAAAACAGAAGATTTTTGAACTATTCCGACATTAAAAAATTTTACATTATTCTCAGAATTATTCTCCGTCTTTAAAAAAAATAAAATTTTTTGTGAAAACTTCATTTCGCCAAAAAAAGTTCTGCAAAAACAGAATTTTTTGTTGTATTTATTTTATTTTTTTGGAAATTACCGCCATTTTCTGACCAAAGCCACAGCATTCGGATTCGAATTCCCTCACTAACGACACTCTCCGTTCCCTAAAACAAATGCGTTCCCCCAAATGGGTGCCATTCTGTGGCCAAACACGACCGCTTCAGTTCCTCGACCATCGGAAGGAACAAATAATCGTTCGAGTGGGATTCGGCTCACCCACCAACAATCCACTTCCTATTTGCAAAATTCCGACTATTTCACGGGAGCACTCAGCTCACGCGCGGGACGTGAGCGAACGGCAGCATTCGCCCACCAAAATGGAGGACTGACCGTCGACTCGTTGCCATCGTCCGCCGACAGCGCCCTCAGACCCACTTCCTCATGCTCAGGCGACTCTCCAGTTATGTAACCGCCGAATGCTCTTTCGGGTGCCCCGAAGGCTTCTCAGGCGTACGGATTACGTAAGGCAGACACTCAGTGGTCGCCATTTCCTGAACAGGAAGGGATGCGCTGCCGGTATTCGATGACGGTTCTTTATCTTGAGCGACCAAAGGATTGGGAATTCGTATTGGAAATGGCGCTGTCGGCTGGGAACGGCTTAGGAACGGTCAAATCAGGAATGCGCCAATTTAAATTGGCCCGTGAGTTAAAAAGTTTGCTCACCCCTGGACTGAATTTCATAAACATTTCGTTTGTTCTTTCATTCATTTGAGCATCGCATTGCTCATTCCGGTGACACAAACAAAATGTTTCGCCGAATGCTTGTGCCTGCTCGAACCTCCCACTGCTGACGGTCTGTCGCCGACGGACGCTTTCCTCTTGCCCTCCTTTCAGTTGGAAGTCCCTGGGGGTCAAAATGACACCAGACTTCGATCCCCGCCTGCTATAAATGCCACGTCCGTCTTTGATCGGCACTCGCCTTCGACCTGTCCGAGCCCGAAGTGCTGTCCCATAAACTTTTATGGTTCCATCAAAGCCAGCCCGTTAAAGTAAATAAATAATATCTAAGTGTCGGATATTTTAATTGATTTTCACGGAGGAAAGTGACTGTTTTTGTTTTCGTCTGTGAACGAGAAAACGTTGTATCAGAGCGGCCAACCTTTGAGAAAGATTATGCAAAACGTTGGCACCGCTTTGACCTCTTGTGTCGCAACTTTTAATGTATTTTCGTCCACCGTTGCTCAACCCGACAGAGAAGAGGTCAGTGCGGTGCTGGTTCCTCTCCCCAACACGCCATCTTTCCACCTAATCCAGCCAACTCTTTCAGATTCCAACCACAACGGGGTCGTTTCCAAGTCGGGATCCGCCGTCCTCATCAACAGCAACAGCCACAGCAACGGGAACGGCGTCCAGAGCAACAACAAAGCGCGGTCCGGGGGGTCCTTCCAGGGCAAGGCCCCCAGGGTGGGGCCCAGGGGGCCGAACCCCGTGGGGCCGAAGAACGGGTGCCTCCTGCCCGCGGCCAAGGAGACGAACAAGGGCCTTCTCAAGCAGCTCAAGCACAACAGCAAAGCTTTCGAGTCGTTGGCTGTGCTGTTGGCGTACTGCACCGATGACGTAAGTCCCTTTGTTTGCTAGTTGTTCAGTTAATGGTTGGTCAGAGTGGTGAAGGGGTGTGGTGCCAGGGAGCACTAGAACGGCTAGATCGGCTACATTTATCCTTTTGAACTTTAATTAAATGTCCAGAAACGGAAAAGAAGGAAGAATTGGCAGAGTAAAAAAAAACAATAAAAAGGAAAGGAAGAAAAGAGTAAAACTGGAAAAATATTATGAAAAGAGAAAGAAAATAGAAAAATTTGAACTGCTTTTGGCCTTTCCAGTGTTCAACTGCGACAATCGCCGTCATTTTGCGTGTTTCCTGCCAAAATGGCGGAGAGAGCCGCTTTGCATTGACGAAACAAAGAAAGAGTGAGACTAATGTCTTGGTCGTCTTCCAGCTGGACGCCTTTTCCACCCCTCACCTCAAGCAGAAACTCGAGGCGGAGAGAAGCAAAGCCAGCCAGGCGGAGTCGGATCTGCAGGACCTCCAGTCGCGGCTGATCCGAGTCCGGGAGGAGCTCCGCGAGAAAGACCTCCTCATCGCCGAACTCAGGACAGAGAGAATGACTTTGGTCGAGGAGAGCGACAAGTTGGGGAAAGCGGTCCACCACCTCGAGATGGAGCTGAAGGACGCGAGGGAGCAAAGGCTCGAGACGGAAGGGGAACTCCTGAGGGAGTGCGAAAACATTCGGAACCTGAGGCGGGAACTCAGCGACAGGACCGACTCCTACGACAGGGAAAAGAGTACTTTAGTTAACAGTTTGTTGGAGACGAAAAAGGAGAACAGTGTCCTCAAAAGTGCGAACCGCGAAATCAAGCAGGAGTACGACAAGTGTCTGCTCGAGAACCAAAGATTAGTCGAACTGGTGAGCAAAAGGCAATCCTGGAAGGAGAACCTCGACGACGACCCCCTCAGGAGAACGCGCACCACCAACACCCTCGAGAGCGAGGTCGAGTCCCTGCGGCAGGTCCTCGCCCTCAAGACGGACGAGGTGACGGAGCTGCGCCGTCAGGAGCTGTCGCTGCGGGAGAACGCCGACAGGGTGCCCAAGCTCCTGTCGACCATCACCATGCTCGAGGGGAAGGTGGAGGACCTCCAGAGCCAGCTATCTAGTCAGACGGAGACTGTCAGGTACGGTGCAGCTGGCGGGCAGCGCAGAGGGAGAGGGCTAATGTCTCCTGTTGCAGGGACCTGTTGAAGAGCAACGAGCACTTGGAGGAAGAGCTCAAGTCGGCGAGCATACAGAAGACGCGACTGACGCACAAGAACGAGGAGCTGCAGTACAAGCTGAAGCAGTACGCGGAGGCGATGAAGCAGCTGGCCAATCAGAAGAACCTCTCAGAGAAGCACGTGAAAAGCGAATACTCGCCCGTGTAAGTGATTGGGATCCTGAAAGCTCCGCCACGTGGATTAGCTGTTCCTTTGCACGTGCATTCCACGTGGAATTGTCTCAAATTATGATTACCAATTAATTAACTCAGAATTGTTCATAAACTGTATTCTCTTCTGTCCCTTTTGTTTATACCTAAACCTAAAAAAAGACGCACAAAGAAAGTTCAAGTAACGATGTTTTATATCACCATTATACAGTATATATTGTATATTATTATGTTTGTTTTGATCGCTGTGCGCACTGTTCCGACCATTCAAAGTGGTGTGTCTTTTCAGGAGATCGAACTCAAAGAAATCCGAGGCAAACCTGGACGACTCCGTCAAGTCCCACATGAAAGCCGTCGTCGAGAAGAGCGACTCCGTCTCCTACATGCTCGAGATGACCGAGGACTCCTCCGAGATCGTCACCAACATCATCCGAAGGGCCGAGAGTCTGCGCTCCAACAGCAGAGACGCCACCCTCCCCAAGAAGAAGCGCCCCAAACCCTCCTCCCTCTCCTCCCCCGACCCCGACACCCTCAACAGGAACTCCTCCACCGAGGACGACTTCCGCCCCGACCGCATATCCACCCCCGAGCCCGCCCTCTCCCACCCCGTCAGGCTCACCCAGTCAGACTTCTCCACGGACTCCATCGACCTCTCGCACGACAACGACTGCGAGGTCATCGAGATCACCAAGAGCTTCGACAAGGTGGACAACATGCTCAACAGCATGAGCTCCAGCAGGTCGAGCTCCAACGGGAGCCACTTCGACATAGAGTCGGACGTGTTCTGCAGCGCGGACTACGAGGGCAACGAGCTGGAGGAGGAGATGGGGCGGTGCGGGGTGCAGCGGGTGAAGGCGGTGCTGCCGGTGTACGCGGACTTGGAGGGGCAGTCGGAGGAGGAGGAGGAGGGGAAGAAGTTGGTGCGGATGCCGAAGGTGTCGGCGGGGGAGGCGATGGTGGGGCTAGCAGACGACGAGGAGCTTAGGAGGATAAAGGTGTGCACGGAATGAGAGTCAGGACAAGTGTTATAGTGTTTTGAAACGATTGTTAAAGCTACAGTATTATAAAAACTGTATTTTGTATGAGGAGGGCTGAGTTTTAATTGGGATGTATTAGTGTTAAGAGGTGGCGGTGGTTTTGGTTGGAGTTGAAGGAGTGAGGGGAGACGTGGAAGCAGACAGGAGTTGGCTGAAGAAGAACTGACTGCTCAAAATGGCCTTTCATCGATTACAGAAAAGCGAGAGTCGATTTCTTGAAATAAATGTCACATTTTTACGATTGACGGTTATAATTTTGACGAGAGAAAAATATTTTTATTCACCCGAATGAAAGAGTTTTTTAATTTAGGATTTTTATTAATAAATAGAGGAGAATAATTTTTATTTAAATACTTATTCCAAAGATGACTTTCGTTTGCTTACGGAATTGTCGCCATTTTGCAAACATTCGAATACTACCTTTTAACAGTAGTAACAAAATAACGGTTTCACTTTTCGTTATTAATTTAACATTTTCATTTATTTTTGTATGTGTTTTATGCTTTTTACGAATATTGAAGGAATTTTACGGTTTTCTTCCATTCGAATGAAAGTTTGTCAATGTTTAATGCCAATTTCTTTTCCGTTGAGAATTCGTTAACGGTTTTTCGCTCTCCTTCACACTTTTCGCGTTTCTCTTTCCTCATCCGGAGAGATGACCAAACTGAAAGGCCTCACGTCAAGAGCACAGATAAGAGAATGAAATGAGCACCAGAACTTGTCAACATCGGCCTCCCTGCCAGTTGCTAAGTTACCCTGAACAATTTCACTGCACAATGATTCTGATTCTGATTTTGATTTTGATTTTGATTCTGATTTTGATTCTGATTCTAGTCTGTTACTGAAACCGTTTTGTCTTTCCGTCTGGGGAATAAATTGTTGTTCAGTTGGAGTGAGAGCAGTGATTCTTCTCTGCGAATTTATTTCAAGAAATTTAAATGAAATTTCTTCGGTTGTAAATACTTTTTGAATATTCATTTGTTTATATTAAAAAGAGAAATTATTATGTTGGAACTTGTATATTTGAGTATTATAAATAAATTATTAGCATTTTATGTCTGGAGTTTGTTTCTTGCTCATTCGTTGTGAATTTAACTCCCTGTGCTTTTAAAAATGAGAGACATCCAAAGGTCAAAATGACCCCTTTGGCCGTCCATTGTTGAGTGGATGGAAGCTGGAAAATTATGTATTTGTTTCAGAGGGAAAGTATCGGAAAATGAATGAAGAACATTTTAGGAAACATGTGGAAACGTTGGCGGTCGCCTCCATAAAAACTAACCGTAATTTATCAACTGATTATATAAATAATTTACGACATAAACAAAATGAGCTGATCTTGAAAAGCAGAAAACTTTACGACTCGCGGTTGATGAAGAAGACTTATTTTCATTTTATTTTATGGACTCGCTCATTCTTTCCTTTGTCGACCATTGCCTGAGAAGCAAAGCAACGAGACGCCCAAACCCCCATTCGAATTTCCCTTTTCCCCGAAAATAAATGGTTCATCTTCCGGAAAATCCGCTTTTGGCAATTATCTATTCTTATAAACTCTTTCATGGCCTAATTATGCTCTCTCAAAGGAAACAGAACAGAAACTTCTTCCTTTGTTTCACTGTATCGATGCATATGCGTCTGTCAGTGTCGGTTGGAAAATCCTCTTTTTCTGGAGAGAGATATTAATTTTTAGTTTTTTTAAATTTTGAATTATACACTCCTTTAGTCGGAAAATTAATGAAAACTTTTAGGCAACAAGTCGAATGCGTCAAATCTTTCTTCATGTTCAAGTGCAGTATGTATTCTTTTTCACAGTTTTTTGATTATGCAATTATATCTAAAATTTATTGCTTTTTCCATAAATTTTGTTGTTATATTTCTATAATTTGTTTGTAAAAAAAGTCAGCTTTTTTTAAATGAAAAATGTTTACTTCTAAAACATAACCGTTTCACATTTCTCAGAATTTTCCGGGGCGTTGACGGATTGACAAAGAGGAACATAACTACGATACATTCGAAGAGAAGACGAAGACAGCAACAAAACGGTTTAGTGGAGAAGAAACCGAATCGTCCTCGTCAGGAAAATTAAGCGACCGGATTTCAGCTCAAAATGTCAGCTGAATTCATCGTCTGCTGAAGCGGAACACTTTCACTTTCACTTCGAATTCAGTTATGAATTTTGGGGAATTTCAGAGAATTCGTCCCAAAGAGTCGGATTTCTGTTTTAGTGTTTCCAGGCAGAAACTTTTGCTTCTCGCAGCTCCGATTACCGAATGGGAACTGAGTAATCTTTTCAGTGAATTTCGTACTGAAAGAGGTCAGACAATCGAATTCCGGCGCGAAAGATAAGTCCCACACTATTCCGCATTTGGATCAAATGCAGAAAAGTGTTAAGTATTTTAGATTTTTTACGATTGTATTTATTTGTATTCGGTAAGAAAAAATTGTTTCATTTTTTGTTCTGTTTTTTTTTTGGCTTATTCATTTTATTTATAATGAGTGTGCTTATGTTTATTTGTTTATTTACTATTTAGTTATTCTCTTTACCTTCTTATTCTCATTTTCTTCTCTTATTTATACATAGTTTTATATATATTATTTATTCGTATATTTTTTGTTTTGTCAAAGCTTTTTTCAAATCAATAAACTCTGCTCATAATATAGCATATAATATGATTATATAAAAGTTTTATACTTATAATGAAAGAAGCACAGTCACAAATGATGAATTTAATGGAGCATTCGTTTACTTAAAAAGAACCTTTCCAGAAAAAATTAAATTAATGTCGTGCGCCTAATTAATTTTCCATTAATTTCCCCTTAATTGCAGAAGCTCAAAGAGACTGCACTGCTCAACCCTTCAGCAGTTAACTCCAAGCAGAAGAAAAATGTGGAAAAATGTCCCTCTCTTCCTCTTTTCCGCGTCTTTCTCCAATTTATGACCGTCCACACGTTTCCTCATTATTTATTTATTTTATAAATTTATTCGCAAATGCAGTTGTAAAATTTTGCAAAAAAAGTGAAACTGCATCTGCAACTTTAACTTTCACATTAACGATTTTGTTTAGAAAAACCTTCTCAGCGATGGATGACTGAAACTGAATAAGCACTCTTTGAATTCATTTAGAATCGGATAAAAGTCATTCATTAGGGGGGGGGAAATATTAAAATTAATTCTTCTCTTCTCCACTTTCTTTTTCTTTCTCTTCTCCTCTTTATTTTTCTTTCTCTTCTTTTTCTCTTTCTTTCTCTTCTGCTGCATCTGTCGTTGTTTCCATTATTTTACTCGTAAAAAACATTCAAAATCTGATGAAGAAGAACTATTCTCTGCTTATTCTTATTTAATTTAGGAAGGGAAGAAAAGAAGAAGAAAAAAGGGGGAAAAAAGAAAAAATGGAATAAAATATATGACCATAAAAGCTACCAACATTTTAAAAGCAATAAATAACTTTTTTAATGAATGCAAAACTTGTGTTATGACTCGAAGTTTGACTGCGTTGCTTATTGAGCAGAAAGCTCGAAAGAATATTTTTGCAACCGTCTCCATCTGTTTCAGCCAAGCAAGGCGAGGCAGAGGAGCAGAAGAGAAGACGGCGTCGCCACATGCGTTGTCGCTCGTCAGCAGTTCGACACGGCGGTGTCCGTCGCCGATTCAGTAGTGACTCGACTCGGCCTCAGCGAAGGTAAGTCGACTCCGTTTCCGGTTCCGGTTGACGATAGCGGCAGGCTGTCTCGAAAGCAGAAGAAAGTGGGTCAGCGAAAGATGTCGAGCTCTGTCAGTGGTGTCGCCATTGTCGAAAAGTGATGCGAGTGTTTGTTAAATTTGTTTAAAATAATTAAAATAATGATTCGCTTAAGAGTTGCTGACATAATTCAGCAAAAAAAAACGGTTTTCGTTCCTTTTTATTTATCCGTTAATGTATTAACTTATTTAGTTTTAATTCATTTATTTTATACTATTACTATTTTTATATATATTTTATTTTTCAATTATTATAAATTCTTATTATATTTAAAAATCAATCTTTATTTCTTCTTATTATTATATAATATAAAATTATAATTTATTATAGTGTACATTTTTCTACTTTACAGTATTTTGTACACGAAAATAGAGAATATTGTTTATGTTAATATAATTTTGCAATAATTAAGGGGGTCTAAAATATTATATATTATTTCTTATTATTTTATTTTTAATATATATTAAAGACATCTTTTTTTTTAAATTTGGTTTTGTTGAATTTTGTTTATACTCAATGGCAATTTTTTTATTTGTTTTAATTTTCGTTCATTTCTTGTGTATTCATTGGAAACTTTGCACCGAATTTATATGAATTTCACCGAAAGCTCTTCACTCGACCGACGCTAACGAATTCCAGGAAGTTAATGTTTTCATTACAGGAAGTGGAGGGCGATCGCTAAATTTTCCTTCGCAATATTTCACATTAAGTGGCAATTAACTGTCGGCCGATCTCTTTACGACTCAGTGCCACTGATATCGTTTTATATAAATATTCTATTTTTTAACGTCACTTCCCCCCACACCCCCACCCCCCCCCCCATCCCACCGCCTCCCCGCCTCCCCGCCGTTAGCTCCACCTATAACACAACAACGCTCTCCACAATTTTCAATCACATGTCTGCGTCCAAAGTTGTCCAGAAGACTCTACCGGACTACAATAAATTCCAGAATTCTCCACAAGTTCTTCAAAGAACTAAAGAAATTCTCCAGAAGTTCTCCAGCAGATTACAGTAGACTCCAGATGTTCTCCAGCGGACTCCAGTAAGCTCCAGAAGTTCGACTCCACAGTCCAGTATTTTTAGAATTTTTTCAGAAAAAAGCAGTAAATTTTGGAAGTGACACAAAATAAGAAGAAACTATTAGATTTCAGCAGGTCTTTGGCACAGTGAGCAGGTCTTCTTTAGCACTCTGCAGCTTTTTTAGATTCCAGCATTCTCCAGCACATTATCATAACATTAATTTTTTTCATTAAACATTTTCCGTCTCCTCATCGGGAAATTTTATTTTATTTTAAAATCCTTTGCTCCTCTAAAGATGTTTACATCTTAAATATATCACATTGAGTTCCAAAAAACAGTGTTGGTGTCCTCCAAATAATTCATATGAAAATCCAATGGACCTCCACAAGATATGATTGACAATTTTTCTCTCAGAATTCATCACTTCTCCATTATAACCAAATCTAATATTAATCCACACCCTGTGGAATTTTTTTTCTTTTTCAAGGGAGAGTTTTTAGGTTTCTCACGCGGTTTACAAAGAGAAATCGTCGAACTCTCCATTTTCCTTTTGGAAAATAATTTTTTTTTTTCGGTTGGGCAATTTCCAGAAAATGTTTCTTCCAATCAAAAACTGTGACTAGAATAAAAAGGTTACGTGGAACAATGCAGCCAGAAACTTTGTGGTATCCACTGAAATTCCTTAAATAACTTTTCCTTTTCTTTCCAGAATATTTACTGTTTCTAAATGAAACCTTGTAAAATAATGACGTTGGAAAAACGTGGGGACCGACGAAAGGTGGTTAGCAAAATTGTCGTCATTCAATCATAAAGTCTCTTTCGTGTTTCTTTAAATATCTTTTTACTCATTGAATTTAATTGTCGCCTTTACCTTTCGACCGTTGGCATTTCAAAATCAGTCCGCCATTTTTGTTTGCGGTCGGGGATTCCCGGAATTGATGACGTCACCGAATGCACCGACGATTCAATTCTTGGAATTGCAATGGCGGCTCAACGGTTTTTTTTTGTTAATTCATTTGTTGGTTTTTGGAAATAATTCTGGTGAGTGAACGTAATCGCTCATTTTGTTTTTTTTAGTTTCTATCGTTTCCTTTTTGTTTTTTATTTGTTGGCGACATTTGCTTGATTTTGATTTAAAAATCTTTCCCCTTGCTTCTCCCAATCAATCGGGAGCACAAATGGGTTAAGTCAGGATTAGTCTCTGCGAATTAAGTCAGAATTTTCAATTCTACTGTCTCACTCATAACTTTTCTCCATTTTATCAGTTTTAGATGAAAACGTCCATTAAATTTTGATTGAGAACGTTGACTTCTCCAAAAAAATATTTTAAGCTTTTTTTTCGGTGGAGAGAAAAGCGTTGGCTTAAAAGGCTTAACCTCCCCTATCAAAAAGTAAATCACGCAGATAATTAAAATGTATTTGCTTCTGAAAAAGCTTTTAAAAGGTTTCACGAAAGTGAGACTCAGTCGAATTTAATTTGAGTACGAATTGAATTTCCTTTTCCCTCGTACTCCTCAAAGGAGTACTCCTCAAAGGAGTACACTGTACCACTTTGACCGCTCTGCCCGTCAAAACAATTCGCCACTTGTGGCTATTTTTAGCAATTGGAAAAGTGAAAATCCCTTTGTGAGGGGTGAGGGTTGAAATAATGAAAAAAAGACGGGAGGGGAGGAAGGCACCGCAATTAAAAGCCCTTTTCAAATGAAAACCAAACTGAGCCAATATTATAATAATAATTATTAATTAAAATTCTGCGGTTCGAAAACATCCTTTTCCAACGATTCAATTTGTTTTCAACAATACACGTCATTGACTCGTTAAGGTTTTGTCAGCACTCTGATTTTTATAAAAGAATTAACTTCTACTGATTTATATGACAGTGAGAAGGCTTTCATAATAGTTTACTATCAATGCATACCTGTTTAATATTCTATTCTGTCAGGATGTTCTCGTGTCGCCATCCCTCAAAGCACCCTTAATTACTCACATTTTGAAGGGGAAAAAATTGCTCCAATTTAAACTCGACATATTTTTTAACACCTTGGAAAACTTCTAAAGCTGACGATTTTCAGCAGGTAATTACAGCTAATTACGCAAAACTGCTTATTTCGGAAGGGAAGAGTTCTCAAATTCACAGCCTCTTTTTCAGAGTTTAGCTTAACTTTTAAAGAGGACGAGGGGATTCCCCCATAAAAAGCAAATGCATTCGTCCTTTACGAAGGGATTCTTTTTTATTTCGAACTAGGGGCGACGCCCCCGGCGTTGCGCGCTCCAACCCCCATTCTAGCTCGGACTTCCCCCTTCCTGCGACTTGAGAATATATATCTGCGCCTCAATAATCCCATTCCACTTAACTATGCATAAAGCCGCTTTCTTGTTTATTCAGCCAAATCGTCTTTTCTCTTTTTCTTCTTTTCTATTAACCATCTCTTTCTTTTGTCCTAATTCTCTTACATATCCTTCCTTTTTCACTACTCTCCCTTACATAAATGGTTCTCCCTTTGGTCTGCAATCTCTAAATTGCTACTTATCTGTGAGCGACTCAAATCGCCATCTCTTCGAAAAACGGGGAAAGACTTTTGAATCAAAAGCTTCGGCGATTCACAAACACATTTTGGCTTTTTTGGCTAAGAAAGGAAGAAATAAATGATCAATTCATTTTGGGACGACTAATTGTATTACCTCAAATTAATAATAAGTCAAAGTAAACAGTGAAACCGCCATCACCGCTCAGTTTCACCGGTGATTTCTTCCTCGACATTTTGTTCTGCTTTTGTTTCAGGTCTCAAATAATACCAAATGAATGGGAGCGATGACTCGGGGCGTTTTTTCTTCGGCGAATACGATCACATCAACTTCCTTCTCGAATTGGACTCTCGTTTGAATTCCTCTGCTAATCTCACCGCCGGAAACTCCACTCTCGTCAACTCCTTTTATTTTTACGAGGTTGGCACCACTGCGCTTTTCCTTTGGCCGTTACTTTCGAATTCGGGAGGAACTCATTCGAACGTTTAACGTTTGTTTTTGGTGGATTTCGTTCGCTTTGTTTTTTTTTACTTCACCAAAACAAGTTGTTTTTAATAAGAGGACATTAAAATTAAATTATTAAGAGTAATCAAAAAGAGAAACGTACTAATTTAGCATTTTTGTATTAGAAATGACAAACTTATATTCTTTTAGGAAATTTTCATTTTGTTTTTGAATGATGGCGACTTTCCAATGTTTCCAGAATGAGCAGTTGGCCATGCTATGGATCCTCTTCGCCAGCATAGTCCTGGGGAACAGCTCCGTCCTCGTCGCCCTCCTCCGGGACAACAGTCCCAGGACCAGGTTCAACTACTTCATCAAGCACCTCGCCATCGCTGACCTCAGCGTGGGTTTCGTCAGCGTCCTCACCGACATCATATGGAAGGTAACGGTAGAATGGATCGCGGGCAACGTCGCCTGCAAAATTATAAGGTATTCTCAGGTACTGGCTTCACTTGCCCCCGCCCCGCCCCCGCCCTCGCCCCCAAGGCATCAGGCTTCACTCGCCCCTCTTCCAGGCCGTGGTCACCTATTCCTCCACCTACCTCCTCGTGGCCCTGACCATAGACAGGTACGAGGCCATCAGGCACCCGATGAGCTTCTTCAGGAGCTGGAAACGGGCGAAGCTGTTGGTTATGTCCGCGTGGATTCTCAGTCTGTTGTTCTCGATTCCTATCATTGTTTTGTATGAGGAGAAGACAATTCAGGGTGAGTGGGAGGAATACTCAAATTCCTGATTATGTAATGATATAGTAATACAGCGGTCGGGGAACCGGGATAAATGAAACGCTATGTATTATTTTGATAAAATGAATAAATGACGTTTAAATTAAATTTTTAGTTATTGTTTTCTTTTAAAAATTATCATTGGGGGCTATAAAAAGAGGCCATTTCTTTTTTTTTTGCTCTTCGCCATAGAACACAAAAATATTTTGGGGTAATGATTAAAAAAGTTCCCCGACCGCTGCTATAATATATTAATATATAAATATGAGTATATAACTTTATATGATATCAAATATTAGTTACCTTAATAAAAATAAAGATAAATAGATTAAAAATATTAGTTAAGTAAATAAATAAATAAATACAGTGTAAATATTAGACAAAAGAAACAGAGAATTGGTCACAGAAAAGAATAATAAAAGACACTTTAACGAATACTGTACTTATTAAATGGAGTCAAAAGTGACTTCCTTCACTGGTTTCTCGCCCAGGGCGGCCAAATATAATGTTTTCTCTCTGTTTCAACCCCAGGCCACCTCCAGTGCTGGATAGAGTTCATTGAGCCCTGGCAGTGGCAAATGTACATGATGGCCATTTCGCTGACGGTGTTCTTCATCCCCGCCCTCATCATAGCTGGCTGCTACACGACCATAATCTACACAATCTGGTCGCACCCCAACACCGCCCCCAGCCGCCGCCCCAGGAGGCGGAACGTGGGTGAGCAGTCTTTTCTCTTCAACCCCGTAATTGGGTTAACGCAAACTAATATTTTTTGTAATGATGTAAAAACCGGGAAAAGACGGAAAATCTAATTTTTAGTTTCTCCGGAAACGCCAAAGATTCTCTTTGTTCTGCTCGTCATCTTTCGAAGATCACTCACATTATTTGACAATGTTCCCCATTTCTCTCTCTCTCTCTCTTAATTAACAAATAGCAAATCACGTAAAAACCACAAAGGGAAAGCCTCTCTTTACAAAACCTTTACAATAAAGCTGCTGCAGGGAAATGCATTAATTAAAAATTCAAAAGGTTTGGCGGTCGCTTTATCTCTCCACCATTTTCCATTCTCTCGCGAGGACGACATGTCCTTCCATTTCCCGACTAATTCCCCGAAAAGTTTCAGCTTCTTACGAATTAGCGGAGTTCTCTTCTCTCTTAACTGAATCAGCAAAGCCTCTCTTAATTTAAGGTGGTTTGGCCGAACGGCAGAACGAAGACTTCACCAAAATAGTCAGCACGAGAAGTCTCATTCCCAAAGCGAAAGTGAAAACTGTCAAAATGACGCTCATCATAGTGTTCGGTGAGGATGAGGAAAAGCAGAAGAGAACACTCACACCAGCACTCACAGTCTAAAGTGTGGTTTGTTTTAGTGTTCACTCTCTGCTGGAGTCCTTACATAACCTTTGACCTCCTCCAGGTGTTCGGATACGTGAAAAGGACGCAGACGAACATCGCTGTCGCCACTTTCATACAGAGTTTGGCCCCACTCAATTCGGCCGCGAATCCAATCGTCTATTGTTTGTTCTCAACGGTCATTTCCCGGCATTTCAGGTATGGCTTTGCTGTCATTTGGAAAAGAACTGTTTCCGGTCTAAAATCACACAACTTATAATAAAATAATGATTTTTTGTTGCCTAATTATTTGTTGTTGTTTTTCAATTTGTTTTTATTAAACGGTTTTTATTTAACTTGGTTTTCGTGTCCGTCTGTCTGTCTGTCTGTCTGCAAAGACCGAGAATCAAAACTTTGAGGCAAAATTTGACCCGTTTCCCTCGAACCGATTTCTTTCAAATTTGGCCCACACTTTCGTTTTTGCTGACAATTCAAATTTATGAAAAAATTTTTTAGGTTGATGCTCAGGTAAAAATAAAAAAAAAAGAAAATTCAAAAAGCCTAAAAAATTGGTCAACTTAGAATTCTTGAAAAGATAACGTTATCTCGGCCGATGAATGAGCGCATTGTGAATATATTCTGCTATCACTTTACAACTCAGATAAAACCGTTTAATAATAATAACATTCTGCGGATTGGCAGAACCCTAGGCAGTTTTTGTCCGGAGATTGAACTCCACACAGAGTGCTTTTCAGTCTTATGTTTTTTTTCTTTTTAATATAAAACTAAAAAGTAAAAAATAAAAAACATTAAAACAATATTTTTATTGTTAAACGGTTTTAATAAATTTCTAATAATAAATTTGCAGAAAAAAATTTCTAAATTTAAATAAGTAAAAAAATAAATCTCCAAAATATTTTTCTAATAATAAATTTCCATAAATAGATTTCTAAAAAAAATGCTCAACAATGAATTTCTAAAATTAGATTTCCAAAGTTAAATTTCCCAAAATACACTGCATATATACGTGTATAATCAGGAAATAAATATGGGAGTGTTCTCAAACTAAAATATCTCAAATTTTTAATTAATTTAGGATGCATAAGTATTTCCGAAGTTTATCCAAATGCTGTTGGTGCTGCCGTTGGGGGTCCAAATTGCGAAAGAGCGCCAAAATCACAGACAAAAGCGCAACGACGGTGTTGAGTGACGCCACTTCCGGGCGCTACATTAACCTCCACCATTTGGCGAGAGTGGATCGTGGGTCCAACGCGGAGAGGAAAATCCCGAGGGACAAGGGTGAGGAGGGGAGGGGTTGCAACCCTTCGAGATGAACCAAAATCAAAGCGGAGGAATTGTTTACTTTTCCGTCTGGACTTTTATCTTTGACAACAGAAGAAACTCATACACAAAAACATTTCCAAAAGTTGGAAGGAACAATTTCATTATCGATTCCGCCCCCGAAAACTCATCAAAGTTGAGCAGTTACGCAACATCAGAATGACAATTACGCGTATATTTTATCTTTAACTGCGTAAATTGGCACAGGTAAACGTCCCAAGTACGGATCGATTTTGTTCCTTTTTAGGGCGGAACTCCGTCTCCCGAGGGAATTTCGACTCGCCGCTCCCTTGGGAAGCTCCTGGACGCCCTTCCCGTCCTCCAGAGAACGCCAAGAGAATTTCAGGTTTCCTCTCTCTGCAACGTTTTCCCTGTCGAGACTGATTTATTGTGTTTAAACAAATAAATTTTGACAAAATACATATATTTTATGTCACTTTCGAAGGTTTATTTATTTTTTACGTTTGTAAAAACCTTATTTTAATTAAAAACCAAAGGAATCGAATCAAAGGACAAATATTTGTCAAGACAAACTTTAATCATCGGCTCTCGATTCAACAAAATATGTACATTTCTCACAAAAATTAATCACTCGTTTTGATTTAATCGATAAAAATTTCAATCTCAACTCAAGTGGAATTAAAAGGGCGATTAAAAGCGAATTCTCCGATTGATTGAAAAATATTTTCTCAGAATAGCAACAACAAACGGGCGACGTCGCTCAAAAGTCTCCTTTGTACGACACCGCCGTGTCGACGCGGTGCAGAGACGTCGAGAACGGCTTGAACTGCACCTGCTGACAGTTAGCGATGAAACACGGCTCCGACTCGTTCCACTCCTCGGGCACCTCGCAGTCTTTGAATGTGTACACCAACACGTCGAAGGAACCTGGAAGACGAACCTTTTCAGCTTTCCCCCTCCCACCACTCCTCCCACCGCTCCTCCCACCGCTCCTCTCACCACTCACAGAGACAGTCCAGCAGAGGGAGGAAGGTGACCGTCGAGCAGATCTGGAGCATCACGTCCCGGATCTCCATCTGGATCTCCTTGAGGTCCTTGTTTCCCGTCTCGGGGAGGTTGTCGCCGGAGGGGGTTCTGTCCTTGTTCTCGATGGAGGCGAGGGGGTTGGCCAGCCCCTTCTTGAGGGTGGACGTCCCCTTCTCGTACTCGATGTTGAAGTCCCAGCACTCGACCGTCTCCTTCGTGGAGATGTTCTTTATGACGAGGGAGATTTTCTTGATCTTCCTCTGGGAGAGCCACTCTGGAAGAGAAGAGTGGCTGAGTGGGTGAGTGGGTGAGTGGGTGAGTGGGTGAGTGGGGTCGTCGCGCAGGGGGTTACCTTTGGTCTGAGTGAGGATGTTGTTGAGGAAGGCTTTTATTTTGGGGTCGGTGGACACGAGGATGGTGACGCCGTACTGTTTCGTCTGCTCGAACGTCTCCTGAGGGTAAATGCCTCTCTGGTAGAGGATGTTGTTGATCCCGAAATCTAAAACATTAAATCATTCGTTACGGGAGTTCGGGAAAAGATGGAAAAGTCTTTTTGTTTGTTTGATTTTTACATTTTTTATTTCTTTTTGTGTTCATTTTCTATTTGATTTTTTTTTATTTGTTATTGTTTGTTAATTTTTTTCATTTTTAACTTCTTTCTTTTTTGTTAACTTGTTTTTGTCCATTTTTCTTTTCTGTTTCTTTATTTTTTTATTTTTTGTTTATTTTCTTTTGTCGATCCATGTAAAATCCCAAATATAAGCAAAAAGATGGAGTCTGATGTTGAGAGACGAAGGCAAAGAGACATTTACACCAAAAGAACGATTTTTTCCATTTCTCTGTTCACTTGTCTAACATTTTCACAAAGATTATACATCCAAAAGTCGAAATCTGTACTATTTAAGTACATATCTACTTATAAAATATTCATTTTCTGTATGTAATTGTATAGCCGTATTTTTATATACTATTAATTTTCGTTTAAAGACAAAAGGGAAAGAAAATAAAATTTACGCACGTAAACAAAATTCAATTTTATAAAATTCAATATATTTTCCAATTATATTACATCCAACGAACTCAAACGAATCAAATAATTTACACTACGCCGTTAAAATACAAAAACAAAAAACTCCGTCTTTGGCCGGAGCTCTCGACTAGAAACAGTTACGCAAAGTTAGACAAACCTTACACTCCTCCACACTTCGGCCCCAAAACACAAAAACAACTCTTGGCCACCCCCGACCGCGACAAATCTCTTCTGCTCAAGGCGAACATCAACATTCGGCTTTTTTCTTTCAAAGACAAAACAATGTCGTCTGAGAAATAGTCCAAATTAAAAATTCACATTTTTATAGGTCGAGTCACAAGTAAGTTCCCCTCGGGAACACCTGCCAATTACGCAATCCTGGAGGAGACCGGAAACAACTGGAGGCAGTTACTTGTGATCGACGTAGTAATTCAAAATTTGGCCGAGGGGGCCATTATTTAAAAACTAAAATAAAAATAAATACACTGAGTTGACATTTTCGTATAATTTTTTAATAGAAAAAACGAAAAAGCATTTAAAATAAATCAAACATTGGGTGTTTTGAGAGCATTTTGAGAGCGCAGAATTTCGATGCAGCTCACGAGCACGTCCTCGTCCCTTTTCCTGTGCTTCTCGATGAAAGACGCCGGCTTCGGGTCCAGGTCGGACACCCCCACGTTGAACTTGTAACACACCCCCTTCAGGTCCCGCACCAGCCCCTCCCCCAAGCAGGGGCGGCTCCTCTGGAACGACATCAGGATGGAGCAGTCCTTCGCCGTCGTCGCCACCAGGTACCCGTTCACGGGCTGCAGCAACTTCCTGGGCGACACCAGCATCTCGTACACGTACGCGAACTCCTCCCTCTTCTGCACCCCCTGGTACACCCGGTACACCTCCTCCGAGCCCACCACGTCCAGCTTCTGCAGCTGCAGGATCCGGGCCAGGATGCAGTTCCCGGGGAGGGGCTGCGACTCCTTGTAGCAGCTGGGCCCCGGCAGCAGGGCCCGGGCCTCCTCCAGCAGATGCTTCGCCACGCGGGGGCACCCCGCCCCGCTGCCCCCCGCCTTCCTCGCCTCGTGCCGCCCGTCCGGGATCCTCTTCTCCTCGTCCGACTCCTCCAACTCGCTCAACAGCGCGTCCATGACCAGGCTCGTCAGGTTGTCCGTGAGCGAGTCCAGCCCCGAGAAGCCGAACCACTCCTCCAGGACGGCCTCGAGTCTTCCGTCCGTGGAGTCGTCGTACACGAGTTTCCCGTTGTTGAACATCTTGAGGTTGTTCTGCGGGCAGTGCAGCAACGCCCTGATGGCGCGCCGCATCCGGTCGCGGTTCCCCGAGAACAGGTCCAGGGGACAGTAGCCGCTGATCCTCTTAATGAAGCCCTGGTGGAGTTTGTAGTACTGGTTGAGGCAGAAGGTGCACTTGGGCAGGCGGCGGTCCGGGAGGGGTATCCAGCCCTGCTTGGGCTTGATCTCGACGCAGAAGGTCGGGGGGTGGTAGGAGGGGGAGCTCGGGAGGAGGCAGAGGTCGGGGAGGAGGGCGGCGTTCCTGGTGTGGAGTCCCTTGGCGTGCCTGGCGGGGGGGCGGCAGGAGAGGAGGATGTCGTTGAGGTGGGCGAGCTCGGAGTCCGGGAGGCGGACGACGGCCGGGACGTGGACGAACCTGGTGCCCAGGAGGGGGAGCATGATGCCCTCGCAGAAGTCGACCTCGAGCCAGATGCGGTCCTCCCTTCTCTTGTCGGTGGGGAGGGACTTCCTCAGCCTGATGATGATCCTGTCTTCCAGGAGCGCGAGCACGAGATTGGCGTTTCCCTCTCCTCTGTAATTCCACGATCTGTTCTTGAGACTGAACCTTTGCGCGACTCTCTGCTTTTTCAAATTCGAAATCATTTTGTTAATTTTTTATTTTAGGGTGTTATTAATTTGAGTTCCATTTTAGTTCCTCCTCGGCTTCGCATGTTACTACTGAATGATATCTAGAAAATAAAACAGAAATGGTTAAAATCCGGTGAGTGAAATTGCGCGTCAAATGTTAATGATAAAAATGGGAAAAGTGTTTGCATTTGAGAATTGCAAAGAATTAGTCATTCACTGATTGAGGTCTTCGAGATTAATTACTGCGTAATTACTGATTGAGTTAAGAACAGAAAAGTGTTCATTCGATGTCAGTAATAAATATTTAAAGGCCAGGAGCGCCGGAAAATCTCTCTCAATAGACTTTTTATATCATCAATTAAAAGTATAAAATTTCTAAGAGACTGAAACTCTGTGAAATTGCTCAGAGTACAATTATAAAAGTATAAAATTGATTTTGCGGCGCTTCCGATTTTAAGGCCTGAAATAAATTATTATAGAATGAGTGTCCCCGTGTGAAATCCTCTTGGCAGGAGTTTAAATCCTTCAATTGTTCCTAAACTATTGGAGTTACTCAAATTATTATTTGAGTTTGACGTTTGTTCAAATTCAGTTATTCACTGAGACAACAGTAATAACTTTCTTTTATTACTGACTAAACATTTTCACGAATACTGTGAATGAATTTGAGTAATAAAATTTCCACTATTTTTCGGTCCCCCTAATACATTGGGTTGTTCGGAAAGTAATTTCTTTTTTTTGGGGGGGGGGGGGAACATGAAAGACAATTTTCGTATGATGAATAAATATTTTATTAAATGATTAAATTATCCCCTCTCATCAAAGTGGTGCATCTTCCACATCAAAATTGCCAGTTCTGGCGTACTCTTAACACGCCCTTTCCATACGTATCCGTAAATTTTTTCTCGCCCTTTCTGAAGTTAAAAAAGTAAAATATGACGAAAATGGCGGTTATTGCTCTCCACATTTAACCCTTAACGCTCGAAAGGCCCCGCCGAGGGGACATTCTTTTATTTCAAATAACCAATTCTGTTGTGTCCCTTCAATGAAAGGCAAATTATTGCCTTCATTCGCATAATATTTGAATTTTACGAAGATAAAGCTCTAGAGTGTAGTGCATGAATGTAAGTGTGAATAGTATAAATGAAGACACCGACTCTAACAATCACAGTGACTAAAGTAATAATATTTATATCTCTTTTTTTTGTTACGAACGTAATGCAATAATTTGACCGAAATACGTCGATCTGCTGGTATGTAATATAAGAATTTTTATGGAGCGTTAAGGGTTAAAAGGGCGCCAACCAAAAACTACTGCATAGAATTAATACAACTTTTTCACACACAAACCTTGTAATATCAGCTCTCAAGACATATAATGGTGAAGTGTGAAGTTAGTTACAAAAAATTAAATGAAGTCCTCTGACGGGGAAAAGGAAATTACTCTCCCAACAACCCAATACTTTGACAAAGAAAAGTTCCTCCAAAGGCTCAAACACGTGAACAAGTGATCCAAAGTATTATAGAATAAAAATAATAATTTAAATGTCCTACCTGAAGCGAACGAATTCACTAAAACATCACTTTTACGCGACATAGAATTAACTTCTCCTTTTTTCTCTTCTTGAAACAAAATCCAACAATGAATTACTGGTGATCGAAATCAAGATAAAACCTGGTGCGCAAAGAGACGGAGTCTGAGCACTCCCCAACTGATAACGAGAGGTATCGACTGCCGAGACAAACGCTTTAGTCATTAGGTGACTAATAGAACTGGTTCCCGAGGGCCATTCGGTGGCCAAACAATGCGTAAGTGTTGGCCAATTAGTCCCCGAGGAGCCTTGACCTTAGCCCGATTCCCGATTCCCGACTCCCGATTCCTTCCGATTGGACATCTGCTCTGGCAAATGTCAATGCGACCCGGGTGGGGGAAGACAGGGCACTCCTCAGGGAACTCTGCACGCAAACAGTGCTCCTATAAATAGTGAATTTTTCCGCCGGGAGGCGATAAATCGCATGCTGAAGGCTATAAATAATCGCACGTGTTCGGATACAAAGTCCGGTTATGGTTGTAAACATTTGATAATTTAATACAACGTGTGAAAATATATGAAATCATTATCGGTATAAATGAGTGGCCAGTTTTTGTATTTTTTGACATTTTCAAAAAGAGGGTAAATCACTTAGTCTGCGTTTAATACATAATTTTTAAACGTTGTGTTGTTATTTATATTATTTACATTCGCATTAGTTTAATACAGGGATGAGCAACAAACGGCCCGCGGCCCGCCAATCACTTCTAAAAATTGAATTTATTTTCTCTCCTCTCTTTTCCTTATTTCTCTGTTATTCA
This sequence comes from Brueelia nebulosa, assembly GCA_028293925.1. Lineage (NCBI taxonomy): Eukaryota > Metazoa > Arthropoda > Insecta > Psocodea > Philopteridae > Brueelia > Brueelia nebulosa. Next base: position 465,662 of record JAQIBA010000011.1, read on the forward strand.
TATTCTTTTCTCTTCTTCTTTACTTTTTCTTTAAAAAAAATATTTTGAAAGCGCAAATAAAAATGTATAAAACTATAAATAAAAGTGTAGTTAAATGTCAAGATTGTAATTTGTCTGTGGGCGATTTATTATAGAGAAATTATATAATACATCATTATATTTTCCTTTTCCTTTTATATTCATATTGGTTTACTATGATATATTAAATGATTGAGGCTGGTTATGGTTGTAATGGTTTGATAATTTAATACATAAATACCCTCACAATGCAATTAAAGAATTCACAAAAGTAATTTTACTTAACTACTTCATGCAGAACAGCAGCAGACACATCAATTGCTGTGCTTTTCAATTTCTGTAGCCTAATCCCACCATTTCCAAAAAAATGACATTCTAAAATTTTTTTTCCTGAGTTGTGGACCTTTTAATCAGGCCAAAGAAAACCAGGACAACATTACAAAGCAAGGGTAGTTCCCCTTCACACATTTTGTTATAATTATTCACATTAATTAATAGCCTAATTTTAGATTCATTAAGTCATGCATATTTAAATTTACAATTTTCTGCTTGTTGTGACAACTTTGTATGGCAGCAATGCCAGCCTGGAAACCACTGCCCAACTGCCACACAAAAATGTTCCATTATCTCCTGATCATTGACAAAGCAAAGAGATTTTTATATAATAATTGCTTGAGATTTTCAATATGGAAGAAATATCAAAAGCACTTGGATTAAAATTGGACACTTGAGCAACTCAAAATCTCACAGTAAATAGCTTTTTTATCTTTTATGATCAGAACAGAAGTCTTGGTCTTTAAGATAACAATAGTTGCTTATACTTTGCTTATATATTTTAGATAAAAAGTAATTTAGGAAATCATTTCAAAATTACAAACTGGTCAGCTTCATTTTCTAAGTTACCATGTCAAACTCATTTATTCTCTATAACTGTACTATTTATAACACAAAAAATGCTCTCTTGTTAAGCTCAACATTCAAAGTAATAAACCAATCAGTGACTTATGTTGAAAGCTGTTCAAACAACAATAATATTTCATGCAATAAACATGAAGGAGTTCAATCAATCAATCATTTAATCAGATTTAACTGAAATCCCAAGTAAGTTTCAAAACAATAATGTTGCTTTTAAGGCAACTATTTACCAGAAATGATTTGGATTTAACAGAAAAATCAACCATACAAAATATAAATTTGTAATGAAAATATAGGTTGGCTCAAAACTTTCCTCAACTCCTACACTAAAAATTGAGACTCAAATCATTTGAACTCGCTGAAACATAGCAATTCTTATCCTCAGGACTTATTCAAGTTAATTATTTACGTTAATGGCGCTTTTCACCGATTCCTTGAGAACGCCAAACCTCAATTTCAGTTAATTTTCTAAAGCAATCAAATGGCACGCTGGTAAACATAAAAATGCCAAGCATCGGGTTTAAATCAATGGGAACCATGGTTTTAGTGTAAGCTGTAAAACCCCGCTGTCACACAAATCTGCCTTCGCAATAACATGATTATATTGAAACACCTGCTTCGACCACTCAAAGAGCGTCAGAAAATACGTTATAAAAACCTAACCTAAGCTTATTGTTAAAAACAGCTTTAGTGCGCTAACACGACAACATCGAAACCAGCACTCATGTAAAACATCGTGATAAAACTACTTACTCAAATACTCGGCAACTAATTGCGAGGAACCTTTTAGAGTTATGGTATTTTTAGTTCGCTGTTCACTTGCCATTTTCGTCAAGTTAGCGGTTCAGAACAATCGTGGAATTAGAAAACATATCGACTCTGCGACAAAGTAGTTTGTCATTCGGCCGTCAGACAGCGCTGTTTGCACTGACAATTCAAACCGCTAAATTTGGTTTTTAATTTTCATATTTTATCGTTGGATTTTAAAATTTATTTAATTTCTGCTCTTACTTTTTCTCTTCGATTGTTATTAGTCAAATTTCATCAGATCTTTTCTCCTAAAACGATATAAGCGTGTACGCCTATCTGTCTGCAGTGAAGTTTAAACTAATTTATTATCAAAACGACATGCGAAAAATTTCTGGAAAAACCTGATTTTCCGATGAGAATATAATAATATAAGGTTGCAGTTATGCTCAAATAAGTAAATAAAAATAAACTAAAATGTTTGGTGTGAATGAAAACTGAGTAAAACAAATTAACAGGTGTACTGTTTTATGACCGTTAGGAGAAAGTAACGGTCACGCATTAAATGGTAATCAAAACAAAATTACACATAAAAATTTACCCTTTTTATTATTTTATTTTGTTTTAAATGATTTAGGTTTTTTAAATGCTCATTTTAGGACAATTATATAATAAATTTTTTTAAGTACAAGCAAAAAGACCTTTTGTGAAGGTAAGTTAATAATAATAATAATAATAAGTTAATAAATTATATTATTAATATTATTTTATACAATTAAATTTTTTTAACAAATATAAAATTTTTATTACAATATTTATTTATTTATTTACAAAGTAATTACAATTTTTTATTTAAATTAAGTACTAAATAAATAAATACTGGATATTTTTTGGTTGAATAGTATTTTATAGGATAAACAATTAATAAATAATCACAAAAGCATTAAAAATAAATAAATAAGGCAAATTTAAGAGAATTTCATTCATTGGAACCGTTGCAGGATATTGGCATTTACGTTAAGAAGGAGAGGCAGAGCCAGAAGGGTTTTTCTGACCTCTCACTCGACCTAAAGAGGAGCAGTTTTTTTAATAAACTCGTTGTGTAATTTTTCCTTAGGCCACTAATTAACCGGAATGAAGACGGGGCGGATGGGACCGATTCTTCAAAATTTGCCACGTCCTTGAAAACTCTCGGCGCAATCGAAAGAGCCTTTAACATCGCTTAAAGATGAATTATGAGCAATTAATACGCCCATCGGAATCTCAGGGAAATTGAATGGGTGAGTGTTGTCGAGGCTGCGGCAGATTTGTTGAAAAAAACAAAAGATTGTAATTGGTCGTGACAGGAAGAGGTATAGGCCTTGTTTTGTTATACAGTAGCGCTCAAAAGTATTTTGACAATAAAAGTAAGCAACAAATTGTTCAAGAAGCTTCTAATTCTTATAGGTTAGATGTGATGAAAGTACACATTTTTTATTGGTGTTTTCTTGGGATTCTGACCAATTTTCTGTGGGGGCAGTTGCTCTCCGAGTTGCAGCTTTTCAGGAAGTGGATGTAAATGGGTGAAGGAAAAGATGACACTGTTTCAAATTTTGCAAGTGTGATATTAAAAAACATAACGCATCACTAATTCCCAAATGACCTTACATTCGCGTTATAACAATACAATCATAAAACACTTTAATATCGAAACACTTCGGCATTGACGTGAATATCGTTATCGGGCATCTTTAGAATGATCTCGCCTACTGGGTGTTCCCCCAAATTTACATAAAGAACACACTCTTTGCTTGTAATGTTTCAAAATTACAATGAGAAACGAAGACATTGCAAAAGCCCCAAACGACAACAAGAGCGAGCGCCATTGTTTAGTCGGGCATATGAATTTGGAAGTTAAAAATCTCATTTGCTTCCTTTTATTTATCTTAATTGTTATAATTTCACATTTTACTCGAAACGAAAAATATTGTTTTCGAATGAGAAAAAATTATTATCACACGTTACATTAGCGTGCGATTTAATGAGATTTATGAGGGATTATGCAACTGCTTCATGCTAAATATTTATTTAATTCATAGATGTTATAAAAATATTTAAAAGGGGTGGGACTGTGTGGCGCTATTTGCCAATACTCGACAATTGAGATATATTGTATTTCGTGAGAAAATTTGAAATTCTCATAGTTTTATTTCCCCGAATTAAGTTTTATTCCGAAACGGTTTTCGTTTCATTCCGCGTTTAATTTCCTCTTCTCCCATTTAAAGTGTTTTATATCTCTTAAGAGCCCATTTATTTTTATATATTTTTAATACTTTCCCTCTCTTTTCTCTTTTACATCTTAATTTCAGGGAATATATTTATGTATAAACAGTAGTCCGATGTTTCAAACGGAAGGAATTTATACAAACTTACAACCGATTTATAAAAATTTATCTTCCAAATCATCATTTCATATTTTGACGTGACAAGGTCTGACTTTGAAAATGTCTGAGTGCAGAGTTCTTAAATAGTTCTGTCGAGGGTAGAAGAAAATCACTTTTAGCCATCAATACTCCCATTGTCGGCGTGTCATCATCGGTGCGCCTTTTTTGAAGGTTATCATAACTTATGAATCATTTCCCTTTATCTTCGGCACTGCCAAACCTTGAAGACGACCCAGGACTTCCCAAACTGCGCCACTACACTCCCCACAACGCGAGTGGGTCGGCTTTCTTTGTCCCACCAACTCCAGACATTGTCACCACTCTTCACCGCCATTGGATGCATACAAGCTTCCCTATCAGACATCTATTGCATGCCATTGCGATGGAGTCTTTGCTGTTCAATGCCTTTTTATTATTTTTATTTTGCATCGGGTGGCTTCAAGTTGATTTATTTATTTGTTTGTTGCCTTTTGAGGTTTTATCTGTTCTTCCCTTTTCTTCTTTTCTCTCCTCCTAATCCTATTTTCTTCTTTATCACAGACTAATAAACATTAATAAAAAGCAGTATTGACACACAAAAACAAGGCTGAATACTTGGAAGTTTGTTGGAAAAGGCGCTGTAAAGGTTTCCAGAACTCCTCAAGGATTAGTGTGCGCCTCACAGAAACTCTTCAACAACACTTTCACGGGTGATAAATCACCGCATTGTGGCAAACTATTGCTTGCCCTCTCAGCTGCTCAGCTCTTTCGTCATCTCTCACGTTTTATGTGTAAATTTCCGATCTGTTGCAAATGTTGCGATTCGGACCTTCAGAAATCGATCTTCGATGAGGAAACATTTAGGAGATGGTCAAGATGGAGGTTTTACATTAATACAATGTGATGAATCAGCTTCGTCTTTCAGCTTACTTTGGCCAATTCCTCATCAGGAGTGTTTTGGCGGTGGCACGAAAATGTTTTTTGAGTTTTGAGCCATTTTGTCTTCAACTGTCCAATGTTAAAAGGAAAAACTTAGTTGTCTGTTCCAAACTGCGCTGTACAGTTCCAAACTGTGCCTACCTTTAATACTCTCGGCAAAATTAAATCCTTATATTCGCATATATTATTATACTGTAATCTACATTTTGACGATTTGGTTAATTAAGTCGGCTTATTTGTTCAGGAATTTATTCCAATAAATGCGAGGACTGTTGTAAAGCATTTTAATGAAATTTCACTTTGCGGGCGGAAAACTAAGTATTTTGTATTGTCAAAATACATTTGAGCGCTACTGTATATTGTATTAGTATTATTATAGTAAATTTTTCCGCATTCATTCCTCACTAATAACCCATTTTGATGGCGTCTACTGCTTATGTGACATCACTCGACAAACGGGAGTGAATATTCGCAGTTGAGGAATACAAATCAGATCCATAAATTCCTTTGACGAACATGGCCGTGCTTTTCAGTATAATTAGCTTCCACACGCAAAATGATTCTGTGCCCATTGTTCGACTAATTTCAATAGAACTCGGCCTAGACCCCCTTAAGATCTTTGCCGCAGGAAACCATTGTTCGCTTTTTGGACCGAATCCTCACTTCATTCGGAAAACAGGTGACTATAATATACATTACGCCATCGCCAAAGTGCTTACAGTATGTCTTCAGCCCAATGTCTCTTCTGTTCTGTTTTCGTCCCTCAGTCGTGGGTATAGGTCAGCAGGAAATATACTTATTTAAAAATTTATTATATTTTGTACAATTACAAATCTACATGACTGTTTAACCGGCAACTCCGTAGACTGGTCTCGGGGCCTGGTACTGGCTGCCTCTGAAGGACTGAACTCCCTGGCCGAAGGCCTGCCCTTGGGACGACCCGATCAGCTCCAGGGATTTGGCGATCTCAGGCGGGATCGGCGGCGGGGGTGGGCAGGTGGGCTCCCTCCGCTCTGTAGCCTGCGACCAAAACTCACCCTCAGCACCGCGACAGACACACAGACACCCCGTGGCCCACACAGACACTCACCGTTCTCGTCAGCGACGTAGTTGACCGTGATGACTTGTCCGTCGGGGGCGGTGTAGGAGTAGGAGCCCTGGATGACCTGGGCGATGGAGTTTTCGGCGTCGCGGCCTCCGAGATTCTTGACCTGGGAGCTGGCCTGGGCGCTGATTCCGTCTCCGGTTTGGTAGCTGTACTGGAAGGAGCCGTCGACGCCGATGTCGTTGGAGTAGGCGACGATGGGGACGACGTCCCTGGCGATGCCTGAGGAGTAGGACTGGGACGGGGCCGGGGCTCCGTAGACTGGCCTGCCGAAACTGGCCCGGGAACCGCCGAATTGTGGCAGAGCCACGGCGGCACCCAAAATGGCGGACAGAGCGAGAATCTGGAAAAGGGCAGAAGCGTTCATCTTCTAGAATACATTTATTATAACTTGAGAAAGAGATCCTCTACTTTATTATTCTAAATATTATTATATTTTTCCTTCGCCTGTTGTAATAAACGGCTGTAAAAATTGCAGATAACGTCTTTAAATGCATTGTAGGGTAAAAGATTATATATCATCTACTTTATTATTGTAAATACGATAATTAAATATATTAAAAAACTGAAGCGACTCAGTGATGTGAAATGTAAAATTATGAGAAACCGAATTCAAACCCAAAAAGACAATTCGAACTTTAAAAAAATAATCAAATAGAAAAATATTACATAATATTAAAAAAATTATGATTTTATATATAATCTGTTTTATTATATAAAATATTCTAAATTTATAACTAGGACTAAATATATAAGTTTTATAATATTTTCTAATTACTATTATTTTTTCATATATTATCTAATCTATTTCTATGAATGCCATTCTGGTCATAAAGACACTGTGATACTTGAAATATTTTTTTTATATTTTTTATAATATAATTCTGTTTTTCTCAGGAAAAGTATGAGTCCAAAGACGTCCGAATTTGGCGGTCAAATATCAAAACCTGCGATACTCAAAAACTAAAATCTTTCCTTGGGAATCTAAATATTAATATAAATACCACAAAGGCAAAAAAATACATAAACTGCGGACGACTTTTACGTATTGCGAAAGGAAAAGGGCGATGAAAGAAGGCGATCACAACCCGAAGGCATTTGGGCGAATCACTTTCAGGTACGCAATTAGGGGGCAAATAATTAGTTCGCCTTTTCCACCTCTGTGACATAAGAGGACATACCGAAAGACGTCGGTCCCCACGCCCGAATTAAAATAACAAAGCGATGGGATTTTAATGCGAATTCACTAAGTATTTTCACAGTAAAACGAGTTCATTTGGCGATTATGGCTTTTAAATAACAGTGCGAAATGTTTGGCCAGTTTCTAAATATGTCTCGAACTATACTGTCTTAATACGTTTAAAAACTGATCCGGTTAAGAAATAAAAAATTTTTTAAATTGGAAATCCACTCAATTTGCCTTCAGTCAAAATAAAAAATTATAATATATTAAAAAAAATGATATCAGATACCTCAAAGCCATAGGCATTCACCTTCTCCGTCTTTTATTCAAAGAAAAACGTAAAATTTACATGCCTGATATAAATAAGTATACATATATAAATCTAATTGATTTAAATTTGCAGATTTTTTATGGTTAAATCGTTTTTTTAATAATTTTTTTCATCGCTCATTTTCAAAATAATAAAGAATAAATATTATTGATACATTGAGCTTTTATAAAGTATAAGTTTAAATTTTCGAAAGAGCCAAAATATAAATTCCCGTTTATTTATTGAGAATTTATATTTGGAATTGACAGATATGACTATAATTAGTCTTATTAAAAATTAAGAATCTTTTAGTCCCAAAATCTGTGACTGACTAAACAGTAAAAGAATCGAAATGGCGTCCCCAAAAATTCCCAAATATTTCAGTTATGATAGTTTCAAAACCATTCATTTTTTATAAAATTTAATTTCAAGTCCAATTCAAACCCCAAAATGAGTTTCCGAAAAATATACCCACTGTGTATTCACTGTTAGCACTGACACTTACGGTTTTCATTCTAATTTCGATAGCACCGTCTCTCTTCACACTCAGGTTCAGTCAAAATGTTCACTACATAAATAACACTCTGTTGTTTTATAGAGATGCGCCATCCCTCCCCACCACTCTCAGGATTTGCCATAACTCGCATCTCCTTGGCGCGGGCATGAAATCCACAACGCCGGTGATTTATGGACGCCGATGGAGCGAGCAGAAGACAAAATGGTTCACCAGGCCCGCCAAGGCTGAGGAGTCTTCGCCCTCGGGAGGGAACGCTTTCTGGGGAGCACTACTTTGTAGTGTCCCGATCCGAAGGTTTGCATTGTTTTCTCTTTTCCCCCAGCCATCGTCTTCCCCAACGGCGTCGGGGTCAATATGACCTCAGCTGCGACCGATTCTCGCCTTTCCAATGCGATGAAGACAATTATGATTGGAAAGACGTGCGAACGCCCACGAAAACCGCGGCATTTCCATACCGACATGATGCCGGCCTACATTCCCCAACGCAATGCCAGAAAAGATGGCGCTCCGAATTGGATCAGCGGTTTCTGATTGATCTTCCCACAGATTTCGAGCTTTCTCTCACAAAAAGACGTCCGTTTTTGTTTATAAATGCATATAATTAATATTTGCTAGCCTTACTGTATGTTTATTTTTTACATGTATAAAGGAAATAAGAAATGTAATTTTGATGCGTTAGTTATACTAATATTTGCACACAGACGTTTATGCCTTTAATGCCTAAAAGAGACATAAAATTTAACATAATTTAACAATGAATTTTAATCAATATTAAAATTTAATAAATAAAAAATAAATTTTAATAAACAATAAATAATAAAATTTAACAAACTTTACCCTTACCGGGGTTTATATAGAAATATGAACATATAAAAATAAGTAAAGGCAAAAATTTAGTCACATAAAATAAATAAAATCATAATAAAAGTATCTACATTTATTATAACTTAATTCATTCTTTCTCTTATAAATCAATAATTTTTTTTCTTTGGAATTGAATTAATTGTGTTTCCTGGTTTCTTTTTCCATCCCCATCCCGTGGGGTTCTGTTCAGACGTTTTCTGAACAGAATGTGCCCGACAAGAAGCCAACCATTTCGGTGGGCGGTGCAGCGAATGGGTCGGGTTCGCAATTGCAGGGATATGGGAGCGCAATGTGCAATGGGTTGCAACGGGTCCAGCACTTATGTGTTTGCGTTGCCTCATCTGTTTTGCGGTCATTAATGCGTTAATTACCTTAATTAATTGAAAGCCTCCTCGAGTATAAAAGAGGTCTGAGAATTTGTGAAACTTTTGTTTCCGCCGTTTGAGTTTTTTCTTTCAGGACCCGCCCGCTTTTCATCTCTTCTTCACGCTTGGCTGTCCCATATCTCTTCGAATATGAGACCGATATTAATTAAAAATTAATTAGAATTAGCTCGCAGAATTACCTCAGAAGCTGAGTAGATTCTGTTTGCATCTGAGGGTTATGGGTTACCATTGAGTTCACTGGACCTGTGCGAGTTTAGAATGAATTTGCTGGTCTTCTTTTTCCTTCTTCTTCTTCTTCTTCTTCTTCTCTTATTTCTTTTTATACTCTACGGAATCCTGGCTTCTCACGCCAATAAACCTTAAGGTGTTAAAATATATATATATATATAAAGTAATAATATATTTCTAAATTATACTTATAGGAAACAAATTGATTAGAAATAGTCAGTAATAATATAATAATGATTAAAAAACCAATGTGAGTTAAAATATTAAAAAAATAATTACATGTAACATTACTTATAGAGAGTAATAAAAAAGTATAATATAACATATGAAAATGATTGGAAAGCATTTCTTATCTTCATTTGGCCTAAAACCAATCACTTCCAATGCCATCGATAATTCGCTTTCTTTTCGGGCCAAATGCTTTCCTAACCCGTCCACTTCGTGAAGTGTCACAGCCCCTCGACCTTCTACGGCCAAACTTTGGCCCACGAACCCCTTCTCGTGCTGCCTCACTTCACCCGCGTTGCGCAACCCCCAAACGAGTGCAGGTGCTCACGCATCTCCCAGCCAAACTACGCGCTTTCCATCCCAGAGCAAATATTTGGCACTCTTAATTGGTTACTCTCACTAATGAGGGACCGATTTGGTCACGAGGACGACTCCCCTTCCCAAAACAATCCCTCTGATCTCGGCGAAAGATCATGTCGCTTTCCAAGGGTTTCGCAACCCCCACTTCCGTTACGATTCCGCAGATCTGTAATTTGGCCAAAGAAGGCGACCATTAACCGAAGGCTCAGAGATGCGCATCTCATCTTCTGCCGTTATCGGTGGCAGTTTCAAAACAGCAGAATCGTGAAAAATCAAGGGTTGATGGGTTTTCTTTGGCGGTGTTCCTCTCCCTGATTTTCTGTGTACTGATCTAAAATGTTTTGGTGTTTTCTTGGTGGGGAGGAAGGTCATGTCCCCTCTTTAATAAATGGGTGCAACATGTAATTTGGGAGAGTGAACAATCCTTAAGTCTTGTGGGATGAAATAAAGTCACACGAAGTCGATGAAAAAGCTGATCGATTCCCCATTTCACTTTTGCTCTCTCTTTATTCTTTGTCTTTTCTCTCTCCCTCTCTCTCCGCTTTCTCTCGGCTTTCTCTCTTTTTCCTCTTTCTATCTATGAGTTTTTTTACTATTTTTTTCTTTTTTTCCTCTCTCTCTTTTTCTATCTATCTTTCTCCTGTTGCAGAAAAGAGATTTTCACTCGTTTTAGTCACCCGCATTCTCCTAATTTTCGTAACCTTTTTATTTTCTTTCTTTTCCAGATCAGAAGACATGTTTTTTCGAAGATTTCCACGGCTTCAGCGTTCAGGTAAGCTTTCACTCGATGATATTTCTTCTGTGAAGCCATTGTTTGAAAGAAAACGATTTCAAAGAAATCATTCGAATTCCCACCGAAGTGAGTTGGCCAATAAGCGAGCATTTGAATGGAAATGGCTCCCTCGAGTACCGGTTATTGCCAAATTGTTGCATTTTCTGAGGGCCGACCCTCGTCGCTCTCATTCCCGAATGAAACCACTCCGAGCTTTGCCTCGCTCGAATTATCATTCACAGCTCGGAGAAGTTGAAGGCCGCCATTTTGTTGTTGCTTCTAATTGAAAACCAAAGTTTGGCCACTTATGCGACGACCACTGAGGAGCTCCACTTTCTGCATGTTATTTCCCAATTGGGTCTTCGCACTCGAAGCACTCAAAGGAGTGGGAAAGTCGTCGCACTTTAGGCAAACGCACATTCTCTAAATAATAATTTATATAAATGAGTGAAAAGAAATGAAAATATTGACAACTTCTCTTTTATCAAATGTTTTTATCACCAATTCATATAATTAAATAGTTAAAGGTTAATATTATAATTAATATATTGGTTTAATATTTTAATTACATAATTAAAGGTTTTAAAGGGTTGTCGTCCTTTAAGATCGTATCTCTTCTTCTTCTTCTTCTTCTCTTTTTCTCTTTTTTATTCATCTTTTCGTTTGCTATATCTGTCGCTGTTGTTACTATACTGTCTATTAGAAATGTATTCTTCTTCGGTTCTTATTTTTTCCTTCCTTTTCCTCTCTTCTTTTGTTCGGTCCGATTGTTGACATTTGTAGTTAATTTATTGAGTTTGGGCAGATTTATTTTATTCATACAGAATTCTGATATAATCATATTCGCTTATATATTAAAATAAGGCGATATATTTCATACAAATATGTATATTTGTGAAACAGAAAATAACAGTTAGTGATAAATTATCTAACAACAGATAGTGAACAGTTAGTGATAACAGCTTTTAATGAAATTGGTAGCCATCAAATATAAATATAAAGTATAAAAAGAGTCTAATATTATGGTAATGCGACTGGACTGTATCAAAACGTGCACAAACAATCGTTATCGCTCCAAAGTATACACAATGACATTTAAACAAATAAATAAACCGTCCGCCATTCCAATTTCGCTTTTGACACTCTCCGATTTCCACGATAACAATGAACCCTTCCCGCTCATCTCCCGCATTCCGGCCAAATGTCAGCACCAAGGACCACAACTCAGCTCCTCTCTCTCTCTCTCTCTCTCTCTCCCTCGGCCACTCCAGAACGCACCCCCCACCCCCACACCGTCTGCTCCTCGCAAAGGGTTCAAGTGCGACCATTTCACTCGAGGTCAAGTGCGGCCTTCTGGCGAACGCCCACCATTCCCGGATTGATTGATTGATTCATGCAGGGTCGAATCCTGGAAAACAATGCAGAATGAGTCGGTGGGCCGAACTGCACTTATGCTGCAAATGTCACTGGGTGAGTCACTGGGGGCGAGTGCAGTCCCGATCCGTAGTTGGTGTGAATGTTAGCACTTCCTAGTGGAAGGACGACGGCCTTGGAGTATCCTCCCCCCGTGAGCAGCCTTCTCAAGGGAAACATTCCAGGAATGAATGGGCGTAAACGAAAATGGCATCGTGACGGAATTTTCATATAAAATGAATTAGCCCGGGGGCACGTTTTCCCATCCCGTGCCCTCTGACCTTAATTTTCTGATTCATTTCGAATAGGAGATTGTCAGGTTGGCCACACTGGAACGAAGAATCTATGCAAAAATGCCGGTTTTGCAGTGTCAGCACACTTCATATTTCATTTATGACCTCTGTGGTTCATCGGCACTGATTGAAGTAAACGAATTGTTTGTGAGCGCTGTGGGTTGAAGAAAGAAAGGGAGAGAACAGAAGGTGAAAAGAAAAGGAAAATAAGAAAGAAGGGAAAGTGGATGAAAAAATGAGAGGAAAAGAAAAAAGAAACTACAGGAGAAGTAGAAAAAAAGAAGAGAAAGAGAGAGAAGAGAAAAAGAAGAAAAAAGGAAAGAAAAAATTTAAAACTTAAAAAATAGGGAAAGAGGAAAAAAAGAAGAGAGAAGAAAAATGTTAATGATTAACTTAATAGTCATAAATCGTTAATTTAATAAGCAACAAAACTCTATTAGACTCAACTTATATTTATAAACTTCGTATCGAAAACAGAAATTTGTTGCTATGTCGCACTCGAATGGCAGAAGGAAGTTACTTATGACTCGATATACAATGAGATGCAAACGAGGCTGTCTTCGCCTCGGCCGTGAGTTTCACAAACACGTCCCGGTCCCGATTAGCCCTAATTGAGATTTCTTGCATCTGGTTTTACTCCGCGAGAGAAAATTTATGGCCGAAGAAGAGGCCATTAATTGACGAAGACCTTGACAAAATAACTTTTCCGATCGAAATTCGTTTTAGACATCTTCCCTCCATTCGACCCATCCCAGGTTAGTTTTTTCTGACGCAGGTGACCTAACTTGTTAAGATTTCGAAGGTCGTCGCAACAAAAAGACGTTCCTCGCCAACCTTTTCTCTTCACTCGTGGGACGCCATGTTTGGCGACAGGTGTCGGCAAACATCGGAGACACCCCAGAGTGGCTTTGTCTCAAAGTCGCTCTTTTGTGAGCGACCGCTGAGAGTGCGGGCGAAGTTGAGGGACGTCCGGATGAGGGTGGCAGCCCTGCGACGACGGGTACCAACTGCGCGGCCATCTTTGACCGAAATGCCTCGTGATTGGCCGGCCGGTGCACGAATTGCTTTTTTCTTCGATCAAATTTCGTGACTTGGCATTGGCCAAATATTTTAATGAGGGGAATGATAATGATAATAAAATGCGTGCGCTTATTTAAGTAAAACTAATCGAAATATCACATATATAAATATAAATATTATTATCAGTAAATAATAAAATATAATGTATAAGAATGAGTAAAAATTAAATTGTGTAACATTTAAAATGCGGAAAATTGGAAACGTTCGATGGCGGAAAAGATGTTCGCGTTTGACGGACAGAAGCTGACCTCAGTGAATTGAACTTTCCTTGTCAGTTCAGAGTAGTCGTAAATCGATACCTGAATTCCCATTCGGGCGAGGCTAAAGAGCAAGGCCGCGGCGCGAGGCTGAACACTGCCTCGACGCGGGCTGAACAAGGCGCGCGAGGAGAACCGGCAGCCCCGAAAAAAGGTTGCGTCCATCGCAATGAGAGCCTCTCTTTCCCTAAACGGAAGGTTGCACTCGCTCACCAAATTTTCCACTGTCGATTTCATAAATGCTTCCGAGCAGAAGATTCCATCGGATTGGGAGCGGTGCTTATACTTAAAGTATACAAACTTTGCTTTCTTTATTCTTATCATCTCATCCTAATTTACTTTTCTTTTATTCTTCTTCTTTTGTGGACAGCAATTCTAAAGTTCATATTGGCATTCTCGGAGATTCGAAAGACAGCGAAGATGTGGGAAAGCGACAGCAGAGGATCCAACAAAGGTGGGTTCAAAGGGCACAGAAACGATTTCCTTCGGGTTGTGCAAGCAACACTCGGGACCAATTGGACCAATCTTGTTGCATTCGAAATCTCCTCATTAGTCGCAATTACCGATAGTGAATTATTCCCTCCCAAAAATGAGTTATGGCGATGAGTGAGCGATGCAGTGTTGCCACATGCATCGCTGTCCCGTCCCCGTGGGTCCCTTTCCCACCGGCCAAAAGAATTCCCCAATCGAACGCTCCAGCCGAAATGTCAAGTTCAGGAATTTGAACGCGAAAGACGATGAATCCTCGCAGAGGAAGGCCAAACCCCGCGACCTTTCACGCGTTTCTGTCGCCATTTGGAAATTTGGCCAATCCAGAGGTCATCGGGGCGAAGCGGCGAACGACCAGCCCCGAGCCTTCCATACATCACCTTCCTTCTCTGCCCAACGTAATTATCCATACACACAGACGACCTTCTGCTGGTTGGCTCAGGGTTAGTTTCCATATAAGCGGATTTTTATGTCGTGCGTGGGATCTCTGACCCTGCTGACCCCTCAGCAGCACGAAGCCACCTCCTCCGTGAAAGCTCCATCGCGACTCACTCTCGCAAATTGGCCAAATCGCTCTTTTGCAACGACTCATTCTCCCGCGAATTGTTTCGCAGAATAATTGAAAGGCTTCCTTGCCGTATGACCTTTAACCCCCGGACAAATTGGATTTCGCTTTCATTATGTCCGCTTTGGGGTTGCTGCCCGCAAACGCCTGCAGTTCACTGGCTGCCTTGAAAGGCTGTCGGCAATCATCTGGCGCCCATCTTTGGCGCAGAGGCCTCGTCGATCGAAGGCTGACGGCGAATATTTCCATTTGCCATCGGAGCGGAGCGACCGCTGACAAATAGAGAAACATTTCTTTCTGTGTGGCTTCACGAAAGGCCAAGGCCTGGGCCAAAGGGAGAGAGAGAGAGAGAGAGAGAAGAAAGACCCAAAATGGGCTTTAATTAATTGAGGATGTGATGAAGTCAAGCAAGAAGGAAAACATCGAAGCTGACCTGACAGAATTAAAATTATTTCTTCTCGAGTCCGCCATTTTTCAACTTTTTACAATCTTTTATTTATTTGTTTTGAGTCGCGGGTCAGGTTTTGTGGATTGCGTGAAAAACAACAGGTCCAATCATTTATTTTCTTCTTCTTTCTGCTCCTCTTTTTCTCTTTTCTTTCCTCATCCATTTGCTCTGACAATATTCAGCAGATGCACACTCTTCCAACACACAGCGTCACGTCTCAGTGGTCAGCCTCTGCCTGTGGGTTGTTAGCGGCAGGAAAAGCGAATGACCCACAGCCCTCTTGAATGACGAAAGGCCCATCTCCAGGGCCAAGTGCAGAGGGCAGCTGGCGGGCGCTCGGTGCCCCTGGGGCCATCTGCTGCTCCCCTTCGCACCGAGGAAGGCCTCGCAGGGGGTGGCCGGGCGTCGGGAGAGATGAGAGTGGGTTATGAGGAGAAAAATGCGAGCGGCCATGTGCTCAATTCGGGCACACACGGGGAGATGAGGAGATGAGGAGATGAGGAGATGGAAGCATCGCAAGTGTATCCACCAGTGGATTACATAAGAATCATTCGAGTGAATCATCTCTTCAACTCCCACATTTTCTCCAAACTTTTAATTCTGGAATTTATTTTTTATTGGCTCCTATTTAAATCATTTCTTGACAAAATAAAATACGTAAATATTTTTCTTTATAAATTATATATACAGTATATATATATTTAGTTTATATTATATTTGTATATAAAATTTATTAATTTAAATGAAATAATTATTTAATCTCGCCCATATTTTTCTCATATTTTGCTTCTCTTTCATTGTCTCCGTCGTCGTACGTATACGACTCATTCTCCACCATTTTTTACTGTAATTTTCGTTATTCCTATTTTTTCATCTCTGATGTCAATCGGGGGTTTGCTCAAATTTCTCCAATAGCATTAATTCTAAAAGTTCTGTGTCAGTGTAAAATAGTAACCACCAATCAAATGAAAGGAAAAGAGATAAGTGCTTGGCTTATGTTGGAGAGCGGCACAGGGTTAGACGGGGGTAGGACACTGAAATAGGGGCTGCGAAGGGGTGGCCCGCGGCAATCGGTTGTGGAAGGAAAAGATACATCGCCAGGGGAGCGTGTGCGCCCGCAAAGGTGATCCTACCTGTACACGAATCTTCGTTTTGGTATTACCATTTTGGCGCGGTTCAAGGTCATCGGGTACCATCTCGCCTTATGAAATCGGATTCGCACCCACATTTTTTCTTTCTATCGGCCGCAGAGCGCATTCGAGGCTTTCATATGCAAAATGGCGACCGCTCTCCGCTTAATCAGCTGTCGACCGCCCCTCGGGCCTTCGCAGGGGACGGTGAAGGGCCCGGACGCACTTGTTCTTCTTAACCTTTGCAGACGACTCTTCGTCAAGGCCATTCTCCTGAGATGCCCGAGTGCTGGCTGCCGTACCTGAACTGGTTTCCCCGTTTTCCCGCACCCGTCACATCGGTCATCTTCTGCTAATCAGTTATAATAACTTCCGCCTTTTCAATTTAGACAAAGTGTTAAATCAACTTATCATTTGGATATCAACACAATGCACTCCACTTCGAGGCTGAATGGATCGGTGGAAAGCAGACAAAATTACGAAAAAGTTTGGAAATTGTGACCGAAATTTCCCGATGTGCAAAACTGACTTTTCTGTCTGAGCCTGAAAAGTGTCGGGTAGGCATTTTCAGGCTTTTGGCGGAGAGGAATTGCCTACGCGAAGGATTTCAGGGGAGAACGTTTCCGTTAAAAGTGAAAACATTTTTAATTTTCAGTGATTTTACAACAGTTTTTGGTAAAATCTAATTTTTGCATTTTAACTTTCCCTATTCTGTTGAACACACATTATTAATATTTAAATAAAGTCGTAAACAAAATAAGTTAATGTCGTTTTGAATGGCTGAATTGAAAAGGCCGAAGAAAAACTGTATATTTTGTACAGTATAAAAAAATATACAGTGAAAAAGTGTATTGAGTTTTTTCACCGACGATACATTTCAAAGGAAAATCATTCATCGAAAAAAAGCAGCGTTTTATATTCAATAGTGAAAATTTATAATTAAATCTAATATTAATTACAGTAAAAGTGAATTCATACAGAACGCAGCACAGATTGGCCAATAATCGACACAATAATTTAACATATTTTCCAAGCAACAGTTATTAAAATTCAGTTTGTTTACAAATATTTTCAGTCTATTTTGCATTGTAAATTGGGGCGATTCGATCACGTCCAACCAACCAATCAATCAATCAATCAATCAATCAATCTATCAATCATACTTAAAACAATAATGAGCGAAAAATGAGACGTGGCACCAGAAAAGAAAACCCGCGATCCCCATCAAAATAGAAGAAAAATGAAAACGACTAAAGGCGGTAACTTATCCAGTTTCTTACCTCAAATGTAATAAAAAGAAAGTAATAATGGTATTTTAATAAACAAAAGTTAACACAGGTTTGACAAAAAACAATCGATGAGAGAACATTTCATTCAGAGAATTTCCTTCGCCTGCGGAAACTCGGATAGGCAAAATGAAAATTCGCCTGGAAAACGCCGAATGCCCAACTTAAAGGCAAACTTAAACAATTCCTCTTAAAGTAAACATTTAAATTCATTTAAATGATTTAAATGATTTAAATCCGCGATTAATTAAAATAATGGTAAAACAATGATACCTTTCAAAAATATTTATTTCCTTTGGGGAGAAAGGAATTCAAACAAAGGAAACCTCTGTTTCCGTCACGCTCGCAATCTCCAACGATCATTCCAACATTTCACATTAAATTTGTAACTGATTCGCGTAAAAAAGTAGAAAAAGTATTTCAGATTTTGTCGATACACATCGAAAACACACCATTTTTTGTACGATTTGTACCTGTAAACGTCAGTGGAAAAGTGAACGAAAAACGCTTTTCCGCTTCGACTTTTAGAGAAACATTTTAGGGTATTTAGCTAAGAAAATGGCCGGAGATTCACATTCACTCGCGATAACATTCGCATTCTCGTTGTGAATTCGACCGCGAATTCGAAAGCGAATCGAATTCGAAAGCGTTTCGTTGCGCGGGAAAATAACGGAAAGGAAAAACGGTTGACGATCGAGCACAAGATGGCGGCGGAGTTATAAATTCATTTTTGATAAAACAAAATTTTGAAAGGCACCAACACAAAACAATGGAGATCTGCAAAAACTAAAATTTAAAAACTCATAAACAGAAATAAATTTCTTTCTGACAAAAAAATCTAAACAAAATTCAAACGTAGGAACATAACTGAAAAAAAAAAAACCATTTCGCTTCGGTGAATAAAAAAATCCTAACTTAATTAACATTTTTTTTCTTTTTTTTTATTTTTTTGGAAACCCAAATTCAGTTTCTCACAGAATTTCGGCCGATTTTTCCTGCATTGCTAAAAATTCGTTTACGAATCGTTAGAAAAAATATATAAAATATATATATTTTAGGATTTTTTTCCATTTTTTTTGTAATCGACGTTTAAAAATTATAAACGAGAATTTTTTTAAAACAAAAAAATTAATAATCCGACTGCGAAAAATTAAAAATTAAAATACCAATCGATGCAAAAAAACACAAAAACAAATGGGAAAAAATAAATCATAATTTTTCTCCCAAAAAATAATTAATAAAAATCGGTGTTAATTTTTTAATTAACACAGTAAAAATATAAATTTCAAATAAAAATGCCTTCGAATTTTAACTCTTTTTTTTAAATGATTTTCACTTACTTAATTGAAACGTCTAATTATAAAATTATTGTATCATTTATTTTTCAAACAATTAACTTCGTATATAAATTATATAAAAAAAAATAAATCTGTTTATTTTTTTCCTTAATAAATCTATTTCTTCATTTATTAATCCCTTTTAAGTGTAAACGAGACTAGTGTCACTCGAGAGTTAAGTACTTTACACTAGTCCTTATTACTTATACTTATATACAGTAACTCTTTATAGTAATTACACCATTTGCTAAGTACTATTCAATTTGACTATCTATCGTCTGCTTCCACGTCCCTCGGCAACCCTCGCTGAACATCCCCTCACAGGGAAACTCAGCGCGAACCACCCCCGGGGTGCATCGACACATTCATCCCCTCCGAGGGCTCACTTTCACCTCTGCACCTTTGTGACTCTTTTTGCTTTTGCGTCGCTCTCATAACTGACGCCATCTTTTGTTCATTCCGGCACAACGAATCACATTCATTCTGCACCGTTTTGACAATTTTTCTACTCGTGAAAAGAGAAAAGGCGAGAAAAGGGAGACAGAAATAGATAAGAATAGAATAGAGTAAAACATAAAAAGGGAAAAATGAACAATGAAAAAGGTATGAGAAAAAAGAAAAATGGAAAAACAGAAAGAAGTAAAGGAAACATTTAAAGAAAGGAAATATAAAAAAGGAATCGAAAAATCGAAAAAGAAAAAAATAAAATGTAGAAAAAAGGCGCAGGAGGACAAATCAATGAAAAAGAAGAAAAAGAAGAAAAAGAATAAAAAGAATAAAATATATAAAATGAGATTACGAAAGATAAAATATTTTAGCCAAAATGAGAAATGAAAATGCGGTGCAGCGGTCACTCTGACCCCTCTCTGGGCTTTTTCGATCGCATCCCGGAAGTGAGCGCTAATTAACCAATTTTTTTTTAAAGACCAAAACCAAAAAAAATGAAAAAACTTTGGGTAAAGAGCGGCATTTCGGGGTCGGAATGAAAGAAAAAAAAAGAAAAAAGAGTACAGTCTTGACCACGCGCCTACGGATGAAGCACAAAGTGGTACACTGAGTGGGTGTTGTTCCCGCGAGAATGAAGACAGGGAAAGCGAAGAATGTATAAAGTATGTATGTATGTATGTATGTATGTATGTGCAGGAGGACGAAGCTCGTCGCTGACACAGACCGACCACAGAGGTGTACAAAGCAAAGAGTACGAACGCTCGGTTACGGCTTCGGCTTCCGAACAGACGGTCGCTGACTTTAAGCAAACACAGTTAATGTGCACACTTATAAAACACTTTTAAAACAATTACTCACATTGTTTAGAAGAGAAAAAACATAAAAACGTCAAGTTATTGCTTGAAAATATTATTTCGAATTGAAACACTTTTCGTTTCGTAAAAAACATTAATTTAAAACTAAAATGGCACCTCAAATTATTATTATTATTAGACAGTGCTTTTCGTCTTTTCGTTTAATGTTACGCAATCATTATTATCTATGCACCAGAAAAGCAAACATTCATTACCAAATTCTGGTACTGAAATTACTTAAAAAAGTTTCAGTGCTCAATTTTTTTTTTTTTTTGAAGAAAAAACTGTATTTTCTTTTTCCTTTGAAATGCGAAATGCAGTTATTTCGACCTTTTGACCATTAAATAAACCTCTTTTATCAAATTGTAAATCGCCCCAAACATTTTCTCAGAATAACAATGCATTTCTGGAAAAACACAACTTTTCTTTTCAAAGGAAAAAAAATCTCACACTGAAACCAAAAAAAGGAAAAATGTTAACTTCACCCAAAGTTAACGAAAAAAAAAAAAAAACAAAAAAAGACAACTCTTAAATAAAATGCGGTTTTGTGTCTTTAAAAAAAGTTAATAATGTTCAAATAAAGTATTCACACAAAAGTTACAATATGTATAAGCACTACAAAGTGTGTATATGTATATTGAAAAAAAAACAGTTGTTATTTAAAGAACTAAAAAAACGGTTTTAGTCTTTGTGAAAGATGATGTTTTTATACAAAAATACAAAATATATTTGTATGCATGATGAGACATATATATATATATATATATATATACTGTTTTAATAACAAAAAAGGAAGAGAAAGGCGACAACAAAATATAACTTTATTTCTCTACGAAGGGTGCACGGAAACAAATAGAGAATCTGCCGAAGACGAGAAGACACTAAAGGTGCGTCGTTGGCTGACGAATCACTGTGTTTAGTGTTAGGACGACTAGCCACTCAAACCTCCTGCCCCAGAGCTAGAAAACCCAGAATCACTGTTAGACAGTCTCTGCGCACATCTGCGCACACTGTGTGTGCCGAGTGACCAAACACTAAAAGCCGAAGGAATCATGCAGTGCGTTCTCGGAAGAGAGGAGAAGACAAAGGCGAACACATGCGGATTCACACTCAATTGAGTAGGCGCAAAGACAAGAGAATGTTGGAATGTTCGCAATTGAGTCATTCCGGAATTTGGGCAAATTTCGCTCAAAAATGGCCGTTCTTTTGAGATGAAAATAAATAAAAGTAATGCGGAATGACTCAATGGAAAAGCAAAAACAAAATAAAATACGTAATAAACGCTCTGAGAGTCCGCCATTTCTATTCCTCGGAAATGGTCGAAAGCTGTGAAAGCTGTGAAAGCTTTCGAACGTTTCGAAAGTGGGGCTGAGGAATAGTTTATACTAATATGATGAATAATGAAAATTTGCCAAATAATTTCATTGAGAGAAGGAAAACATTGAATATGGCCGAACGAAAGTAATGAGGAGTACCAACTTAACAAAGAAAATAAAAATTGTTATTGAAAGCTTTCGACTGACATATCACAAATACTTCTAACAGTATAACTACAAATATTTCTATCTTTTCCTCGTCTTTTACTCGTCTTTTACTCGTCTATGACTAGCTTTTTTCGAGATCTTTTGTCGCTAAAGAGATCGTTTCGCGAAGGGAATACTCAGTGCCGGCAACTGTTCAGTACTTACGTGAGTAATTAATTAATTATCAAATAATTAAAAGTAAAAACTAAAAAGGATTCCCCGATTGGTCCTAATATGGCCGCGAAGCTTCCTTCGACCTCTTCAGCTGAACCTTTAGCCGTTTCGTGCCAATTTGGAATCCGTTCATCGCCTGAATGGCCGATTGAGCGCTTAAAGCATTGTCATACGATACAAATCCTGAAATACAACCAATACAATCAATCGTTTCCCCCCAACTTTTGCTTTTCTCAAGGAAAGCCCACTCACCGAAGCACTTAGAAAGATTAGTCATTTTGTCGATAAAAACTTTAGCAGAAATAACGTTCCCGAAGGAGTGAAACGTTGTGGCCAAATCCGCGTCGGAGAACTCCTGGGGCAAATGGTAGATGAAGAGATTGGCCCCATCGGGCCCCTCTATCTGCTTGCCGGCCCCGCTCGTGATGGAGGGGAGTCCGCCCCCTGCGAATCCTGCAAGGGAATACAAGGGGTGCAATACAACAATACAAATTTGGCAATTACAACGCTGGAAAGGGTGACCTCATTTTGACCGCTCTTATTTACACTATTACATGATTTATAAACTTTCACTTATAGTCTACGACTTATAATCTTTTATAACTTTAAGCAAAGACAATAAGAAAAAATGGAAAATATATTATCTAAAAAATTATTACATTAAAATTGAAATCAAACAGGAGTGGATTTTTCCTAATGGGAAAATACAGTATAAGTCAAAAGGTGGAGCGGTCATTTTGACTTCCCCCGAAACGTTCCAACGTTAATAAAAATATACGCACAAATAATTACGCAAAATTACAGAGAAAAGAAAGCAAAGCGACAACAATCGTTATATTAACGTTGTTAGCACAGCTAAGCATCCCAACAAACTCTATATATGTATATATATATATATACTGAATGGAAAAGGGGAGAAAGGGGGAAAGGTTCCGTTATAAAAAATACAATTCCAAACACACCTGAATAACTGTGGTAGGCAGACGCAAATGCGTCTAATGACATACCATTATGTGTGGCGAGATTTGTGAGGGGCGAGCCGAGGGTGACTGGGCTGAGGGGGGAAGCTCCTCCATTAGCGCTTCCTAACGACCCTGAAATTGAGCAAACGAAGAGGAGATTATGCGCAGGCCTTCGTTTCCCCCAAATCGCCCCTCAGCGAGGCGCACAAAATAAAAACCGTTGAGCCGCCATTGCAATTCCCAGAATTGAACTGTCGGCGCATTCGGTGACGTCACCAATTCGGGGAATTGCCCGACGCAAAAATGACCGACCGAATTTCAATGCCTATTTATATTATTGTATTATATCAGTCACTTATCTACTTTTTACATCCGTGCATTTATTTTTGCAACAGAAAGACAGAAATCACTGTGAACGTTGAGGGGAATAAATAAAAGTAAAAGTAAATAAAAGTAAAGAAAGCCTCTCTGGTTCGAAGTCGGTCCTCACCTGCTTTCCCGTTCCTACTTTTTCTAAGTAAAGCTGAACCAGCAGCACGAAACAAAACAAAATTACATATTAAAGCCACACAATGACATTCAATTTGGCCTCATCCACTTACTGGGAAAGTGAAACTGGGGGAAGGAATAGGGCGGCGAGGGCGGCGGGGGCGGCGGGGGGCCCCACCCTCAGCAGCGACTCGCACGCGGGGCCGCACGCCCCCGACTGCTCCAGGCACTGCTCCGAGCCCCACCCCCTGCCCTCCTCTTCCTTCTCCTTCGTGGCGATCGTCATGGAGTAGCGCTTCTTGGGGGCCACCAGGTGGGCCACCCCCTTGGCCAGGCACTGCTTGAGGAGGTTCTCCTCCGAGAGGTTGGTCTTCTGGCGGAGCTTGCCCTGGGGGTCGAGGAGGGGCTTGGCGTAGGTGAAGAGGTTCTGGAAGAGGGCGAGGGCGGTGTCGGTGTGGAGGGCGTGGGTGGAGGGGGTGTTCCTGTCGACGGCGGAGAAGGAGGCGAGGGAGGTGGGCCGGGACTTTTCGGGGGAGAGTTCGGGGCTTCGGATGAGGGCGACGTTTTCGTGGAGGTCGGTCAGGGATCTGCAGTGCTTAAGGTTTCTGCAATCTAAGGGAAAGGCTATTTAACGCGTTCACCACCGGAATATATAATGAAAGTTCACAATTTAAGTATAACAGTTTGAGGAAACACATTTAAAAATAATTTTTATAATTTAAATGAGGGATGAGCAACACGCGGGCCGCCCAACATTTTGAAAGCTATAGAGTACATTGTTAAAAAAATTATAATTCTCTTCTCCTTCTCTTATTCTCATTTTCTTTTAGTTTTTCTGTCCTTTTTTTAAAGTTTTATCTTTGTATTTTAATGTATTACAAATAAAGTTTCGTAAATTATTAATAAGTGTTACTTTATTGTACTAAAAATTTAAAAATTTAAAAATTTAAATTGGCCCATTGATTAAAAGGTTGCTCACCCCTCGATTACATCAACTTTGTCAAAAATGGCAAATCATGGCAGTCAACGTGTTAATGTAACGGTTAACACAAAACACTGAAGTGGAAACACTACAACGAAGAGGTCTTCGAGTGGATTCACTACAGCCCCACACAGTACGAGGAAAGAGGAACTGTATAACATAGAAAGCAATGCCGGAAATGAAAAGTCAACTTACACGTACCCATTCCGGCCGCGGAGCTGGTCAGGCTTTGTAAGGCTGCAAAAAGGAAACGTTCAGTTGGGGAGTGAACACAGGCACAGGCACAGGCACAAGGCTCAAAGGCCCGAAGGCCCGAAGGCCCGAAGGTTCAAGCCCTTACCAGAAGGTGAAACTTGAAGACTAGTTCCATTGCTTCCTTGAATAGCTGCTAGAGTCACCAAGTTCTGTACATTCATTGGATTCACAGCTGGAAACAGTAACGCCAATCGATTAATGCGAGCCGTTGGGTGTTTACCCCCACGAAATGGCCAACCCCGCTCACCCGGAGACGCCACAGAGAGGTTGGCGAGGGTTGCTAAGTTCTGAAGGTTCGTCGAGCTCAAATCCCCGGCGGTGCTCCCCGTGGATCCCTGTAGGTTCAGTGCGGCGGATCCCGGAAGCCCGAGGGCGAGGCTCTGCAGTGAAGGCGTGCTCAGTGCTGACTGCATCAGCAGCTGCTGCTGCAGCGACGCCAGGCTGGGCGCCACGCTGCTGGCCGCCGGCGTGCTCGCCGCCCCTGCAACAGATGCACACTCAGGCACCGACGCAGCGCCGAGGGCACTGGTCAGCACTCGCCAGCACGTCTGCTCACCGGCCAGCTGCTGCAGGAGGACGCTGGCGGGCGCGAGGCAGTGGGAGTCCCCCGTGAGGTACTGTGGGTGTCCCACGCCGGCGCCCGTCAGGTTCCAAAGGTTCGCCTGCATCTGCTGCAATCGTTTCTGGTCCTTCTCCTTTTGAGTATCCGCGAACTTGACGACTAAAGCGGAAGAGCATCCCTGGAAGAGGAATGGATAATCGGTGAGGAATTGAGGCACGGATTTGTGACTCAGAGGAAAGTTATCTACTGACTAAGAAAAGGTGGAGGCAAATCAGCATTCGCTGAATTCACTTCGATGAGATTAACACAAATTCCAACAGATAATATAAATGAAAAAATATATACAGTCTGAATAAATACAAATGAAGGGGAAATACGGCAATAAATGAGTATGAGTATAATAAAAAATACTCATTTCAATAATTAATAATATGAAAAAAGTGATAAAATAAAATATAAATAGGAATAAAAATCATAAATATAAAAAGAATTATAAAAAGGGATATAATGGAAAATTACTTAATATTTTTTTGGAAACAAATTCTTACAGCCAAACTATTTTCTAAAATAATGTAAGTGAGAAGTAATTTAAATATAAATAAGAGTATAAATGAGAATAAAAATATGAATATAAAAAATATGATACAATAATTTGTGAAAAAATAAATTCAGATATCTTTATTTCTATAAATTCTAACAATTCCCGTCAAAATATGAGTTGGATTTTCAGAATATTGAAATAATCACAATAGAAATAACACTAAAATTTTAAAAAAGAAGAAAAAGAAAGGAGAAAAGGGAGAAAAAGAAAAAAAAAAGAAAAAACCATCTACTTACGTCCATCGTCTGAGAATGGTGCATCGCTTTAATGGCGTTGATGGCGCTTTGCTTCGACGCATAAGTTACGAAGGCACAACCTGCAAACGACAGATCACACCACGCTCACTACACTCTGCGCTCACTATACTTTTAGTCACTATTGTGAGCATTCCATTTCGCCCAGGTTTTATTGGCCTTGAATTATAGACGAGGCGAATGGGCTCAAAATGACCCTCATTTTGGAAAGGATAAAATGCATCTCGTTAAGAGAGAAGAACCAACAAAGAGAAAAAAGAAAAGGAAGAAAGAGTTAAAGAGACAAAAAAGATCAAGAAAAAAAGAGAAAAAGAGAAAAAGAGAAAAAGGAGTAAAAGGAGGAAAGAAGAAAAAGAGAAAAAGGAAAATCGATAAGAAACGTTAAGAAAGAAAGATTAAGAGTGAAACGAAGTTTTTAAAAAAAAAAGAAAGATTTTTTCAAGCAAAAGTGCTTAGTCAGCGCAGTGTTGGGTGTTCTCACCTTTACTCTGTCCACTCGTGTCCCTAAGTACAGTGCATTCCTCTATGTTCCCATACGGACTAAACAAAGTGCGGACGTCGGACTCTGTGCACTTCTTCGCCAACATCCCCACGAAGAGCTTCCGCTCTGGAACAGAAAGAGAACAGGTCAAGGGCCGCCAGGGAGGAGGAGGAGGACGACGACAACAACAACAACTCAACAAAGTATTTATCTCTTTGTACAGAAGAGAGCGTCTGGGGTTGTCAGATAAAGAGTACAGGAACTGGACTTCCTGAGCGGAGGAGATAACAGACAATTCCGTTGGGCAACGGTTCATTGTGTAAACAGCCGAGTGATCTTCGGCGCCCGCGACTCTCAGCAGAAGAAAACTGATTATTTATAGTTGGGGTGTTCGGATGAACGACACATAAAATAAACATAGAAAGCACATAAAAATGGCGCAATGAGATCGAAAACGATCCGTTAAACACTGATTCACATGAAAAAGAGTAAAGAGAGTGCGATAACATCTTCGATCATTTCGAAGGCCATTAGGGGTCAAAATGACCTCGCCTATATTTTATATAATAATTCTCAAACATTCGATATTATTACAGGTACGGAATTGATATTATTTATATAATGTATATTTTATTTATATTTGTAAAAAATATTCATAAGATATGAAATACTTTTCTATTTTCCGCTTTTTTCTCTTTCTTTTTCTTCGTTTTCCTTTTCCCCCTCTCTTCTCCTCCCTTTTCCTGTTTTCTCTGGCTTCAAAACGATCCCTTTCAGCCAATGAAAAGGGAGAAAGATGGTTATGGGAAGTCGCGCACGAGTTTCACCAGTTCATTAGTTTTAGATTCCAATTATATATTTTATTCAGAGGCTCCGTTTCATGATGTTCTTTCTATTAATTATTAAAAGCAATCGAGGGGACTTCTCCCCCACCCCCTCTCGAATCGATAGCAAACCTCACGTTATTCCCTTTCCGAGGGAACTGAGAAAACTCCAGCCAACGCTTTCCGCCCGGACGATTCTGGATCGTTCTGACAAATACATAAATGGAAGGACAACGATGAAAGGATTGCATTCGAAGAAGAGACGTTGCGAAGTGAGGGAAAGTACTCCGAATACAGAAGCGACGGTCACATAGACAGACGAAACAGAAAACACGAAGCAGGGGAGTGAGGAACAAATATTTGAGGTCCGTCAAAGGAAAACAAAAGGAGAGAAAACAATGGAAAACTTTGATGACAAAAAAAATCAAAAAGAGAGCGAGAAAGAGAAAAACAATAAGAGATAAACGTAAAACAAAAAGAAGAGAGAGAGAGAGAGAGAGAGAGAGGAGGGGGAGGAGGGGGAGGAGGGGGAGGAAAGCACAGAGAGAACAGAAATGAATTTGAAAAGAAAACCTTGGGCGACGTCCTGCGATGGCTTTCCAACGGCGGATCACCAGAATGCGCCTAAAAAAACAATAGGAGGGAATTAAAATGAATAAATGAATGTCGGGAAGGAAAAACCGTTATTGACGGTTATTTTGTGGTTCCGCTGCCGGTCGCGACATGCATTGCGTGACCTCCTTTGATGTCGCTCGAAATTGCCTTCGCCTTCTTCTTCTTTTCTTTTTTTTCTTTCTTCTTCTTCATCTTCTTATGCCACTCACTTATTTTGGGGCAAAATAATACAAATTCTGATTATGGTCTAATAATCGACAGAGGCGATAACATTCATGTTTTTTTATTTTTGTTTTAGAACAAAAAATTAAAAATAATAAGAAAATGATAAAAATAAAAAAGAAGGTCAAGAAGAGTGAAAAAGGATTAAAAAAGAAAGAAAGAAAAAAAAGAAGAAATAAATAATCAAACAGATAATAAAGAATTCCACAATTGCTGATTCAGTCACCGGAAATGGGCGCGGCTGACAAATTCCCATTCAAAATCACAAATAATAAAGAAATCGTAATTAAAAGCAAAAAAATACAAAAAAATTACAAAAAATTGAACAGAATTTATGTGACATTTTTGAGGATTAAAGAGTAAAACAAATAAAGAAAAAAAGGGATAAAATGAGACTTTGATTTCATTTCAAAGTTTTGCCATTAATTATTATTGTATTTCGGGAAAATGCGACCCCTTTTCCCGTTTTATCTCCGTTTTATCTCCCCAAAAAATTCTCATATAATCAGATAATTTATGGATAAGTCAATAAAAACTTTTCTTAATTTATTTCTCTTAATCCGTTTTCGACTTTTCCTTTTTTATTTCTTCTTCCGCCGCCATTTTATCTAATCAAATAATTATTTATAATTCGGTATAAACCACTCAATTCAGTTAATAACTCGAGATGGACTGTTATAGAAACTATTTCATTCTATAAAAACTATTTGTAATCCTTTGCTTCAATGGTTTCCGTATTATTTGAAATGAGAAAAACCGTTAAACTAAAACCGCCATATTGAAAAAGAAAAAACGTTCGATTGGTTGAGACTATTGAAAGAATGAGAGATGGAAAAGTAATAAATAAAACAAATTCAGATGAGGAAATATTAAGCTAAGTTTTTCGTCCTTGTCAAAGAGTAACGCTGTGACGCCATATTTGCTCAAATCATTTATTTATTTACGTTCCGAAAATTAAACCAATTTAATTAAATTATAACTTAAAGTAAAGCAATGTGACCAACTTGAAATTATATCTGTATTTTTTTAAAAATAACTTTAGTATATCGAATATATTTAACTATATTAAGGCATATTTTTTAAAAATTACGATTATAATTTGTTATATTTTGCAGTTTAATTTTATGTGTTTTTTGATTCGTTATATCTCAGAAACAGTATCTCTCAGGAAAAAAAGTATAAATTCATTTTTTGTAGATAATTTTATACTCTACAATTTTTGTCTGAGCTAATTTTACCATTAAATTTACCATTTTACTGAATGGCGAAGTTACAAATTTTAGACCCCGAATCAATTGTTTTTCCACAATCGGATCGATATTATACTTTTATAATTATACTTCCAACAATTTCACCGACTTTCAGCTTCTTAGGAATTTATGTATTCTTGAACAACTTAATATTTTTAAGGGTTACAAATATTATTATAAGAAAAAACGGACACTAAGTTTGGCTTTTTATTAACAATTTATTTATAAAGATTATAAGAACAACTCAAATGTTATTAGTTATAATTATGAAATTATGAAACCGCGTCAAATTTCGGAATGTTTGGAAAAGCAAAAACGTGTCTTCAGTTATTAAAGCCCAGAAATGTTAATTATCGAACACAACATAAAAGCATAAAATTTATGTTCGATGAGGGATTAATGTTGTGAGGTATTTAATTACTCTGTGGAGCGCCGCCGTCGAAGCCACAGAGGATGTGAACGCGAGGAATCCCTCGGGAACAATCCAGGAAATCATTCCTACGAGGAAGGACATGTTCCTTATGAAAACCGGAAACGGAACTGACTTCATTTGTACTTTAAGTATTCCACTAAGTAAAACGATTAAAAATAAAAGCAAAAACTTAAAGAATTTTGTGACGAAAAATATACATTTTTTTATTTATTTTACGTATTTTTTTAAGCAATTTTCTTTTCTGGAAATAATTATTTTATATGTTATATATTATTTTAATATTTTTTCTTCTTTAAATTGACTTTTTTTATTAATTAAAGCTCATTTTTCGTTAATTAATTTCTGCCTTTTGTTGTATGATTAAATATATAAATTTATAAATTTTTTTGTTAAATGGCAAAAAGTTTAGGCGCGGTGTCTTTTCTCTGCCAAAGTATTTCCTCTTTGAAACTGACCCAAAAGTATACTTTGAGTAAAACAATGGAATTTCTAATTGAAAAGCGACCTCAGCACGAAACCCCAAATAAAAATCGATTTCGTATAAATTTTTAATGGCGCCTTCTTTTATACTGCCTCCGCAATCCTTTGCATCAGTTTTCCTTCGAGGCGAAGACGCCCACTGCACTCCCACTTTGCCCCACAGCAGAACAGCTCAGCTGCACAGGATGGTCGTTGCTATTGAAAGTATAAAAAGTATAAATTTGTCTCCTTCCGCGACCGAACAGGTGATTAAAAGTCTTATAATGATTGTAAAATTTAATTATGAGTCGCCAAACCGTCCGAATAGGGGAAGTAATTGACACATAAGGAAAATATACTTTTATAATAATAATATCATATATTACATTTTTCGCATTTCGGCAGCAAAACATACAAATCGTGACATACGTCTAATTTATAATACACAAACATTTTATTCTTTCTTTTAGTCTTCTGCTTTTTATAGGCACAGTTTTTTACATATACTCTTATAAAGTATATTTCCTTAGGTGAAAATAGCTGCCGCCACTTTTTTCCATTCTCTTCTTTCAATCTTTTTCTCTCTTCTTCTCTTTCTCTTTCATTTTCTTTCTTCTTATTTTTATTTTTAGGTTTATAAATATATTTTATTTTTAACTGTTTATTAATAAAATAAAGGTTTTAAAAATGTTTTTTATCGGAGTTCTGAGTGCGAAAGAAATTTTGAGTGGTGGGTTTTAATTTCCATTATTTCCATTGGAAATAAAAAAAAATAAAAATTTGTTATTCAATTGTTTTTTTATTTCCATTTTGGAAACGCAATGAATTTTAAAGGAAATAAAAAGAGTTTGGAAACGATTTCAAAATGTCGCTTTCATTAACCGCTTTTTATATCTCATTGAGAATTGTTTATCGCCAGCTGCAGCGAACCATCTCCCCTTTCATCTCCTCCCGAAGTTATTTATCTCTTCGCTCCCTCTCGCCCCCACCTCCCCTCCCTCAACCCCCTCAACCATCCGGGAAACTTGCAAACCCGACACAAACCGGTCGGGGAGTGCAAAGAGGAACGCAAACACACCCAACTGCTGCCGCCACTCACTCCCCCACCGCTGCCGACTCACCTGAGTTGCCGTTGTCTGCCGAGGCGGGGGCGTCCGGCATGAAGTAAGAGTTGGGCAGGTACAGGACGCCCGTGGCGGCGGAGGGGCGGTAGTAGGGGTCCACCTGCAGGGGGGGCAGGTAGGGGTGGTGCTGCAGGTGGTAGTAGTTGAGGCGCCTGCTCTTCATGGTGCGCGGGCAGTCATACCGGTCTTCGGCGGCCGCCTTCTCCGGGACGAGCAATGTCATTTCATGTCCGGCGCGCGAAGAGGGGCTTCTGGAAATGGGTCAGTTGGCAGCACTGGTGGGTGGGCGGTCGCCAGCGGAGGCCGGGGCGGTTGGCTTGGCTGTGGTGAATGCACGGCCAGAAATGCTCCGGGAGAATGCGATCCGAGAAAGTTTGCTCATTCGCTGATTTGGCGTTACGTAAGCGTTTCGGTTGCTTGTTTAAGCGATTTCAGCTTTCCGTTTTAGCCAAGGAATCTTTTTCTTTTCACTTTTTCTTGTAAATATTTTTCCCTTAATGAGGTTTCATTTCTTTCGGATGTGGTGTTTCCAAAATGGCCGCCATTCGTCGCTGGGATCTTTTGCCGAATTATACACCTCCTTAATTCATTACTGGGAACAAACGACAGGTGTCAAAGAGACCCCTGCATTCATTTTATATAAGACACAAAAGCTCAGAAGAAAAAGAGCGATGATTTCTTCTTAACTAAGACCCCCCTCGGGGGTCAATTTGACCATTTCCGCCGTTTTAGTTTAGAGGGAAATTTTCATGAAAATTATAAATTTCTCAAAAATACTAAAAAAGTAATAAATTTCACTTAAAATTTAGGAGTCAAAATGACCCATCCGTGTTATATCCATAACATTATAAATGATAAAACATTTTGAAGGAATCCGATTTCTTGAGAAGAGGGCAAAGTCGTTAAACCGGAAATGGAGCGACTCAGACCGTTGGTGCTGTCAAAGGAAAATTAATTTCATTCGTAAGGGAGGGGAGGGGAGGGGTGGGGGCGAGGGGTGGCTGATAAGAAAGAAAGACGTCCCGCGCGACCGTGTATATTCATACGAAGTCAAAAGCGGTGCATAAATATTGAAATTAGTCGGAGTCAAAGGAAGACATGAATATTTATCAGTCCTCCGTCGCGGGAAGGAAGGAAAGAAGGAAAGAAAGAGAGGACTAATATTTATGCCAACATCGAGTGAAGGCCAATAAGTCAATGGCGTTTCGTGGCGGTTCGTCCGAAAGGGGAGGAAACATTGGCGTTATACGGCCGAGTGCCCAAGCAGAGTATAAATTGATATACTTTATACAGTATAACCACAGCACTTCGTCCGCGACTTTCCAAAATCCGTTAAAAACTGAACCTTTTCCCCCTTTTTTATCCGTTATATATTTTTCTTTTTTCTTTTATCCATATTTTAAATATTTATTTTACTTCTTTTTATACAGCGATTTCTTAAAAGATAATAAACAAATAAATAATGTTTGAAAGTTTTGATAGTTGTCCGTTTTCTTTAAATTTCTCGTCTTCTGATAGTCGCAGCCAAATGAGAGACGGCGCATTTGAAACTTTAAAACAATTCACGTATTTTGGACACAAATATAAAACGTTTTTTCCACGAGTGAGAGTCAGCACTGGGATAAGTAAAGAGTAAATAGAGTAAGTCGCCTCGAGGTGAAAACCGAAATGGAGGACGAATGAAGGTGAAAAGCCAAAGTGATCAGGCATTTCCCGATTCATACACTCACACAAAGACGGCAAGAGCTTTCGCATTTCGAACCCAACTCGCACAAAGCTCTGCCCCTTAAAACACACAGTGTTTGTTGTTGTGACTGACATGAGAATGTTTACGAAATGTTTTCATTTACACGAGAATCGGATTCGTCTCCTCGGGCCACCACAACTTGGCCTCTCTCTCTCTCTCTCTCTCTCCTTTCTCGACAGAATCCTCTGCAAAACGGCGACAAACGCGACAAACGCGACAAACGCGCTCTCATCAATTATGCAACTGCGGGTAAACACCGACCACGTGACCGACCGTAAGTTACGCTTCTTCCGTAATCGGCAAATAAGTCGAAGGTTGTTTGGAGGTCATCGATCGCGCCGCCCCTACAGAACCATATACAGTATAATAAAATACAGTAAAATACAGGAACGGAAAGACATCTTTAGGATGGAAAAACGAGGCAAATATTTTTGGTTATAAAATAGCCGAATTGTGTAATATTATTGTAATTCTCATTTAGTGGGAGACTCCGCCCCCGAAAAACCCCGAAATTCGTTTGCTTTTATGAATCACTGCTGACGTTTATACAGTTTTTAAACTTTTATTTATATTTCTCTTTAAATTCGATAACTAAACAATTTGGTAAACAACACAAAACCAAACGGTTTTGTTGGTTATCTGGTTATTACTTTAGGCCCGCAACGGAGACGGTTATTTCTCAAAGTACGTATTCGTCTGCAATCGAAGAACAACAGAATGGGAAATTATTTATGACTCGACCTAATGACGACCTAATCTGCGTCATTTCGGGCGGCGGAGCGAACTCTCCAAATGGATTCGAGTCTTTGACCGGAAATGAAAACGTGACGAAATTCGAAACACAACAAAGCAAAATGTGAGGCAGACATTATCTTCAGTCTGGTCGTCTGGTCTCGAAACGCTTCCGGTTGGGTGTTGCCATCATGGCACCCGATCAGCCATTCACAATCAGCTGCGAGAAAGCGCATCCGTCGGGGTTTTCCAATCCGAACGACGACACCAAATAAAAATCGTTTTACGCTAAATTATGAACTAAATTATGAACCCATTTGGAATCCGAAGACAAACAGAGAGGAAAACTATCGGTCTGAGTAATTAACATATTTTGGGGTGACGTCACTAAGTCTCGGTTATCTCGGCACAGCCCTCCCGAGCAGCGGTGGGGACGCGGGCCGGCGGGCCGGGCGGGCCGGGGCGGGCCGCACTGCGCGGCCCTCACTGTCCCCCACTGCCCCATTTATCTTAATTAACTTTTATACGAATTGATAAACGATTGGACGCGGATTGACAGCGTTGCTTTTAACGAACTATAATTAACTGTTCTAATTGGGTTTCTCTGATCGGCGTTCCATCCACTCCGAGCGGCAGGGGTCGAAATGACCCAGGCTCACGTCTTCTGCTTTCTACTGCTCACTTCATGTCATGTAACTATTGTTAAAGACTGTCCCATTTTCTTCTCTTTCCCTTCTTATCTCCCTTCTCACCAAACCTTTTCTACCAAGTTCAGCTCATCGGCATATCTATAGACAGCCAATAATTTCCTAAAGACCTAACACATCCTCTTACCAAATAAATAAATAAAATAAAATAATAAAAACAAATGACTGAACAGATTCAAACGTGTTCGAAACTAAACCACACAAATCCAATGGTGAAAAGAGAAAAATTTCTGATCTTTTGGGGGTGAGGGCAGTTGTTCTCCGTTCCTCATACGTTTAGAGAACTACCCCATTTCGGGGGTTGTTCGACACCCCCGAAGGGGATTTGTGTCCCATCGATAATTGGAGGATTGCGAGGGAATCTTCGCGTAGAGTTTTATTGTCGCTCAGCAGATGTCTCGCTAATTAACTTTATTATCGGTTATTTCTTAATGAAGGCCTTTCGGTAGCCTCATTTTGGGGGACGCCTCCCCGTCTTCGAGAGAGAAATTCCCACGCCGAAGATGGTCATTTTGACCCGGAGTTTCGCCTTACTTTCATATTTTATCTTTATCTCAAAAATCTGCACTGAAAATTTAAATTTTTTTTGTAGTTTACGCTTTAATTCTTTTCTCCCTTTTGCTATTATTTTCTTTAAATACTCAAAAACCGTTAATCATTACATGTTTTTGATTCGCATTGTTGGATATTTTGTTTTTTTGTGCCATTAACGCTTTTTAAAAAAATTAAATTCATTTATTTTTATATTTGCTAATTTATGATAAAACAATTTGATAAATAAGAAAAAAGCAAACGTTTTTGAGAGTTGTCTGCTTTTGGTCCCCAGCGGAGACGCTTTTTCCAAAATATCTCGTCTTCTGCTCATCGCAGAAAAAAAACATGGCGCATGTGAAATCCTTTGAGACAAAGGTCTGGCACAACGTCTTCGAGAGCAGACTCTGTTTCCCTCGAGAGCGACTTTCCCCAATAACTAGAAAGTCTAGAAAGTGCTAGAGCCGCGAGAGGGATGGAGAAGGGGCAGTTTCCACCCCCGGCGAAGGAGCACACGAAAGGAATTCCTCCGGAGGAATTCGACCAAAAAATTAATTGATTTTTTGGTCGATAAAGCAAATATAATTAGCGGAATGCTAAGCACCGATGCTGAGCAATTCCGTTAAAACTCCACGCATTCAGCGATTGAGTGCTTTCCGGTCTTGGAAATGATATTTGAGGCAAAAACATAACAAATAATAATCAAATAACATTCGAATCATTAACTTCAATTAATAAAAGGGAAAATGAGATTGTGAGGAAAAAGCCAAAAAATTAATCAGTTTTTCCTTAATTAATTAAATAATTATTGCTTTTTGTAAAACTCAGTGAATAAATATATAAAAAAATAATTTTAAAATTAAAAAACCTGACTAATTAATAAATTTTAAAATTATTATTTAAACTTTATGATACTTCTATCAGAGTTGAAAACATAATTTTGAATATCATAAGTTAATAAATTTATAAAAATAAGTAAAATTAATAATTATATAATTATAAATACGGTAAATTAATAAAATTTCCCTATTTAAAAAATTTTTTAAGCTAAAATATCCAGTTTTATTAGAGTTGAAAACATTTAATATAAAATTTTAAAACGTATACGTTCATAAATTTACAAAAGAATATAAAATTATTAATTCTATAATAATAAAACTGATAAATTAATAAATTTTATTCTATAATTAAGTATAAGTATAACAACATAATCACCGGAATAAATAACTTCAAATTTTAACAAATATAAATTATGGGAATTTATAAAAATTCAACATATATACAACCTCGTATAATTAATTTCTATACATAAAACGCTATTGTTACCGACACAGTCGACAACCCTTTCTTAATCATGTCTCAATAATGAGGCCACGAACCCTTTACCCCCAATTTCAGGGATGAAAGGAAGAACTACCCTTACAGTACAGCACCCCCGTGCCGTGTTACCCAACTTTCCATCGACCTGCGCCAATCCCAGTGCCTTTGCCCCCGAAAGGACAACGGACACACAAACAATTAATCGGCATTTTCTCGCCCTTTTCTGATGGTTTTCATCAATTTCCGATCATTAATTCGTCGGGTTCGTAACTCTCCATCGAATGGCGGCCACCGAAGAGACCACATCCACATTTAAAGTCGAAGCGATCCACGGTTAATTTAATTAGCATTGGCATAACTATGAAATAAGGTGCAAATGCCTGAAATGAAATTCAAAGCAGGCAAACGGGTCGAGGCGTTTCCCCGACCTTTGGGGGGAATTTGCGCTGCGGCCAACTGCGCCCGGGTCGTGGCACCAGATAGCCGCGGAATAAGCACCCTCAGCACCCCACACCAACTTCCACGGCGTTCCCAACCCGAATGCAACCGCCACCGGTGGGAACTTCGCCTCCCGAGGGAGGAATGGGCCTTTCCCGGGACGCCGATGGCGACCGCGGGCAAATCCTGTCGGGAACAAACCGCGAATAATCGCCGAACAACTCCTGAAAACCTTTCTTCACTTCACTGCTTCACCAACACACCCTTCCACGCTAAAACTAGAGACTAACGATGATTATAAACATTGTCATGCACCGAAGGCATGGTGGTCGCGTTTCTTTGCAAGACTGCCGCCATTTGAGAAGGGATCCGAGGGGTTTTCTTCGGCTGTCCCGAGCGGAGACGCAGCGACAGCACGCGGCTGCGGCACGACAGCGGGGGAGCTCCCCCGAGGAGCCCCAGGCGGGTTCCCTCGGGCGAAATTCCCCGGGACGGTAATTTCCGTTGGGGACGCGTCGAAGCCGTTGTTTGTAACGCGACATCAGCTCCCGCACGTGACCGTTAAAAGTGTCGGCCGTAAGCTAAGTAGGGGCGCGCAAAACCTTGGCTTTTGTAAACAGTTTTAGGTGCTTTGAAAATTGTTTTTTTCTTTCTTTCGTTTGAATCGCAGAAGAATCCATAATCACCGATTCAACAGGAGTGGGAAAGAATCGATCGGTGCTGTGCATTGGTTTTGCAATGGAGAGTTGAATCCCGGGGTTTTCGGCCGAAATGGAAATCTTTTTTTTTTCGTCAGCAGCTTAAAGGAAGTCGCATTTGCATATGAAATTACGAAATCAAAAAATTAAAGGCGATGGAATTCATTAATTTCAAGAGTCAGCCAAAAATTAGGCAAAATTCCTTTTAAAAATTTATTTTTGGGATAAATTCCAAAATGGCGTGTTTGACTTTGTCGTGATTTACAACGGAAGAGTTTGACCACATAGTAAATTTTAATTGGAAATAAATCGGTGAAAAGAACATTAAAACCTAATAAATAATAGGTTTACAAATGTACGATTTGTTACTAACAAAAAACTAAATGAATAAAGTGATTTAATAAGACACTAAAATTACAATGGCACACTTTGTATTCGTTGATTCCTTACTGCAATATCGTATTGAACCACTACAATAGGAAAATTACAAAGACTGTAAGAGGCATAATTAAAATAATAATAATACCAAAAAAATGCAATACTACAGACACAAACTACGGAAATATACTTTCCATAAAACAATGAAACTTATACAAAGTTATACTAAACAATTAAAACATGGATAACACAAAAAATACAGAAAATGTTAAGAAACGTTGAAAAATGTTCGGAAACGATTCTGGAAAATTAATGAGCCAAAGATTAATTAATAAAATTCTTTTGAGATAAAAAGAAAAAAACTTATTATAAAATAAAGATTTAAATCTGTGTAAAACAAAGAATATAAAGTATTTTCCATATTAAATATGACGGGAGTGAATGTGGGCTGAAATGGTGAAATGTGGAAATGTGGAAATGTCGAAATGTGGGGGGCACAATGGGAAGAGGAAAGCGAAAGCGAAAGCGAAACGAAAGCGAAAGCGAAAGCGTCAGGCAAAGGGCCAATAAACAAAATGCAGAAAGCAAATAAAAATCAATCAAAGCAGCAGCATTTCAATGGAGCTTTTTGTGTTTATATTTGGGCCTTTCTCAGCCCAAAGTTAATTCCTCTTATTTTTTATATAAAGAGAGTAACCCACGTTTAGTTCCATTTATTTGCACTTTTACATCGTAAAGGACAACCATACAAATATACAGATGAATTGGCAGATTATGCGAGCATTGTACTGTTCATTGGTGGAATGAACAGAAGAGGAGAAAGCGAACATCTGCTCTTGCACCGGAACCGGAAATGAAGTCCGGCAAAGGAAGAGTCCTTTGACTGCTGGAGGACAAGGAGGACAAGGCCACTTACCGTTTCTGTTCTCGCTGTCGGCCGGTTTCATCTGGATGGGGTGGTGCATCTGAAAAGAGAGCAAAGGGGTGTAGTAGAGCAGACGACGTAATAGAATATCATTTTGTCCGGCGGAGGAACTTTATTTGATTTGCAAATAGAGCCTCCGATTGAAATGAAATTCAATCGTTAGCATTTGCTTCGGCCACCGCAGAACAAAGTTGTGCGGGAATTATTTTGGTGGCGCAGACGACCGGAAATGGTTGGAAGGAGCTCGAGCAGCTTCCGCTTTTATCTAATACTAAATATATTTATTTTTATCAAGAGACTTCTTCCGCGTTAGAGTGATGAGAGAATGAGGAAGTTACTTATGAGTCCATCTGAGGGAAATCTAGAAAGGGAAGGGGTTGAGGAGAGGGTGAACTGCAAAGGGCGCATTTGGCCAAAAGGGATCCGTTTCAATTAAAGGGAAAAATAAAGGCGGCCGAAGGCTTTTGCGTTATCTGCTTTTAAATAAACGAAAAGTTATCGAGTTTGATTTAAATTCAAGTGTCGGAATCAATTTTTAATGGGTTCGTTTCAAGTGGCCGACTTCGCTTCCTTTCCCACTTAACGGCCTTTTTCGAGCTTTCGAGGATTCCTCATTAAAACCCATTTTAATGACTCCCGTTCCATAAATATGATTTTTACATTCGACTCTTTTACAATTCCCATTTCCGGTTTGGGCCGTTCTTCTGATACTTCCGCTTTCGGTTTCATTTTGTCAACGACAATCTCAAAGTCCTTCTTCCTTTTGTGCGCCTTAAATCAAAATGGCGGCTGATTGCGGTGGAGATTTACGAGCGCGAAAGGGAAACCGGAAAAACTCCGAAAGGAAAGCCAAACTGAATCATGTTTTCATTTTCTGGCACTTTCAAATATTCCCAAAACACTCTCTCCATCTGCATTCGCTCACGTCAAAATCGTTTCAAACTAATTTTTATTTTGGACGTCGCTCATAATTTTTATGAGAAAACACTCGAAATGCGCGCTCTGCCGCCAAAGAGTCGAATCAAGTCTCATTTTAATTCGCAAGGAGGATGCCAGATGGCAGCGCGATCGCGTCCGTTTTCCCAATTTCATTTTCAAATGGTCATTTTCTTGCATTTTCCGCGGGTTAATCATTCGCTTTCTCATTAACCGCCTCCATGATTTTTCACCAATCTCCTGATTTATTTGAGGAACACCGTAAGCAAGCTTTCCTGGCCCCCGTTTCTTTTTCCTCAAAGCATCCATTCATAAATCAACCCTTTCCGCTCTCGATGACGATTTCCAATATGGCGAATCCAAAACGGCCATCCCATAAAAATCCACTTCCTCTGGGGACTCAACCCCAGAAGAGAGAAAACCATCATCACCGGTAATTTTCAATTAGCGATCCCATACTGCACACAAGGAGAAGGGGGCGGAAAGGGAGGAAAGGGAGGAAAGGGGAGGAAAGGGTGGAAAGGAGATAACAGTCCAAGTTGTTATCCCTTCTCAAAGAAGTGCTGACTCTGCTGAATCGCTGCTGCCAGTCGAGAGTTGGCAGCTCGGCCTGAGCTCAAACCCACTTTCAGACGATAAATCATTCGGTGGGGAGAGAGGGCGGAAGGGGCGGAAGGGGGAGATCTTAAAAGAATTAATTAGGGGTGGGGGGGGGGGGGCGAAAGATGGCTGCGATCAGTTTCCGCCCCCAAAGCGAAAGTTAATTATGTGATTCTTTTGCAAATGTGCACTTCTTTAATTCAATTAATTGATTGATTGCTTAATGTCAGCAATGGCTGAGTCAGAAGTAACTTCCACTTCCACTTTCCCTTCCCCTTTCCTG
This sequence comes from Brueelia nebulosa, assembly GCA_028293925.1. Taxonomy (NCBI): domain Eukaryota; kingdom Metazoa; phylum Arthropoda; class Insecta; order Psocodea; family Philopteridae; genus Brueelia; species Brueelia nebulosa. The sequence goes on from JAQIBA010000011.1 coordinate 506,740, forward strand.
TCTCCTCCTTTGATTCGTGAGTAACTTTTCTTTGAGTCATAAGTAACTACAATTCTTGAGTCACGAATAACTTTGACTCAAATTCACAACTAACTTTTTTTGTTTCATTTTCCTTTTTTGTTTCTTTTTATTCCCTTTCTTCTCTCTTTACCTAATTTTCTTTTCATCAAAACCTTAAATCCAAATTGGACAACTACAAATCTCTCTGTCCCTCACTTCCCCTAAATTTATTTTTCCGACTTTTCGAGAACTTTTGGACCTCAGAAAATCATTCCCTCGCGAAAACTTTCATTTTACTTTGAGAATTTCACCCATTAATATATTCAATTCCAGTGAATTCCAGTGAATTCCAGGGCGACACCTGCGCTTCTTCCCTCCCTCATCCCCCGCCCGGGGGATCAGGGGGATCACAACCCCCATAAAAATAATAAAAGCCGATCATTGGCATCGCATCGCCTCAACGGTTTTATGTCTTCTCTTAATCCGTCTTTCTTTCACTTTCTTTTCACGCCTTCGATCGTTGTTTATCTGGGATGTGTGGGATAGGGGAGGGGGAGGGGGAGGAGGAAGGGGAACACAAAGACTCCGAAATGGACCTTTTTCCCTCGGAAAATGCGACACCAAAAGAAACCATTAAATTTGTGTCTCCTCTTTTTTATGCGTTTCAGGTTTGTTTGGAGGAAAATACTTTTGGGGTTTTCGAGAAAAGAATTCGTTCCCCCAGGAGAGCTTTCACGGCTTTCAGGGGTCAAAATGACCAACGCTTTCTCTATTTTTCCCTCTTTCCCTCTTTCATTTTTTTCATTTTTTCTTTTTAATTGTTTTCCCCATTTTCCTTTTCTTACTATTCTCTTTCTTATTCCTTTCACTATTTTTCTTACGTTTTACTTTTGCCTTTTTTACTCTTTTCCTCTTTTCCATTTCTTTTTTATGATATTGAACTTATTCCTCTTTCTTTCTTTTCTTTATTATTTCCTTCATAATTTCCACTTATTATTTTTCTTTCGTGTAATTCTTTTTCCCTTTTTGGAATAAAAACAATTATAAAAGAGTTATTTTCATAAAGAAATCAGTATTTTGATTGTCTATGGCGGAAAAAAGGCGGCGGGCGATTCTTCAGACTTTGAGGGGTGTCAAAACGACCTTTCCCTTTCCACCCCCAGCTGGGGGTGAGAACATGGCCAAGATGGCATTTCCACCCCAATGCGAGGCCGTACATAATTCACGAAGGCGAACCGGACAAAAAATTTATGGGGAGTCTGCATTTTTAACGAGGGCTGTCACTTTTCATTCGGAGAATTCCTCCCCCACTGAGGGAGGAACGGAAACTCACCCCTGATAACGTTTTAATGTTGTGCAGGGCGTTCTGGGCCTCGAGCGCGGATTTCCTCGTGAAGAAGGTGACGAAGCAGCAGCCTGAAAAAGAAAAATGGCCAAGGTGAGCTTTCGTCTCGTTGCCGAGCTTTTAAATAAACGCACCAGACAGACGTCGCTCAGGTGAGCTTTCCCAACCCCTTTGATTGACGTATTGGTGACAACCAATTTAACTCTCCTGTTTATTTTGGACAAAAATCCTCTCCCGCTCCTTGGCAGTCTCTCTTTGTCTTGGCTCCGGCCCCGCGGGGGCGCCGCCCCCAAAAGCTCAGCTTTTGTTTCGATCTCCCAGAAAGAGAGAGAGAGAGAGAGAGAGAGAGAGCGGGGGGGGGGGGGGGGGGGAACGCTCTTAACATTCAACGAGGAAGATTAATCGCAGATATTCAATCAATGATCGGTTTTCCTCCCCTTTCGCTCCTTTCCGCCCCCGCATTAACGTTTCCAACAAAGGGGCGCAAATTTTGATGCCTTTCCAAAATCCTTCAGCCGACTTTTCACGTTCGCTCCGCCATTGAGAAAAGTTTCCAAATCCAAATGTTTTCCCTGACGTGGATATATTTCACGGGGGGAGGGGGAGGGGGAGGGGGGAGCTTTGCTGAGCTTTTCCGAAGGATTCCTTTGCATGGCGACGCGACCATTAAGTGGAGCGTAATTCATAGTTAAGGGAGGGGATTGTGAGGGGGTGCAAAATAAGGGTGGGTTGGGTGGGTTGTAGTGAGGGCGAAGGGGTGGTTGCTCGCACACAAATACAATATTCAAAGATGCAAAACCATTTTGTATTTGCATTATTTGACTGTTATTAATTCTTTATGCGAAAAATTTTTATAACTAAAAAACTAAAAAAATTAATAAATAAAGTATTGTCAAAATACTTTTTAATGCATTTATTGCATTGTTATATAATTACATATTCGTAAAGCGTTGTTTTCACTGCAAAACGAAGAGAAAATTTTTTTGTAAGAAATATAATCCTAAATTTTTTCTACACTTTCCCTCATTTTACACGGTTTCTAATGGAAACAATCTGCCGTGTAAATCGAGGGCCGAGTGCATTTTAAGTCCTATACTCCATTTTAATACAGTTTTAAGGATCATTCGGTCTTGAAAGCGAACGACGACGTTTGCACCTGTTGTAATCGCCGTTAATTTAAATCCCGTGGGAATTCCCGAGGGAACTCCGAGAGGGGAAGGGGCAAGAAGATTATCTCCTGTCGTCCGAGCAAATTTCCTTTAATTGCGGCCACACGCAGTCCCCTCCTGTCGTCTCTTTCACCCATTAATTTCATTTGCTCGGGGCGGGCAGCTGCATCCCCCAAAAAGTGATTTCCCCTCCCTCTGTCCTTGACCGCCCCCTGTCGAATCCTTCGGGATGAAAGGGAGAAGGGGAGCTATAAAAGGAAAATGACCCCGCGAGGGTTTGCGAGGGTTTAAAAGGTAAAAGCCGAAAGGACTTTCTTCAATCAACTAAATTACGTTCAGCATTCCGTTCAAATAATAATCAGCACACACACACACACACACAGAGAGAGAGAGAGAGAGAGAGAGAGAGAGAGAGAGAGAGAGAGAGAGAGAGAGAGAGAGAGAGAGAGATTAACTCTACGCTTATTATCAACTCTTGAGTGTATTTTTTCATTTTTTGAGCATCAAATTCTCCTCTCCGAGTGATTACTTCTCCGCTGTCCTTTGGCCAACCTCTCCTAACATTCTCCTCTCAATTCAATTATGCCCACCTCCCCTTTTCAACCCCTTTTCAACCCCTTTCACCCCGCCCGCTCCTCAACTCAAAGGAATTTCCTCCTTGCTTTTTTACACGTACAATTCTCAGCTCTCCCCCCGACAGCGCTTTCCTCTGTGCACCATCTCTCCTTTGGTTTAAGAATAGGTTTTTGCTTTGCCTCTTTTCCTGTTGGAAACCCCCCCCCTCTCTCTCTCTCTCTCTCTCTGAATGGCCTGCGGAGAGCAGAAAAGAAGAGCCGCCATTAGGGAAGACCATCTGTTGGTTTTTAGTTGGAATTCGGAAAGTCTCCTTTGAAGAGAGTTCCATTCAAAGGAAAATTGTCCCCTTCTTTTCCGTTTTCTTTTCTTTCCGTCTTCCTTCGTCATCTATTCAATCTCTTTTTGAAAAGAGGCAAATTTATAATTCTCCAAAATACTTCCACGTCATTCTTTAAATTTATGTAAACCCTTTTCAACCCCTCTGCCTCCCTTTCCACCCCAGTCCTTCCCCACATTCTCCTTACGGGTCGTCCTCCTCCGAGGAGAAGAGGGCGAAAGCGGTGTTGCTGTTGCTGTCGGTGGCCGTTAGGGGTTGGAAATCGTGGCAATTAATTTAAGAGGGTTCTGCGTTGGGGCGACGAACTCTGGGGACTTATTTTTCTCCCCAAAGCGAAGTCTTGTAACGATTTCCCTTTTATCCAACACCAACTGAATTTTTTTAATGTTACTAAATTGCCTCGTTTCTTGTTATTGTCTTTTTTTGCTCTTTCACTCCAAACTCTTTCTGTTCCATAATATTTTCAGTTTTTTTCAACCTTTCTCAGTGAATCTTTGTTCGTGAAAATACATTAGAAAGAACAAAATGATAAATAATATAAATAAATAAAAATGAAGAAAAAGAAATAAAAAAATGGCCGAAATGAAAACAAAAAGAAAATTAGAAAAATTTTCCACTGACATACGATGTCAAGCAGGAAAAGATACGAACAGCACACCCCCTCGAGAGGCTTCCCTCCCCAAAAACCACCCCTCACGGAAAAATTAATTGCTGCTCTTTTTCTCTCTCTCTCTCTCTCTATTTGATGGACTTCATTTCCGCTTACGAGTCAATTAACATCCCCTGACTGCCTCCCTTAAAAAAACAGAAAAAGAAACAGGGGATGTTATTGTGGTCGATTAACGTTGCTTTGCTAACTTTAATAACTAATAATGTTATGCGATTAATAACTTTTTTTTCCTTTGATGAAGAAAACAAATAAGAAATGTCTGATTTTTATTTTCATTATTTATTTGTTAATTATCACATAAAGATAGGGAAACTTATTTACTTAAAAAAAGCATTAAAAATCAGTAAATTAAAAAAAACACGGAGAATCGTTCCATTAAAGGTTAGCCGTGGTCAAAATGACCCCTTCAACCTCCCCTCGCGAAGGGGGCGAATAAACACAAGAAAAATACGTGGGGTCAATGCAGGAACTGATCGCGGATGCGTCGGGGGAAATTGTGGGCTCAAATCGGAGATGAAATGAATTTTGGGGGCGACTTGTGGGGGAGACCGCAGAGGGGTGGAAAAGAAAATAATTAAAAGTGCTCTCAAAGGGAGTTTGTGCAGTTGAAAAGTATTTTCATTTAAAACATCCGTTTCTAAACGCTTTCGGCCTTTTATATAATACAATTAAAAATTATTATCAAATAAAAGAGATTTTCCAGATTAAATAAAAACCTCTTAAGTTTCCACGAGAAAATTGTTGCTTTTCCGAGCGTTTATTGGCTTAAAGCAGTGGACGTTCTGCTTCCACTTCGACCCGAATTTGAGGGTTGCTTAGAATGGAAATGGGGAGACGCTCCCTCAAAGAAGTTAATCAGAGTATCGAGGCCCTTCGGAAAAGTTCAAATCATTTCATGCCAAGACGTCATTTTCGAAAAAGAGAGAGAGAGAGAGAGAGAGAGAGAAAAGACGAAAAAAAACTTTGTTTAACTTTTCTATAAAGCTCTTAATGTTGATAGGTTTCCTTCTTAAGCTCCTCCAAAAGAGAAAGTTATTTATTTTAGCTTAACGTAAGCCAACTTTTCCTCTTTGCTGTCATCTTTTCCCTCAAAAAAATTGTTTTCACTCGAGAAAAACTTTCCATAAAACTCTCTCTCTCTCTCTCTCCTTTTCCCTCTCTCAATACTTCGTTAATTATCACATTTTTCGGCGTTTCCACCAAGACCTCAGCCCCTTCCCGACCCCAATTCCTTCAAACCACCCCCCTCCAACCCCCTCTCTCCTCTGCAATTAAATTTCAATCGCTTTCGCCCGACTTCCCCCAAAGCATTGAGCACCCGGCAAAATGGCGCTCCATTTTTGTCTCTTTTCCCGCCTTTTCGCCCCAACACCTTTTAATTATTAAAATTCGGTCAAGTGGCGACCGAGGCGGAATTGTTAATTCGCAGACGCGGCCGCAATTTATGCGGCATTTTGGGAACCGGAGCCGAGAGCTTTTGTCCGGGGCTTTTTGGGCGAGCTTTCGGGATGCGAGTGACAATTGCATAAATATTCAAGGCGCTCGCGGCTCGCACCCCCGACTTCAGCCCCCGCCCTGCGGAGTTTCTCGAGGAAAAATGGCGGCGACTTTCACGTGCGACCGAATTGTCATTCCCGAGCTTTTCGAGGATAATTCACTTCCGCTCGCTCGATTTTTAATTTGAGGAAAATCTTGTCAATGAAAAAATAATTGAGTTTAAATTTTGTCTTCATTTTCGCATTCCGGTCGGAGTTAAATGATAATTGAGCTTTCCGAGATTGAAATTATTCTCCCCTTTTTCCTCTTTCTCATTTTTAAATCTCACCGTTTTAAAAAATGGCCAATAATTCTGATCAGAGCGGAAAAATTATTTTTTCTCTAATTTCTTCAAAAACAAATTCTTTCTCACATATTTTGCCACTGTGAATTCCAATATTCGCTATTTTATAAATTTTATATCAATATTGTGAATTTCTGAGTGGAAAAAAAACAGAAAGTAAAAATCAGTTTCCATTTTTGACCGTTGGAGCTCTGTCCGCCATTTTCGTCTGTGCACGACGATTCCTGGAATTGATGACGTCACCGTGTGCACCGACGATTCAATTCTCGGAATCGCAACGGCCGAACAACGGTTTTTTTATGTTTTTGTCAATTCAAACCAGTTCTTCCAAATACGGTATTTACTTTGAGATCCTCTCCTTTGCCCATACATTCAGTCATTTCATACAGTATATAAACGCAAAAAGTAAATAAAAAAGACGACTTATTGAGGTCGAAAAGGGGACACACTCACTCACCTTTGCTCTGTCCCGTGACTTTGTCCCGAAGAACATTTATTTGATGAACTCTCCCGTACTCCTCGAACATCGTCTTGAGCTGCTCTTCGTCCATCGACCGGGGAATTTGCCCCACGAACATTTTTATGTAGTCTGGATCAGGTTGCTCGACGTGGCCGTTCGTCGCCTCCCCGTTCACCACTCCGTTCGACTTTGAACTCATGTTTCTGAAACAGGGGGAAGAAGAGGAACGTCATCTCTTGGCTGACTCTGGGGTGGAAGAATTCGCCAACGATGCAGGAAGTCGGTGGACCAAATAATGACCGGGGAGTCACCAAAGAGGATGAAAACTCGGGGGAGAAGGAGATAAGATTTCAAGTAAAAGAAGAAAGAAGAAAATGATTAGAAAGGAAGGGGAGAAGAAGATGATAAAAGAAAAGAAGTAAGTTAGTAAAAGGAGAAGAAGAAGAAGAGAAAAAAAGAAGGAAAATAAAAAAATACCTCTGTCGCTCCCCAAATTAGATTTCTCAAAAGCAGAGTGGATTCAGGGAAAAGTCACCGAAAAAGTTGAAAACGACAAATCTCACAGACGAGATGGTAAATTCCGGGAAGTGCAGCCCCCAAAGTCGTGCCGAGGGGAAAAACAACCCCTAATCTCATTCGAGACTTGGGAAAAGAGAAAAAGCTCCTTTTCTTTGGCGAATGCCAAACTTGCAACTTTCTCTATATAATTTTCCGCTTAAAATTATTAGAAATAGTTACACGATCCTGAGGGAGGGTTTTCCGAAGGGGAGAAAGGGGGGGCCTTGGGGGAAAACAAACAAATAAAGCGAAGGCGAGGTTTTCCTTAGTTTTCCAGGACGGGGGCGGCAGAGGAGTCGTTTCATCCCCCAAAGCTCCAATTCGATACACTCCCTCTGTCTAATACAGTAATTTCAATCAATTATTTATTAATGAGATGATATGGGCTCCTTTTACATACAGTATATGTTTTTTTATATAAAAATAGCATTTGTATTTTTTCTTTACTTTTCTTCCTTTATGTCGTCACTTTTCCCTCTTCCTCTTTTACTGGCTTTCCCTTTATTTCATTTCCCATTCCTCATTTCTTTATTTTCTCCCTCTTCATTGTCCCTTGTCTACCTTCACTTTCTATTTATTCCTTCATCATCTTTCACCTCTGATTTTTCCCCTTCTTCTGCTTCATTTCCGCATTAATCATCACTCTGCAGAGCTTAGCTGGTAACCCCGCTCTCGAGGCTCGGGGGTGAGCCAAGGGTTGAACGACCGAACGGTGAACCCCCACAGGTGGAAAGGCTCTAGGCGAGCCTGACACCCGATCAAACCTTCATCCCCTGGCGGTGCTCAAGGCCCGACCATTGCCCGCGACCCCTTTCCCGCGAGGGCGAATCTTATGAAAACGGGGCAATAGTGATAGAGCGGGGGTTGCCGTAGAGAATCCACCCCGATGAGCCTGCGTAGGAACAGCCATTTCCGCCCCTCGCCTCCCTCCTCACCCCCGTACCCCTAACTGATTTAATGCCGTCTGCTTATCTTTGAAGAGGGCTGCTTCAAAACAATATTTGCATTTTATATAAAATTTTCACTTCACTTTTGCGTAATTTTTTTCCGCCTTTGGAAACATTTTACCCAAAAACCGATCAATAGCAGTTTCCATTTTGTGCAATAACCGCTTTCTTCTTTCAGCTTTTGTCTGTTTCTTCTTCCCTCGAGTTCGGAAAAGAGATGCCCGGCTGGTGGGGAGTCCGCGACTATTTAAAACGAGGGTTATTTTAACCCCTTTTGAGAGAAGCGCTTCCGAACATCTGTTAAAATTATATCTTCACTAAAATTTAGTAAAAGCATCAATGTCGAGTTAAAACTCTGGTGTCAAAAAGAGGCGATAATTTGGGAAGAGCAGAACAGAAAACAACCTTTGTGTTGGTGAATGGGTGACGGGGTCAGAAGGTCACGAGGTCGATGGAGGTCCCGAACGGGCCGACAATTCCAATCCGTTCGATTTCCACCCCGAACGTATTTCCGCTTTTCAGGGAAATGAGGGGGGGTTTCCAGCAGAAGCCATTCTGAGGGGCGGTTTTCAAGACATCCCCATATTTTGTTCAAAAGAAAAACAGCCCCTTACCAATGAGGTCGATAGTAAATTTCGCGTCGGGTTTATAGTTCTAAAATCGGTCTTTTTTGAAGAGATGTAGATTTTATTTATATAAATTTATATTAGATTATATGAAGTAAATAGATTTCCTGTCCGAAGCAAGTTGGAAGACATTTCCGGGCGGGAAAAAAAATACATTTTCTAAATTGAATTAACAAAATGAAAAATGAAAAATAAATTTGGGGTGTTACAGCAGTTTTAGACTTTGATTGAAAATTTAGATAAATAAAATAAAATAAAAATTAGATATAATTAATAAAACAAAAATAATTGTTTTATATTTTATAGTATTTAATATTTTCTTTTTCTCATTAACATTATACTGATTTTTCACAATCATGCATTTCAGCCATATAAAAAGCCACTGCAAATTATTATATAAATTTTCAGTCCAATTAAACATATTTTTTCTTATATTTCTTTATATTTTTCTTTTATTTTTTACACTTGTTTTATATTTTTTATTTATTTCTTCTAAAAATTTACACATATTTGCCGATTTTTTAATACCGGTAGTGTTTTGATATATATGCAATCATTTGGAGAAAATATAATTTTATTGTGCACATTCTGAAACTAATCAAAGCCAAAAAACCAATCTAAACATAAACATAAATAAGCTTTCTTCTTTCCCTTTCTCTCTTCCTTTGTCATCATTCCATCCTTCCGGAAGCCACTGTCCGGCTCCTCACATGTATATATAGTATATACATTCTATTTTGAGTGTTGTTTTGTGAACTCGCTTTCGACTCGATAAATCTGGTAAAAATATAAGTTAATATATTTTATATTTATTATATATATAATTTGTAGAACTTATGCTCAATAGTATTTATTATATTTTTAAACGATATACATAGAAAAAGTGAATGATTTATGAAATAAGATGTAAACAGTTGACGTTGCGTGATTCATCATTTCGCCCTCGCTTTCTCACCCCTATAATTAACACCCCCAACGACACCGAGTGCTAACTCCTTCCTTTTCCTCACCTTCGCCGTATCTCGGGGCTCCATCCGGGGCGTCGCCCCGCGCGGGGGCGCATTTCTACACTCAACCAAAGGCAAAGTCACATGTGCGTGTTTAAGCCGAGAAAGCCTTTAAAATAATTTAATGGCTGACGGTTATTAAACTCCGGATCGGGTGTTTGGGCTGTAAAACGAAGCGCTAATAAACATTTGTGCTGTTGGAGTTTCTGTCGCACTTTTTAAGTGTCGGCGAAAGACAAACCGAACCTGCGACGACAAAAATTAATCTCATGTTTTCCTTCCAAAAACATTTTTAGACGATACTTTTTCTTTCCCTAATTCAGACGGTTTTAACCGCAAAAATGGATCATTTTGACCCCTTAAATTCTGCTTTAGTTATTTTATTAACTAATACAGCGCTTCGCCGTCCTCGTTAAAGTATAAAAATTATCCTAAAAACTAAACCTAATCACTAAAAAAACGACTGTATAACATGAAATAACAACAAAATAAATTAATATTAATAAGAAATTACCTTTAAATTAATAAAAATGATCCAGTGTTGCCAACTCTCAATAATATTTCTCCCAGAAATCCCAAAACTCCCTATGATTACTCCCCCCTCAAACATTTATTATTTCACTACGAACACTACCGAAGAATTCCGAGTTGAACCGAAGTCCCAAACGCAGTCTTCATATATTTTATACATAGTATATGAAATTAATTTTTCCCCTTCGCCCCCCGTCTCCTCAACCCCCGAAGGACCCAATCAGAGAGACAAATTCGAAGGGATTCCGATCAGGTCCGCACAATAACACTTTTGAAATTGCCAACAAGTTTGTTAAAGCTTTTAACTGCTTTGACGTTTCCCTTTGAGCCCCCTGCCCGCGGAAAACCTTCCTCCCAACCCTTTCGCCCCTTTCGCCCTTCCGCCCCCAAATTGCCGGATCCGCCGCGCTTTAAATGCCTGATTAAAACCCCCGTTATTTCTCCGAGTTCTCTCCCCGTTTTGTCTCACGTTCGAACCTTCCAATTATGTGACAATCGAAAGACCGGAAATGGGTTCTGTGTCCGGAGACGCCCCCGAACAGTTGAGCCTTCTGCAAATGGGGGTTGGTTTTCTGCGTCCGCGAACGGATTAAAGATTAGGACAAAGTCGTTGTCACACATTTTTATAATAAAAAATAACACTGATAATGAAATTAAATGAAATTAAATGAAATTAAGAGTAATGGTAATAATTTTTTACACCATTTTGATGGGAGTAAAGTTGCCGATGAATAAATATACATATTTGCATAATAAATACACGTAATAGTAAAAAATAAGTAAATAAACAAAAAAATAAATGAACCAAGAGATGATAAAAAAATAAACTTATAGATAAATATAAAATTATATATATAAATAGGCAATGTCGTAATGCAACCCAATGAGTTAACAACAAGAATTAAACCGTAATAAAATGAACAAAGAGTATAATGGAAAAAACAGCAACAATAGTAGTGCCAACCTAAACAAGAGATTCGCCCTCCAAGTCATTTAATACCAATCTGATCGCGGAAGGAGGAAATCCAACACAATTGGATCAGTCCACCCCCACAAGATGCAATCAAAGACAAAGAGGGAGGAATTCGCCCCCCGGGACAGCCGCAAGCTCAATCGCGAGGGGATGAAGGGGCAAAAGGGGATGAAAGGGGGCGGCGGGCGGAAGAGGAAAGAAGAGAAGGGAAGAAACCGTTGCCGTAATGGGCCGAGAGAAAATCGTCAGGTGATGTCATCGTTAGTGCCATAATTAAGGGCATAATTTATTCAGGGGCGGCTCATTTCCAATTTGGAAAAGAGGAATAATCGATATATCGATCGAGAGGAAGTCGGCGCATCGTTATTCTTTCTGGGGTTGAGGGGGTTGAGGGCGGAAGATGGAAGGTGCTAATCGAAATCCAATCGGGAGAGAAGGGATTTTCAGGTGACTTCGGGCGTGGTGCTGTCGTTTCCTCTTTTCGAAAGCGCTTTCGAAAGAGTGAGAATTTGGGGCGGAAAGCCACGTCACTCTCTAATGAGTTCCAACTTGTCCAAATTTTATTTGGAAATTATTTCTGCGTTAAAGCGGAGGCTCCCACGCGTGGGTACGTGACTTGGCTCGTGTTGTGCGGAAAGCGGACGGACGGAGCGACCGGAATCCGGCCCCCCCTCCCCCAATGCGGGGTGGTTGTGTGGAGGGCGGCGCTCACGTTGGCCTCAGAGAGATTCATTATACAGTATCCTTCAGTGTCTCTTTTAGACATTTCGTCACGCTCTGTCAATTTTCCACGAAAACAATCCGCGAAGAAGATAAAGTCGGCGAACGTCATTTCGAATTCGATCAATCATTCGCTGAACGCTCCGCATTTAGAAAATTTTCTAAATCACATTTAGAAAATACTTGGTTGCAGTTCCCGTTTTCTTTTTCTTTCCTCCAACTACAACAAAATTCACTTTATTAAAAAATATCAAGTTTGATAATAAAAAATTAGTTTATCTAAAAATTGAGTTTTAACTCAAAAACTGAGTTTATCTAAAATTCTACATCTTTAATGTATGAAAATAGATGAAACTGCACAAACCGATATAATCGGAATAAGGGTCACTGAGAAGGAGGGTAATGTTGGGGGCGAATGGGGGCGAATGGGGGCGGGGGCGGAGACAAAACGCCAAAAGAAAAACTAATATTCCAAAGGAGGAAGTTAAGGGACCGCTGGGAAATTATATGAGAAAGCAATACGCTTCTCAATTTCTCTTATTTCACCGACGATCACTCCACTTTTCCTTCTCTGCCTCCTCCGGCTAATCTCCTCGTTTCTTCTCCCATCCTGTGGTTTCTTTTAGGCACTCTAATGGCCCCAAGGGTCAATATGACCTTCTAGATGATGCTTTATGTTTCGTTAGACCCCTCTCAGCTCAGATATGGAAAACTCAACTCTAAAAATACATTTCCAAGAATAAATTTCTAAAATAGGTTTTAAGGAACAAATTTGTAAAATTAGGTTTAGAAAAATGTGTACGAGGGGGAAGGAGGCCCAAAGCACCGTGTAATATGTAAAAAAACCACCCTTCGACCCCTTCGACTTTCCTTCTTTCTTTGACATCGGAAAACCTCCCTTCGTCATTAACGAAATTAGCTCATTTTAATTTGCACTAAGTTTCGGTGAAAGCGGCACTTTTGGAGTATTCTTTCACTTTCATCCCCTCCGAAGGGAGGGATGAGGTCTCTCACGCCGAGAGGAAATTAAAACTTCCACTTCAAACATTGTCTGCTTCGACTCAAACATCGCCATTTTGTTTCATTCTTTCGCGGATCTTCTCTTCGAAAACCACTTCATCTTTCGAGAAAGCACAAATTCTTTCTTCGATTACAGGAAAACGTTATTTTCTACGATTGTTAAAAGCCGAATAAGAGAGTAACGTACAAACACTGATTTGTTTGGAACGTTCTTTTAGTTGTGAGTTAAAAGTTAATTTTGACTCGAAAAGCGGAAGTTAATTCTAACTGAAAAAAGAAAGAAGTTACTTTTGACTCAACTATAAATAAGTTAAACAAATAAATCAAATTAACTAAATATAAAAATAAACATATGAAAAACTTATAATAATAAACGCAAGTAACACTTATCAAAAAACGGAATTTATTTTTGACTCAATTAATTAATAAATTAAATAAGAATGAATCAAATAAATTAAGTAACAAATAAACCATAATTAACTGAAAAAATAAATCTTAAATTAAAGAAGATTATCATTCCTTTGATAAAAGGCAGACTTTTTTTGTAAAAAAAAAGAAGTGAATGAAAAGTCAACCCCTTGAATTTTCCGAAGGGCGCTTCCGGGTTCTGTGCCGGCGTCAGTTTTCCAGGGGCGGTTTCCCCGGCAACTAAATGTTAACGACATCGATTCCTCCCCGAAATGACTTCTCATTATTTTTAATAAATCCGAATCGCGAAGAACATCCAAACGGAACTCAATTGGAGTTCCTCCTCATTATTTCGGGGCGGTAGCCGATGCAGCCCTCGGAGGGGGATGCAAAGTCAGCCCCCGGGGCGGGGAGGCGCTGCATTTTTCCCTATCGAGGCAAAGGTTAATTACTCCTCCGTATCAATTTTAATAACAAAGAGAGAGACTTTGCTTTCTTAATAAAAGCGCTCATCAGCGGTTAAATTCGGGGCTTTGTAGGAAAAGTTTTCGCTCCGCTCCGCCATGATTGGCTTTTCACAGAAATTTGTCAGAAATTTCGTCGACTTTCCTCCCGAGAAAAACCCTTTCCTCTCAGTCATTACCCTTTACTTTTCTTTGACTTTTTATACTAAATTTATTATCCATTTCAATATCGATGGAAATACAGAGCCGAACAATTTATTTTTATATAAATCAAACAACAATTAATTTATAAGTTATGTATAAATGATAAACAAATAACATATTAATAAGTAAATAAAATTTATAGTAAATAATAGAAAACAAAAGTCTGAGATATACATTTAATAGTTTCGTTTTCTGTCGGGGCAGTGATCGCCATTTTATGGGCAGTTTGCGGGGGGTGAACGACACCCCTACGCGACCGAATCGCCTTTTCATTCGATCGTAACACAAACTATTCCGTCTGTCGGCCAATGGAAACCTTCCGACGGATTTTAATCCCCCAAAAGGATCCATAAGTTTCCCTGTCGCCGACAGCATTTGCGGAGATATTCTCCGACTCATTCGGGGTGGTTTAAAAGTGAAAGCTGAACTGCTTCTCCCCCTCCTTTCATCGGAACCCTCCCCCAACGGTTTCCCAACTCGGATGACTCCCGGCGATTCCCTTTACCGAATCCTACATCTCCCTTAATTACTAATTATCATAAGTAGTGATTAATTATAATTAAAATCTTTGCATGTTTTTAATGAAGGAGAGTAGTTTTGGATTGACGTTTCCCGCGGGGGAGGGGGAGGCTCACAAGGAAGAAGCCAAACTTGGCGGAAATTCCATCGAACCCAATTTCGAAAATTTGTTCGCCAAGAAAGGCATAAAATTCCTTTTGACTCCTTCTCCCGAGGCCTTTGATGGATTTATTGGGATTTGGGAAACTCCAACTATGTCTCGATTAAATAAAAAGGGACAAAATATTTACGCACTTTGAATTCTTCCGACGAATCGGAGGATCGAACGACATCTTTTATTGGAGGGAAACTCACCCCTTCGGGAGAAGGGGTTCACCAACACTTTCCAAAATGACGCCGTCATTTATTAACTCCAGTCAATAATAACTTCCGCTTTTTCCACTCAAAACCAACTTCATTTAGTTGTGTTGTTACAGTATCGCTTTTATTCATCCCATCACCACATACAGAGATTTCTGTACCGCGAATCCAATGCAACGCATGTCATCCACAGTCACACTGGACTCAACCTCACGCAAACATTTATCTCTTTTAATTAACTCCAATCAACGCATAATTAATTAATAAACATGGCAACGGATATTTTTTAAAAAAATAACAAACAGTCCTAATGTGTTTTTTGGCGACGCGAAGCCATCAAATGTCCGCTAAGGCGAACGGCAGCGGCGAATGCAGCAAATAAACCGAAAAGATTCCTCCCCTCGCCCCCTCGCCCCCACCCCTTCATCCCCCGCCCCGGTATGGTCTTATTTGCTCAGCGAAATTAAAATTTGTACAAAAGCAAGCGGAGATGGAAGTTGGGGGCTGAGGGGCGGAAAGGCGGAAGGGCGGAAGGGCGGAAGGGGAGGGGTGGCATTGTTTGCGGTGGCGTGCACTCTCGCTGATGTAGTTGCAAATCAAAATTGGGGGATGAGGGGGTGAGTGGGGAGGGTCGTTGTTAACCTAAGCCATCCCAAAATACATAAATGTGTTTCCCTTGTAAGCGCAAATTGTTGGAAAACAATTAGAAAATTTTTAGGGGTTGCCTTTGTGGGGGTGGAGGGGCGGGGGTTGCTGACTGTTGCTCTCGTGATTGAGAAGGAATCCCCGACAGCGAAGGGTGAATTTTTATACAAAATTAAATCTGATATAGTGGTTAGGCTAATTGATGGCCGTTTAAAGTGTAATTAATCATCAATTGTTAATTTTGTAATTTTATATTTATATTTATTTTTTAATTAATTTATTTTTATTTATTTATTTACTTACAATGTGCAAGTCAGACAAGTTTTCTTAAAATTTTAGTAATTTTTTTTTAATTTTCAGAAATCAATCTTTCATAATCATTTTATTAAAAGTACACTACGACTTAGTTATTATTATGTTGTAGGTGTAATTATTACAATTTTAATAATTATATAACAAAACTAATGAATACGGTTACAGGTTATGAATTATTATAGAAAAGGTCAAAGTTGAAAAAGAGAAAGTTTTCATGGAAATCATTTCCCATTTCGGTGTGAAGCTTTTATGCCTGAGCGGCCTGATGCGGCTAATGGCCACATTCGGGCGGAAATGTTCCCAAAAGAAGTGGACGGATATTTATATTCGAAGTGGAATGTGGACAAGGGGCTGAGAGTCGGAGGGAGACGAAGAAATGCACTTTCTTCGGCTAATTTACGGGCTGAGTGAATTCGCTTGGCGGGAGTCCAAAGTTCCCGAAGGAGAAAGAAGAATCAAATTGATTCGGTTCCAAGTAATTACAAATGGAGGGAAACTCTATTAAATCGGGTGCTCCATCGGAAGAAAAAACCCGTTGCGTCCTCCGAATGTCCTCTGCTTGGCCGATTTATGGCCAACGTTTTCTGATTAATCTTTTCCGATCGTTACCTGTTGCTTTTCCCTTTATTTAATTTTTAGCCATCACTTTACGGACTCGAATATCGCTAAAAATCATTCTCACTTATAAATGACCAGTTTGAATTCACCCAATTTGATTGCGGCCATTGTTCAAGATCGGTCCGCCATTTTCGTTTGCAATCGCCGATTCGTGGAATTGGTGACGTCACCAATGCACCGACGATTCAATTCTCGGAATCGCAATGGCCGCTCAACGGTTTTTATTTTGTAAATTCATATGGGTTCCTGAAACCTGAACTGCTCCCCGAACATGAAAGGGGGCATGAAAGGGTGCCTGCCCCTTCGTCCCCGAAGGTACACAAAGGGACAAAGGGAAAAGCGGTAGGAAGGCTTTTCTCTCGGCTTTCATCATTTTACTTTCCGTCTGTAAACTTTTTTTTGATTAAATAATTTTATTCTCGAAAGGAAATTTAAAAGCAGGCAAACAATTATATTGCTATTATTGAAGTTTTACAACTTTTTGTTTAGCGAGAGATTTTCTAAAAGTTGTTAATTTGTTTAGTTTTCTCAAGATTGAGGGGTTGCACAGACACAAAAGAAACCGGGGGGTTGAAAAGAGGGTTGACGAGGGGGTTTTATCGTCAGATAAAATCCCTTCGGCTGTGCCCCTCACGTGGAAATATTTGCCATTTTCTAAAATTTTAACACAGATTCTACTGTATTTATACATATACAGTATACAATCCGTGAAACACTCTCATCTCTTCAGACAGTGATTCACTGGATAAAGTTGCCAATTTCTTGGCTCTTTCATTCTGTATGAATAAACAGTGTAAACAGTGTAAAGAGTGTAAAGAGTATAATTATCTTCTCCTCTTCTTTTCTTTTTCCCTTATTATCATTCGTTGTCTCTTGTTCTTTTATCGTTAGCTTTTTATTTTACAAATGAATGCCTCACTTTTTGAAATTTACATTTCTGTACTTTAGTGTTTATTATAAACAAAGATTTTTGAATTATTAACAAATGTTTTTTTACTTGTGGCCCGCCAAAAAATGTCCAAATTAAAAATGTCCCGTTGATTAAAAAGGAACAAGAGGAACAAAAGTCCTCAATTTTGATTTTGTGTTATCGATTATATTACATACAGTATACACTCTGTACACACTCTTAAGCACATTAGAGAAGCATTTTCTCAGTCAAATGGGAGTGAAGATGCAACAGTGTGGCCGTCGCAAAGTAAAAAGTTTCCGCTGTCGTCTTTGAGGGAGGATTAATGTCATTTTCTGTGGTTTTCTCCCGTTTTCTGTCGGGGGGACGTCCTTGAGCCCATCACTTCGTTTCCTCCGCAATGAGAGGAAAAGGGAAA
Organism: Brueelia nebulosa; assembly: GCA_028293925.1. NCBI lineage: Eukaryota > Metazoa > Arthropoda > Insecta > Psocodea > Philopteridae > Brueelia > Brueelia nebulosa. The sequence continues at coordinate 524,380 of JAQIBA010000011.1, forward strand.
CGGAAATTCGGGGAAATCATTAATCTGTGCGGACAATGTTGTAGTTTAAATGTGATTGGAAAAGTTGAAATTGCAAAACTTTCCAACACTTTCACCACTTTCCCTAAACTTCATTCAACATCCATTTAAGTTTTTCCACTTGTTCAATTTTTAAGCAAAGCTCGAGGAAATTTCAGCAGTTCCAAATTCGGAATCTCCTCGGGGAAGAAGCCCTCAGCCCAGGGAAGGGCAGAAAAAATCAGCAGTCCATCGCTGCTGACTGCCCTCCTTCCGCTCACAACAATCTCGGAAGGGCAATTCGCACGGCAGAAAATGTTTTTCCAAGTCCTCCGCCATGATAACAGTAAAAAATGAAGGGATTATCTTGGAAAAAGAATCAGCGAAGTAACAGGTGTATGCAAATTAGTGTAAAATAGAAGAAAAATGGAAGTTTTAAAACGAAGTCTCCTTTCGTGAAAGAAAAAACAAAAAATGCACAGAGTTTGCATATCTGAAAGCTAATATTAAATGTCAAAATAAGAGTCCCTGGGGAGCAGAGGGGGAGGGGGTGGGATTCGCTCGCGCCACTTAAAAGAAACTCCCTTCCGCGAAGAAGAAGTTATTAATCCAAAGCAAATTTGCAGAGTTGCGGGGGGTAAGTAAATTGTGGAAACGTTGCAACTCATGGCCGCCCCCCGGAAAATATGCTTTCCCAGGATTTCCCGGCAAATCCCCACCGCCTGTTTAACTTGTAAAATATACAAAGCACGACTCCCAACTTTTTACATTTACACACTTTTTGGTTTTTGAATAATTCCAGCAACAGCTGATGGGTATTGCTCTTCCTCCCATTCTGGAGAAGAAAAAGGGAAACTTTTCCGGGAGTTCCTTCCCCCTCCCCCTCATCGCACCTTGGAAACTTTTCCGCGAGGGGGTGAAGGTACCGCAATTTAAGGGCTGTAACGCCCCCAGAGCCGCTCCAAGCAGGGAAACTCTTCTCTTTTCTGCTCATTTATAATTTATTATATATTTTGCATTTTTATTTTTTATCATTCATTTTTTATTTTATTTAGTATATTTATTATTTATTTTTTTTCACGGTTTTATTTCGTTTCGGCCTATCTTGGACCACGATAATTCAACTGCCGCTTTTCTTCCTTCTCCGCTTTCTTTTTTGCCCAATATTTTTTCCCATTTATTTATTTTTATCTATTTTATTTTGAATTCATATATTTTTAATTTTTTATTTACCTAAATTAATTATTTTTGATTTTATACTTTTTCACTCTTCTTTTTTATTTATTTAATATTTCATTTATTTATTTATTTCTCCCGTTATTCTTCGGAGCCCTACGAAAAAAAATTGGCAATTGTCCGCGAGTCCCAAACTAAGCAGGACATTTCAAGGACACGCAATTATGAATAAATAAACGAAAAGTATAATCCGAATGAATTACGAGAGAGGAGGAGGAAATTAAAAAGGCAAGATTTGAGTTATCGCTGATCCCCGACAGGATCGTTCATGCCTGACAGCAAATCCAAAATCAGATTAATTTTATTTATCGCTTCCGATCCTCAAATAAAACCGCCCCTACGCCCCCTCCCTCCTCCCACCACCCCCAAACTCTCCTTATGCTTTTTTAAACGCACACAAACGCCTTCCAAATTAAATAACGGGAAAAAACTCTTCCGAGTCCTCACTGACGTTGATTGACATAATTATCACATGAACGCTGACAGGTCTTTTTTGTCAGCTGCCCCTTCGCCCCCTCGCCCCCCCCCCAAACATCGCCTGTCCTCACGTTTCTCGCTTTCCCCTCAACTCTTTAAGTGTTGCGTTGACAAATGTCATTCCCTCATCTCTCTCTCTCTCTCTCTCTCTCTCTCTCTCTCTCTCTCTCTCTCTCTCTCTCTCTCTCTCTCTCTCCATTCGCTCCCGAGGCGAGGGGGAGGTGGCCAGGGCCACCCTCGGGGGGTGCCTTCGTCCCGAATGGGGGTCGTTGTTGGAAAGGAAGAGATTCGACAAAAGGATTTTAAGATTTTCCGCGAGAAATGGCTTTTCCTTCGTCATTTTTAATTTCTCTCCTTTGTTGAATTTCTCAAATTTTCCTTTGACTCGGAAATTCCTCAATGGATTCAGAGGTTCCTCGTCGGCATTTCATCCGGCAGAGCTTTGAAGTGGAGTCGTTCCGCCGTGACGTCTTCCGGGGCGGGAGGGGGTGGGATTCAAGGGAAAAAACGCAGGGGTTGGAATTTATTATTGCCGTCTTTCGCCGCCCTATTGTGCAGAGAGCCTTTGTCCGTCAAATTATTATAATGTCTGTATATATGGTATAAAGTTTATAACACCGAATATGGTTACTCAGTATTGATTATTGTTAATCTTAAACTTCGAAGTTAACTAAATATGAATTTTAAGTTAAATATTATACAATTAAAAAAATAACATAATTATATTATATAACCAGACTTTTCAGTGATATATTTTTATGAATATACTGTATGTACTTTTATAATTATTTTATTTCTTACTTCTGTTTCCTATTTTTCTATTATTTATTTATTGGTATTTTATTTTTAAGTATTTATTTGTTTCTCCTTTTAATTTTTCAGTGTACTTAACACTTAACCAACCGATAGTCGACTAATCGACTTTTCGTTTCCAGCACCAATCCGACCTTTATTTGATTATTTAAAATTTATTTAATGAAAGATTTTATTAAATTTAATTATTTTATAATAAGAAAAAGCATAAAATTTTACGGGCACTCCCTCGGGACAGTTTAAACCGAAAAAGAGTTAATACGGGCGCAGCGCCCGGTCGGATGACCGTATGCCGTTGGTTAAGTGTTAATTTGGTTTTTATTCATTATTTTGAACGTAATATATAATAAGTATATTTTGGATTAAATATTCAGACTATAAACTTTTTTATTATAATTTTCAAATGGCTTAAAGGGGAGTTTTTTAATGACTATTTTTGCTTTTTCTGGAGGTGAAAGGCCAAATTTTATTTAGTAGAGTCGGAGCTCGAATTTTATACTGAATTTTCATGGGCGGTAAAGGCTTAGCCGAACTTCACAAACCAAACAGAAATAAACCACTCTTCACTCATCCATTTCCAACAGAATCGAACTTACCTGAAAACAAAAAGGAAAGCAAATTTAGCCAGGTGTCACCCCCGCGCAACCCCTACACGTTGCCCAAGGTATCTCCCCAAGTGCGCATGCGCACTGCGCCGCTCCGATAAACGACATCTGTCGCTCTCCGATTGGTCCCCGTCTTATCGGCGGCGGATTCTCTTTTATCGGGGGTTCGCGTGTGGGGGTGGGAGTCGCCCCCAAACTGTGCAGAAATGATATGAAAAAGTAGAGAAAAAGTTATCAGGGAAAATTCCGGGGAGCCTCGAGGGAAGCATGCAAAGAATGGAAACATCGGGGAAATTGTAATATTAAGAAATAGTCTGCAGGTCATATTGATTTTTGTGGGTAAAAAAGAAAAGGGATGAGGGCGGGGGTGGACTGATAAGAACCAAAACCAGGAACGGCGTGGCTTTGACGTTCACAATTTAGAATTTCCTTCGCCCTCCTTCTATTCTTTTATTTCGTAAATGTTTACATCCCCATGCCTTTTCCAAGCGACGACAAAATGGCGGATCAACGACCGTTGTTTGCCTTAACACTAAAATATCCGTTTCCGGAGTGAAATTTCGTTCCAACGGTCGCTTCATCAAAATGGCGGATCAACGGATTATATTCTCGAATCTCTGTTCGATTTTATTAACTATAATATCCGTTTCCCCGATGACTAAGTTCTCCATTTCGACGAAAGAAAACGAGGCGAATTTTGGAAGGCGGTGGAAATCGAAAAGAATGTCGGAAGGAAAGATTTCATCCGAGACATTAGCCGCCAAACGACACGGATAAATTTCTCATCACGTGTCCATCCCACCCCTAAGCCCGATCGCTCTCACGTCCACAACGGATTTTTTGCGCCCCCGCCCCGCCGCCCCCCACGTCCTGCTGCCTCTGCACTTTTCCGCCTTTTTACCAATTCGTCATCTTTTTAATTAATTACGGAGCCAAAATTAATGGCGGACAACCGAACGGGTTTTGCTGTTTATTTCCGCAATGCGAACCCGGAAAAGGCGAAATTGACCTCTGCGCAATTTTAGTGAAACGTTTGCCTCATTTCTATTAATTAGGGTAGGGCAGCGACGAGGCCGGAAGTGAAAAAAAAGGAAACGAACGGCGGAAGTGGATCCCTGTCACGACGGGGCAGGAGACGACTCGGCCTTGAAGTTCGATCACTTCTTGTGATTGTTATGTATATAAGATAAGGTCGTTTCAATGAGGTGGCAACGGATATAAAGCCGGTTTTAAGATAAACAAACGCAGAAAATGATAAAACGGAGAGAGGAAATAAAATGGGGGGCTTTGATGGATCTCCTCTTTCTTTTTATAATCCCGCGACCGTTGCCACGTTTCGCTTTAGACTTCGAAAAGCTTTACAAATTCGCATTTGAAGTTGAAACGCCTCGGCGTCATTCACACTTTGAAAATTTTAATGAATACAAAGCTGCGCTCCGTGATATGACAGCCGGGGGTGGCCTCCCCAACCCCTCGCCCCCTCAAACAATTGTCAGCTAAGAATGCTCCCTCACATGGTTCGCTTTCATTAAATCCTCGTGCAAATTCAAATGCGTGATTGATGGATTTAGGGTGTCGGGGCGGGGGCGAACACAACCTTTCTGCGAGCACTTCCCTTTTAATCCCCCGGGGAGGGAGCTTTTGCATATGACTGCCGCTGACATATCGCTCTTCAGCAGCCACTTCATGCATCGACCCCTCACATTCTTTCTGTCTCCTTATTTACCCTCGACTTTGACGGCCTCCCCAGCGGAAATTTAAATCCCACCCCTCACAGAAAAGGTCACAAGGCCCCACTTATCGCTGTCCAGAGGGTGGCTTTTATGTGCAAGCAGAGGGCGCCGGAGGGGGTTCAATAACAACCCCCGTTGGCAGCAGATGGGGATGCACCGACCGCCATTAGCGTTTCCCGTTCTCCAAATACGAATAAAGCGCTTTATATTATCCGGTGAAAGTATTTTGGAAGGGAAAATGGGGTTGCAATTTCCAATCAATACAGCCGACGAGGAGGGCGGCGTCGTAAATCAGGGGTGCTGACATGAGCTCAAAGTGCAGCAGTGATCGCTTTCGGGCACAGATGCACCGCAATTAATGTTCTTAGTGAAAAGGTGGCAATCGGGGGTAGATTTCCTGAAGGGGTGACAAATTGTCCTCCTCTCCCGAGTAAATACTTCTTCTGACGAGGACTGGCACTATAAATGCAAATAAGGGTTATTTCAACCCCTTTGATTAATAAGCAATCCTCAACTCAACCATTATAATAGAATGGGATCATTTTGACACGAGGCGATGAAGGGATACTTTGCCCCAAAAAAACTCAATTCATAACCGTAATTTATGAACCAAAATTAAACATTAAACATAAAATTAAGGACATAAATTATAAAACTAAATTACAAATATAGTGGACACATCAGAGAACAAATGAGTTATTTTAATAATAAATAAATAAATAAACTTAAAACAAAATTGGTTCCCTCAGCCCGTGCCCGCGTGTGTGTGCGTGTGTGTGTGCGTGTGTGTATGCGTGTGTGTTGCACAGCTTTTTCTCTCCTCTTTTCCGCTCCAACCCACCCTAAAAACGCACTTACAAGAAATAAATAGACAAATTTTCTTTCTCCTTTAATAATTCAATTACGTTTCCCTCATTTTTCTCTTTCTTTGGGCTTTCGTGATTAAGACAATAATGTCAAACTCCCCTCCGAATCCGAAGTCCGGTTCGGAGTTAATCATTTCGTTTTCGGGCACCCCCGCTTCGCCTTCGTCATTCATCATCACGGATCAGTCCATCGGGGGCGGAGGGAGGAAAGGGAAGGGGAAGCAACCCTTTGGTCTCTCCGGGGCGGGGGAGAATGAACCGGAAAAGAGCACCCCACAGCGCGGGAAATCCTTTTCTTTCTCTCGAGGACCGGAACAAAGGAACTGGTCAATGCGATTTCCTTCGATCTCGTCATTATCTAAAACGTTTTCTTCCTCCACCCCCAACCCTTTTCTTTTCCACGCTCGTTTGCCTGAATCTAACGAAGGAGAAGCCATTTTTTAAAAATCCTTCTGGCGCCCGGAGTTTCTCCTCATTTCTTCACCTTTCAAATCGCACTTCACTCGGAAAACAACCCCTGCAGCAGCGAAACGCCCCCGAAAAACGATGATAAACCTTCCGCCATTTTTCGACCTCTTCCGAAAAATCCTCCCCAATTCGGTCCCTCGTTTTTTTCCATCCAAAATCCGGGGAAATCCAACTCTTATCTAACCGATGAAAATCGCCATTTTTATCCCTTCCGTCGTTTTGTTGGTCTTTTCACAAAAATACAACACTAAACTGCAAAAAGTGAACACTAAAAGTGTGAAGAATCTTTCGCGTTGGAATCGATTGCTCATTTTATTACATTTTATTAATAATATTAAATTAATTGCAAATAAATTTTTAAAAATATATTATTAAGTGTTTACTTACAGTATATTAATTATTTAAATATTTATTTGTATACTTTTATGTATAATTTTTTTTAATTAATTTTTAGAGTTGTTTAATAAAAACAGTTATGGGTCATTTTGAGGCGAACGTCAAACCTTTTCGCCGTTTCGGCGTCAGAAATGCGTAAAGAGGTTTACGAGGGGTTCCCTTGGGTCCCTCGGGGGAGGGAGGGGGAGGGGGCGGAAACAAAGCTTCGTGGAAAGCTCTCAGCGAAGAGAAAGGTAAGGAGGAAGTTGAACTTCTCCCCCAATTTTAAAACTTCATTTCGAAAGCCATAAACTCGGTAATGCGACAGCTGACTTTTGAGGGAAGATCTGGGGCGGGAGGGGGCGGGAGGGGGTTGGAAACAAATCGCGGAGTGTCAGTTGGGCTTGAAAGGCCATTACTCTCCTGGGCAACAGGAATTCGGGCCTTCATGTTGAGCATCAAGGTTTCGTGTCCTCAATTGTTCCCTTTCGGAAGCCATAAATTAAGGGTGCGGGGGTGGGTTCAAAGGGGGAGGCGCGTCTTAAAAAACTTTTACATCTTAAAATTAGGCTGAAATTAATTTGGCGGGAATTAAGTTGCCTTTTATTTGGTGGATGCGCGAGGAGAAGGAAAGTCTGAATGGGTTCTTCCTTTTAATGGCGTTTTCATGAGTCATCAAAATTAAACGGGGCTTCTCTTTCCAATGGAAAAATGATTTATTCTCTTCGCTCAAACTTTATTATAAGTGGAGTTGTGCAAAGTAATTTAAAAAGCGCAATCCATCTCACGCCGACGAGCCCCTCACCTCCGGCCTGGGCTTCCATTGGGGTTCAAAGGAACCGCCCCTTTATGCCATACATTACCTTACTTAACTGTCAGCAAACATTGACACAGATCGTCTTATTTTACCATTTCTTCTTGTTTATCATTTATTGATTGTTATTCTTTTCTTTTTCCTTTTCCGTCCACCTTTCCCAACTTTTCTGTTCCTTTCTTTCTATTTCCCCCTTTTTTCATTCTTTTTTCTTCAATTTAAATATAATTTTTTCATATGTTAAGTCAACAGTCATTTTGACTGGTTATTTGAAAGCAATGCATGAATTCTTTAAGAGAAAAATGCAAAACTAAAGTGAATAAAACGATATTGAAAATCACACAAAATGACCGTTTGTGCGGTCCGCCGCTGACTGGGAAAGCCTTCGCCCCACAAAAGCTCAGTATGAGTATTGTCGCTTCGGATGGAAAAGCTTTCTCTCAGTTTAAATCAGCCTCCAATATTTCCCAACATTAATAATTAATAATTATTATAATTATATCTTTTCCTTTGAACTCAGTCTGAGTTTGAAAGTGTTGTCGAAACGCCGCCTCAAACTCTGAACGGAGGTCAAAGGCTCCGCTTTATTTAATAACTTATTAATTTCCTTTAAGTGCTAATTGATAACAAAGATAATTATATGTCCTTGATGAATTTATTGAAGCGTGATTCTTTGTTAATTTTCCGCCTTCTTCTTTTCAATTTCTTAATTTATTATATTTTCCATTTATACATATTCGCCTGCATATTCCTCATATACTATACATTACATATATACAGTATTATTAAGTAAACCATTATTAAATTAATAAAATTTCCACATTCCAAAGTCCCATAATATTTTAGATAAATTAAATGTATTTATATATTTTCATCAAATTTTCAGTTCTCTGTAATATATCAACGACAAATTATTTATATAATTATGATAATAAGGCCAAAATGAAGCCACTTTCATATAAAATTCTCAAAACTAATAATTTTAATATTTCACTTCAATTTATTTTCTGTTCTTTTTTGGAAAATTTAATGAATTTTTAATGCCAAAACCGAGAAAAAGAAAGACAAAAGAGCAAAAATGAAAATCCAAAAAGATTTCCGGAAGTTTATCCGGAGTTTACGCCCCCGTGAGTCACCCGCCCCCTTTTCCCCTTCCACCCCTTCCACCCCCTCCCTCCGGCCCTCAAGACGTCTGACTTTTCTCTTTTAAAACAAATTCAACTTTCCCAAAATCGGTTTACCTAACAACACACAACCGAAGGACGGAAACAAATTAAACTTTCGCTCCCAACTTTTTATCGCTCATCTAATTTTTTTGCTTTTTCATTTCTCTTCCCGCATAAAAAATGGCATCGAAGGCAGAAATTGAGAAAAGGGATCATTAATCAGGGAAGACAATTCATTCCAAAACGGCTAAGAATGAGCACGGAGACAAAAAATATTCAAAATGAAAATCTCCTTTTTTACCCCGAAAGACCGCCTTCGCCCAGGTGAAGAGCAAAGCCTCCGTGATTAATGACCCCGGCCGCCCCGCCTGAACAACCCCTTCAGACCGATGCCTGAACAGGGTGGTCCCCCTCCGCTCCAGCGCTCCCTTCCCAGACCGCCAATGTCTCAAACTTCGCCTTCGGATTGCTTTTATTATTTTTTCTTTTAATTAATAACTTTGATTTAAAATTTCATTCACAACTGCTCTTTCACTCTTTTTCTCTTTTCTAGAATATACATCCCTTAGGATTGCGGACTGAGGGAAGCAATCACGCACTTCTCCCGTTTCTTTTTCCTTACATTTTTATTTATTAATAACTGTGGAAATTTTATTTTGTTTATTGTTTTCTGCTTATTAATAATTTTCTTTTAAAACTTTATTTTTCTCGCACACTATCATGTTAAATTTGTTTTGGAATCCCTTCCTTCGCTGAATTTCACACAGAAAAACCATTTGTGCTTATTCATTTATGAGGCGGCGCTGTCGGACTTTGTCAGCTCTAATTTGTTGTTATCCAAACTTAAATAGTTAATGGGGATCAACGGGAAACCGCCTTTCGGCGAATATCTGTCGCTGTTCCGAGTGCTGACTGCGCCGCTCACTCTGCCCATCAAATTCAGAAAACAAATCAAGCCAGAAATTTAAAAGAATTTCTTTAGCTGCAATTCGTCCCGTTTTTAATTAAATAATCAAAATGAGAATTAAAACTTGTTTCTGCATGAGCCATTTGCATATCGGTCAGCGATATTTGTCAGCCAATGAGTCCGTCGATGAGTCAGTCGCAAAGTGCTTCCATTCGCGACGAGTTTGCTCCGTCAGCAGTCAGCAGTCTTCCCGAAAAGGACGAAGGGAAATCTGTCGAATGGTGGGCAGACAACGGCTTTTAACAGATGGTCCGTATCTCTTTCCCCCTTCAACCCCTTTCACCCCCTACCGCCCCCGCCCCGTGTTTCTCTTTTTTGTCTCGTTTTTTGCAATTCAATGAAAAGCGATTATAGTTGTTTTTTGGTGATAAATTCTTCCTCTCTATCTCTCTCTCTCTCTCTCTATTTTAATGATTCTGTCATCGCCTCTTGGAACGCGGTCATTCAATGACTTTTCCATTAACTGGCAGCTTCATGCTCCCCCCTGTCTCTCTCTCTCTCTCTCTCTCTCTCTTCGTTTCACTCTTATCTCGCCGTGCGTTCGTTTCTCATTGTTTAAAGCTTTAACTGCGAAAGGAGTCGTTTTGACCTTTGGGCGACGTCAATGGAACGTTTTTTTTCGTTTTTTGGCTTTTAATTTTTTTACGTTAATACTTAAAAAAGGGTAAAAAGAAAAAAGGATGGAAATGGAATAATGGAAAAAGAAGAAAAGGGGGAGGGAAAAGGAAAGAAAAAGAGTAAAAGATAAAGTTATAAAGTAAAATGAAAAGGCAAAAAGATAAATCTAAACAAAAAAGGGGGATAAAAGGAGATAACAGGAAGAAAACAGATGTTTTTTAAAATAGTTTTATAGAGAAAATTCAAAGATAATTTAACCGATATTTTTTGATCAATTTTAATAGATAAATTAATAGAAAAGGTTAATAAAGTGTTAATAGATAATTTTTAAACCAAATTTAACAGATCTTAATTATTCATTAATTATTATTTACAAAGGCGAGTCTGACAAGTGTTGTGGTTTTCAGGTTGAGTTTCCAACCCCTTTTCGACCCCCAATGAACCCGACTTTACTCTCCGGCCTGGCAACCACTGCTACAGAATTATCTTGTCGCCCATTAAACTGCTAATTTATGACTGCGGAGAGAGAGAGAGAGAATAAAGGTAAGAAAGGGGGTTTCGGGGGAGGGTAGGGCGAGGGGAGGGCGGATACTCTTTTCGAGATCAAAGTTTACATTTTTCTTCCGGTTTATTTGAAGAAAGCTAAAATAAATAAGTGAAATCATCCCTTTTCTGTTTTTTCTTTGTTAACGGTCCTTCAGGTCGATGAGGGAGGCGAAGGGAGGGGGTGGAAGTGAAAAAGCCACACCGAATTCCATTGAAACCCTTTCATCAATGGATAAATAAAGCGGAAGACAGTCTGAGGGGCGGTTTGATTAACCTCCGCCTGATTAGTCGTATTCATCCGCAGGGGTGCTTGGCAGGTGGGGAGCCACCCCTCTTCTGTGAGGAGTCCTTTTCAAAGCGGAAAACCCCCATCCAAGTAAATCAAAAGAAACCGTTCGGGGGTGGGAAAAAATTAAAACGCTATAATTCTCGCGCGAGAGTGCTAAAAAATATGTTGTTCGCCTCGCATTCGTCAGTCAGAATTTATTTAGAGGTGCATTTTTTCTCACTTTAATTTCACCCCTGGCCCTCCCTCTCCTCCGCGAATGAATATAATTCTCCGGGAAATGGAAAATTTTCCGCCATTAAAACGTTTTGAGGTTTACGGCCCTCTCCGCCCGGAAATTCGCCCCTCATATATTCCCATGCGAAACAGAGGCCATTAATCACCGCCAGAGATCGCCTTCACGTGTTCAGACTCCGTCTGAACATCCACTGTTCAGCCAAACGCACCCCGGATTGGTGTTCAGGTTCCGCAAAATACGTTATTTCACAATGAGGCGGTGTCATGCCTTTGCTTTCCACCTGTTTTTTCATTTTTATCCATTTTTCCTGTTATTATCATTTTTATGCTTTTCCCTTCTTTTCTTTTTCTCTACTTTTTCCTTTCCTCTTTGCCTTAATTTTTTATAACAAAAAAGATTCTCAAGATTTCACATAAAATTTTTACATCTAAAAAGACTGACAATGACAGAAAAATATAATTAAACAAAGTCACAATAAACCAAAAAATTTATTTTGTCAAAGTCACCCTCGAGGAAAGCACAACAGATCGGCTCCTATCAGCAACGGCACTTCAATTAGCGCAAAAGATAATGAGTCTTTGCTGGCGATAACGGGTTTGCTTCGTTCCAAGGCCGACCGCCGTTCTGAACTCCCCAAAAATCCATATTCCTCTGAAAGCCGACGGAGTGGGGCTTCCATCCCCTTTCCTCCCCATTAAACTTCGCTGCTGTTCGCGGGATGAACAGCCAGTCGTCTGCTTTCAAAATGGCGGTGGTTCAGAGTATTGCAACTCTGTTGTTAATATCTAACCAATGTCAGATTGGTGGGTTCAGCAATTTAGTAACAAAAGGAAGTTATTTATGACTCGAAATAACACAAGTTTATGAGAATCAAATGAATAAATAAACCTTTAAAGGGGATGCAATCGAGGGATACTCCGCAGCGAGAAAAATTGTATTCGCAAACCGGGGGTGGGAATAACAGCTCTTCGGGGGAATATGCAAACGACAACGGCCTGCTTTCATTTACCCCAATTTACACCCTCAGCTCCGCAATCGAATTTCACCCCAAAGGTGACTCACGATGTGTTTTTCTTTTTCCCGCGCCATTTCAACTAAACGACGCAAATGCGACATTTCAATTTCTTCCCTGACTTCCACCCTGATCGCCCCCAACCCTGCGACCCCTTCCGCTCCGATTGTGTCACCCTTCGGTGCCCGAAATATCTCCGCAAGGCCGCGCTCACTTCCCCGGGAGGAGAAATTTTATATTTCATCCGGAGACGGCATTCATCCCCCATTTTCAACCCCCGAATCTCCGCAAAGACCCATTTTCCTCTCGCGTTATCAAAAAGTGAATAATTAAAACTTACATTTTAAATTTCAACTGCGACTAAAATTTTCATCGTCCCCGAGGAAAACCTCCCCGGCGAGGCCCTATTCACTTTGCCGCAGTCCCGCCCCCACAAGACGCCCCCTCGCCCCGCACCCCTCACCCCCATTCTATCATTTAATGCTTTTTCTATTCCCTGTACATTCGTGGGCGCAGGGGCGACTCCGAGTCTCCACTTTGTAGCAGATGACGGAATTCCGAGTCTTTATCTCCACTCACTTCAACTCCTATCTTTATCTTATTTTCACTCAACATTATGCGAATCGTCTTTATTTTGAAAATCGGCCACAGCAGTCAAAATGCTCTACTGACAAAACTTCAACGAAACGTCTCGACGTTATTTTTTGTGTTTTTTTGGTCCGCTGTGACTTTGAAAACATGAAGAAAAGTTGAAGAGAAGATAAAATTGATAAAATAAAAGAATAAAAAGAGAAGAAAATGTAAAAATGAAGATTGTTCTCATGCAGACACAGAGTGACAGAAAGAGAAAGAGAAAGGCACTTACTGTGTGGCGTCGGTCCGTTGGGGGCGGTCCTGGAGCGAGGGGGGGCTGCCCCCCGGGGGCTGGGCCCCCGTGGACGGAATCGGCGACCTCTGGGGCGGCGACGGCTTGGAGTAGGGGTGGACCCCGTGCACGACATTGTTGTTGTGCAGGAGGGCGCTCTTGGCGTTGACGTTGTTGTTGAGGTGGTCGCTCGCCTGCGGCTTGGGCGAGATAAGGTCCGCGAGGGTGTTGAGAGAAGGCAGTGAGCTGAGCATTTGGGCGCCTTTGAGGTGGGCACCGCCGCTTATGAGGAAGGGGATCAACCGCCGGATGAGATTGTTTTTCTTCAGTATTTCGTTCGCGAGGTGGTTTTGCCGAATCCCGGTCTGCACACCGTTTGACATACTTAAGCACTCATTGTCCTGCCGGCCTCCTTAACTACTAACTAAACCGTTTATCAGACTGTCCACCAATCGGTGATTAGCTCATATCTGCAAACAAAATTTATTTTCGTGTCTTTTATCAGAAAATCTTGAGGAGATAACGAATAAGCCCGACTAAGCTCGCTTCCCTCGTCGAAGCTTTCCCCAGATAAGCGGGTCGGGGACTCACCCCGCCATTTCCTTTGACTCCTTCCCAAAGGAAATTTCACTTTGGATGCACCAAAGTGTCTTCAGACCTCCGCAAATGCCCATTCAACGTTTCGACTAAAAGGCAAACAGTTACTTTTTACTAGAAAAAGTTATTATTGACTCAAAAACGGTTACTAATGAATTAAATAACAGAAGTTACTTCAACAATCAAAAGTCAAAGTTATTTTTATTTAAAAACGAAAGTAATTTGAACTCTAAAGAAAGCAGTGACTTTCGATTCAAAACAAATCACTCTTCACTTAAAAAAAGGAAGTTACTTTTGACGGTAAAAAAAGTTCTTATGACGCGACCCATAATTACAATCATCAAAATCATTTTCTCATTAAAAACCTAAAAAACCTGCAGCACTGCAGTAATTTCTTTCATAGTCCGGCAGAAAAACGACAGTTACACAATCAATTCTGCCAACATAAAACGACTTGGCAGAACTCCGTCGATTTTTCCGCAATTGGCGAAGTACTCGTAAATGTGTCGAATGTGGCGCGGTTTTCCGCGTTTGTCTGTTACGAGAGCGGAGGGTGGAAATGGGCCTTTGTGGTCCACGTGAGGGGGAGGTGGTCACGAAGCAAAGGGAAAAGCGATTGGGGCTCGTGAAAAAGGGTTGAAGGATCCGCCACTTTCCGAATGCGAAAGCGCGACGTGTTTTGCGGCGAAAACGACTGCAGCAAATTGTTCCGCAGAGGAAATTGTCCGCCGTATCGTGTTTTTAATGATAAGGGGAGGTTTTTGAATTGACCCCCCCTAAGATTTCCCATTTCTTTTCCAAAAATAAAGCGAAATTCAATTTTTCTTTTGAGCGATAAAAATAAAACGAAATAAATTGAAAAAGGTGAAGTGGAATTTCCAATAAAAGACGACAGAAATGGAGGAAGCAGCAGCGACAGCGGGAAGAATGAGTCCGAATTTTCTCTTGACCACTTCTCCCGGCAGAGATTTCCTTTCAAAATCCACCCCCGCTCCGCCCGCCCCGCTTTTACATTTTTTATGCGCTCGCCCCTCGGGAGATTCCCCCGCTAACTTCACGCAAATCCTTCACGGGGAAAGATTTCATTCCCCGTTCCCTCCCCCGTCGCAGTACCACCCCCGCACCCCCAATCAATTCAAACACGATTCCCCGTTCCTCTCTCAAAAGCTTTTCCGCTTTTGATTTCACTTGGAAATTCCCCAACGATCGGAATTATCTACGCGCGCGTTCTTTACTCCGCCCAGGCCGCCCCTGCGATCAACCCCCTGTGTGAGAGTGACCCGATTAATTAGCGGACAACCCTTGCGAAGAAGGGGTATTAGAGGAACTGAGAGGGGTGAATCGAGAGGGGAGGGAGAAAGTCTGGGGGCGGCTGGGGAGGGGTGAAAGGGGATGAATGAAGTGAAGGAGCCAAAAGGGAGGCAGTAATGGAAAAATTAAAGCGGTGGACTTTTTAAGAAAAAGGGTTTTATGTAAAAGGCAGTGGGGTAGGGGGTTAAAGAAGAGTTAACGTAAGGGTTGAACTCAGATTTTGTGAAAGAAATTGCATGAAAGAAAAGTGAAAAAGGGAGGAAAGAAAGCAGGAAAGTAAAAGAGAGAAAAGGGAAATACGAGAAAAAAGTTAGAAAAAAAATAAAAAGGGGAAAAGGGAGAAAAAATGGAAAAGGGAAAAAGTGGAAGAAAAAAGGAAGTAGAAAGAAAGGAAAAAAGGGGAAAGTGAAAAAACATAGAAAATAGAAAAAATTAAAAAAGAGCAATAAGAAAGCAGAGAAACAAAGGAAAATAGAAAAACGAAAAAAGCGGGAGTAGCATGAAAAAAAAAGAAGTAAAAAAAGGAAAAATAGAAAAAAGAGAAAAAAGGGGGAAAAAATTTTTTAAGTATGAAAAAAGATAAGAAAAAAGTCAAAATCAGTAAAATGTACATGTGAAGTGCGGGCAATCGAAAATACAAAAAATGCCAAATGCGAGTGTGCATCACAATAATATTAATTACAAAAATAATACAAATAAGGGCGTTAAGGGAAACCGTTATTCTACAAATAAAGCGTCAGGAACAAATCCGAGGTTATTCTTTAAAAAAATCCACGTCCGCTTACATTTCCCATTTCCGGAGGAAAACAAAATGAGAAAAGTGGGGAGGGGGTGCGGGGCGGGGGTGAAATATGTTCCAAGTTACTTTTCTCCCCTTTTTTTACATGTGTCAGGAAAAATTGGAAATTGAAATAGAAAAATTCGTTAACATGGCGTAACGGAATCGTTACGTTTGAATCCGGAGGAAAAAATGGGGGAGAATACAAAATTCTGTATCATTCTCTCCTTTATCTTCTTTGGGGGCTGTTTCCTCCCTCCCCCCGAACCTCCCCCAACGGAGCAAACTTCGCTCTCCTCGACCCGACTCCAAATTTATTTCCATTCATTTTTACACTCACAAAAGCTTCTTCGGGAAATTCTCTCTTCTGCTCTTCTCCTTTCGAGTCTCCGTGCAACACCAACTTTCCCAGAAATAGACAACTCGACAAACTGCACCTTTTGCGGTTCTTTGCTGTCATTTAGGGAATTCTCCACCGTTTAAGTTACCGTATAATGTCACCTACGCCATTTTGCTGTAGTTTAACCTTACTTTTGTTGTTCTCCAGAGTTTTTTGCCGTCTTTGACTGTATAAAAAAGCGTAAATTCTGAAGAGAAGCGTATCTTTTCCTCTACTAGGGTACACAAAACGGTCCTTGGGGAGGCGGCTGCCACCAAATGCACAGTGCTCTGCACGAAACTGGAGAAGTTATCTGCTAAGAAAACACGCAATCCCGCTTGTTTGCTCTCGGTCCCCCGAGGAGCCTTCTCCCAGATAATCTTATCTCCTTCCGTTACATCTCTTCGATTTCAAAAATCCAGCAACGCCCAAATTTCCCCCGAAGTGGATGACACAGACGATCCGCCCCCTCCGCCCCCAACTCCCCTTTCCCTTAAATCCCGAAAGCAGGAGTTCATTTTCGTTGGTTTGTTTAATAAAACATATCAAAGCGATTCGTAAATGCAAATTTGGCGGCTGAGAGTCTTTTCCGGTGTTTCCGACCGCTTTGGAAATTCCCGCCATTTGCTGTTCGATTCCTTTCGACTGCTGTAGTGCACTAGAGTCACTGGAGACAACAGGAAAGGAAAGAAGAAGAGAAGCAAAAAGAAGTAAAAAGAAAACAAGAGAGAAGTGGAAGAGATGGAAATGAAAGTGCAGCGAAGAGGACAAGGAGAAGAGAAGAGAAGAGAAGAGAAGAGACAGAAGCAAAATTAAACAACTCACGATGGATGTAATGCAGCAGTGTGTGTGAGTCCTCCATTAGCTGGAAATGAGCGAGTGAGAGGAGCCGAAGAAGGCGAAAGTGCAGGAGAGAGGCACTTCGGGTGGGCCGAGAGGGAGCGCGCCGCAGACTGAGGCCGAACTGCGAGCAACGTCATCTCTCAGCCGTTATCAAATATAATAAAAATGGGAGCGAATCAACCAAAGATAAGACATAAATAATCGAAAGAGGTTCTCTTATCAGCGGAGTGATAAGGATGTCACTGCTCGGTTTTATTACTTCACTTCAATTCTTCGCTTGTTCCTTGACCTCCTCTCTCCCCTCGTCTCCTCTCCTCTCCCCTCAGAAGGAACAACCTGTTGAGGACACCGCCCACATCCGAGGTGGTGATTCCTTTATGTACTAATGGTGCATCTTCCTCTTTTTCATCTTCATATTTTTCTCTTCTCTTATTTCCATGTTGTTCTATTCTTCTCCCTTTTGTCTGCTCTATTCCTTTGGTTCTTGTTATCTTCTTTTTTCTTCTTCGTTTATTTTCCCCCTGAGGAGCGTCTCTTTCGTTTATCCACTCGTGCGGGAACTCAAATTTCATCTTTTGCCCTCTTCAGTCACAGAATCGGCGCGAAGATCCAAATATCCTGAAATTAACACTTGTAGAATCGAATGCTCGGCGCTTTGTCTGTTCTATTAGTGGAAAAATGTTTTGAAAGGAGATAAGAGTTCCTCCCGAACTCCGCCCCGAGGATTTATCTCTAATTGCAGGTTCAGATAACAAATGAAGTTTTCAACAACATGGCGACATTTGGGTGTTCACATTTCTCGTCATAAACGTGTCACTTTGACCTTCCTCTTCTAACTTGACTGCATGCAATGAGGTGTCTTCTGCCACGTCTTCCGTTATTAACTTATTTAAGGCAAACTCAGCTCTTTCGGCCATCTTTGCTCCTTCTCCTCTTAAAACTTCTTTCCAAAATGTTCATAAATTTTTATTTGAGATCCTTTAGTTTGAATTTATCGCGGAATTTCTTTTCTCTTATTGGTTTATTTGAGAACTTTACTGCCGTGCCCTGTTCTTTTCTGCGGCTGTTTCCCCCCACAAACTCCCTCTCCGCCCCGTCTTCCCTTCAATCAAATCCAAAAGTATAAATAAATAAACATATAAACTTTTATGTCGCCCACAGCCATTAATGATAAAAATGTTTCACTCAATTTTCTGTACAAACATGAGTATAACCCAGTCGCCAACAAGAGATTTTTTCTCTTTTTTATACCTGCTCTGCATAAAATAAACATAAATAATTATATAAACAACAAACAAAAAACGCATATTATATAAATGTATAAATTCAATATAAGTGAACAATTCATATACGTTATGAATTTATTAAAGAAGTTTTTTATAAAAAAGACAAAAAAATTAATTTACTAAAGGTTAAATAATCTAATATAAGAAACTTATTTTTGGAAAATTCTTTTTATAAAATCTATTAATAAATATTCAAATAAAGTAGAAGTTAACTGCTATAGTATCCACCTACATAGTATTATTACTTATTAAACTAACCCCGGGTCAGAATGACCCCCTTTCCTAAATTTTCTTTCAACGCACGTAAATGACGTAAAGAAGTAAATTCCTAACGAACGACTTATTCTGCTTAATCTAGTGAAAAGATTACTGTTAGGGCGCGGATAGGAATGCAAAAAAGTGCGTCATTTATGGGCCACGTCATCCTCACCTGCGGACACGGCCAACAGGTAAGCGCTTTTGTTTCGTCCGGGAAGAACAGGAGAAGAGGGTTGGCATGGAAACGCTGGCGAAAGACTAAAAACTGCGGACGATGGTCGATTCGGGGTGGGTGAGGGCGGGGGGAACTCCCTTTCGGCATCTCCGCCCCGATTTGTTTACTTCCGTTTCCCCCGAGTCTTTGTCTCCGAAAAGCGAAACCCCGACCGTCTTCGTCCCCGAACGCGTACATCTTTTTCAGGAAACTAATTTTTACAAGATGGACAAAAGTGATTGATTAGTTTTCCCGGGTGGACAGATTAAAATGAACTCGTCCCCGGATGGGAGAGAAGATTGATTAAAATGTCCACCCCTTCGCCCCCCGCCCCTCGCCCTTCCATTGTGACTCGCCCTTGCACGACGTCCACCCTCGCCTGCACCTTATCCTTCTCTCAGCCCCATCGAGCACATAAAAACCACCCCTTGTTGGAGAACCTCGGCAAAACAAAACCACCCCTCGGCCCCCGGAAAAAATTCTGTTTACTAAAAACAACTCCATCCCTCCATTTTTCATCTTCTTCTCCATTTGGGCAATATAAAACACAATGCAGGGGTGTCCAATCTTTCGCCCCTCCCCTCAGTGGAGGTTTTTTATTTTTTGGGTCGACGAAGGTAAAAATAGAAGCAGAAGAGTTTCTTCTCCAAATATTATATTTTTTTTATAAAAAAATATGCCGACCTCTTTTCAGCATTTTAAAAAATATTTTTCGTTGTTTTTTTATAAACAATTTTTATATATAAACTTTACAATTTCAAGAGTGGAAACTGTTATCAGTAATAACTAGGTTATTGTTCATTTATTTACTTTTTATTAGAAATTTGGTTATTTATTAATTTATATAAACTTAATTTATTATTTAATTTCTTTAGTTAATATTTGTTTACTTATTTAAGCATGAGTTTAACTGCTGTCATGCAAATACTAAAAAAATTAATAGTAATAATAACTCTTAGGGCGCAAAAAATAGTAAAGTGTTACCAACTTTCCAAAATTTTTTTCCTTAACGTTCCAACCAAAAACCTTTATATTATATTATTATAACAAAATTAATATTTAAGTAAAATATGGCATCCACTGACAACGTAAGAAACCCTTTTCCCCATCAACACCTTCCCATATCTTTTTACAACTACTTTCCTTTTTATGGCGGCGATGGGGGTTGAAGTGCCATCAACGCGGCTATTGATCTTCCGCCTGCAGAAGGCGGTGAGGACACCAAAGTGGGACCGCGTTTATTTTTACCGGACGAGCGGTGATCGTCTCGTGACGGATTTACGAGATTGAGTCTTCGCTGACGGTCCCCCACCGCCTTCTCGAAAGCCAAAAGAATTATTTTTACACGCGAGTGCCCCCCGCCCCCACAGAAACACTTTCGGAATCCTTCGCACCCCCCAAGCCCCCTCGACTTTTTATGATTCTACGGCAGTTAATTTTACGACGAGTGGTGCAGGGGTGGCCAAATGAACTTTTCAATACTTATACTTAACTATACCGCTCATATTTATATATAATATAAATTTAAGGGTATTTCTTGTTAAAAATTTAATTCACTCGATTTTTCGTTTACAAACCCGTTCGCGTTCGAGATTACGACATCAGCTGCAGCAATGGCTTTCGGTTATTTTTTTCACCAAAAATGGGACGGATCGGCTCATGATGGCGTAGAAGAAGAGTCAGGGTGACAAAGGGGAACACTCCTGCTACAAGGAGGTTCTCTCGAGGGATGGCAGATAATTTCCTCCCCAAACGGTCATTTACCCTTTTCACCCTCCGACTCCTCTCTATCCGAAATTAACAGAGTGAACGCACCTGCGAACGGCCCTCTTCTCACTTCGGGGACCCTTTCGGAGTGATTTCCTTCCCCTTTCACCCCCCCCCCCCCACAAAACTCAAAAATTATCAATTAAAGTCCATTCTTTGGAGTTCACACTTGGCCGAATCTGAACAATCCTTTCATTAGCCCTTCAGCTTTCGCGCTTTCTGTTTGAGTCGCTGACGGAATTTCCATCAATGTCTCTCTTCTGTTGGCCCACTGTGAGAGAGTGCTGTCGGAGAACTTTTCCCAAGCTCCATTATATATAAAAATATATAAAAAAAATATAAAAACACTAAAAGATGAATTAAACTTTTAATGAAAACATTCTGTCGCAATTATTTCTTTGTGCGCCCGAGTCGCACAATTTGAAAAATTCTTCTTTCGAGGGAGGATGAATTTCATCCCCCTGAGCCCTCACACGGCAATGAAAAACAACCCGAGTTTCACTGAAAGTGGGGCGGGGGATGAAAAGAGAAAAGGCGGAGGGCGAGGGGAGGCAAAGCGAATTCAAAAATTGTTGAGGTCGGGGGGGGCAACCACGTGACGAAAAAGTTCGTGACCTCGCAAGATTTAAAAAAAAAATTTGCATTTTCTTTTGAAAAATAACTTTTTTCTTCCCCAGGAATATATTAAAGCCTTTGCCGTTTCTCACATTTCCGGGGGGCGGTGGGGAACAAAAATGAGAGGAGTAAATAGAATAAAATAAATGCCGGTGTTGGTGGGCTGTGGCGAGTGGGGCATTTTATGTTGGCGGCCCTGTGGAAGGCGGTGGGAAAGTGGAAAACGCTCTGCTGCGGACAGAAGACGTTCCGAGCAGAAAAAGTGGTGAAAGGAGGCCGTTAAAGGTCGGCTTGTTGAACATAAAAAGTGTTTGTTTAATGTATGAAGGAGATTCGCGAGAGATGAAATTGGGGAGAAAGAAAGAAAGTCGGGAAAAGTTGACAAAGTCGGGCGTCGGAGAAGAAAAAGAAAAATCTCAACAGTTTTTTTGTTGAATCATAAAAAATCCCTCTCGTAATTGTAATTTATTATTCTTTTTGTTTTTTCGAAACGCGCACACGAACATACAAAAAGTACCTAAAAGAGATTTTCTTTCCTTTCCCTCTCACGCCTTCTCCCCGAATCCCACCCCGCCGCAATCCACCCCCAACATCACCCCCGCACCCCCTCCGCCCCGGTGCCACTTTTTCCGCTCTTTCAAACTCCGCGACGACAGCGGCCCTTTTTCCCAACTTCTTATCTGGAAAAGTGTCAGCAGAGAGGACTTTAATTTAAACAATAGCAGGTGGAGATAAGATTCACCCCTCCGGGGAAGACTTGAGATATTCATTGGGGATGAAAGGGGAATGACGTCTCTCGAGGGGGAGTAATTATTGCGCATTTGGCAGGACTACACAAAACATCCTTGTAACGTCCTTGAGGTTGAGGTTGAGGAGAGGAGATTCTCTTGTATGGGTTGCCATGACAACAACTTTTTGTTTCCAAAATGTTATGTTAAATATTCGACATGGAGCGATGAGGAACTAGACAAAGGTAGTATTGTGACATTAATGGGAAGGAATATGGAAGGAATGAAGAAGAGAAAAAAGAAAAGAGAAAAGGAAGACTCACACGCACGGCGGCAGCAATACCACATCATCAACATTTCCTATGTTTAGTGGCGCAAAACTTCCAATCTTACCCCGCAATAGGGGATGAAATCGGCCATTTTTAATGTGAACTTCTGCATCTTCTTCAACCAGTGAATATTTCGAAGCCAAATCCTGGCCAAATTCATAAAAGATCATTTGCGCAAAATTTAAAAAAAACCGGAGATGGCTCATTTGAGCTGCATTTCACCTGCAGAGAAAAAATATTTTTTTATAGTTTCATGTCCCGCTATATTGGGCGTTTCTTCAATTTATTCAGACATTATAGCGAAAAAAGATCGTCGAGACACACGGGTCGAAGAGGGAGGAACTTCCGGAATTCAAATCGCTCACTAATTTGCATTTATTTGCGGAACGTCAACCGCTGCTGCCCTTATTTTTTCTCATGTTCCTCCCGGGGATAAATAAATAAATAAATAAATTTCGGGGAACCCCTTCGTGACGCATTTATCAATATCAGAGCCGGTGAAATTAGAAATTCATACGGGAACGACGGGAGACACGCGATGATGTCGCGGGGGAGAGGGGAGACAATATATTTTCATTTCCTTCCTACCGATTCCGATTAGTTTAGGGGCGAAAGGTTTTTCTGTGTGCGTAACATCCCCGGGGATGCATCCCCTGCGGTCTGGTCTAAACTTAATGCTTTTATGCCCGTTAAAGACATCAAATTTTACTCTGTATTAAAAGAAGATACTTCACCGTCAGTCGAACTTAATTTTATTATAATAATAAACGTAAAATATTTTATAAGTATAAAATCCCCGACTACGTCCGTACGTCCGTCCGCGACTTCAATCGTTGATTGGTCAAATTATTCTCGTCTATCTTTTACTTTTTAAATAAATTTTTGTTTATACTTTCAGTAATGTTTATTTTTCGCATCATCGTTTCGCATTATTATCGCTTAATGTAAAAATTAGCCCAATTAACATTTGAGTAAACAGTCGATGTCATCGCGTTTAGAATTGGATCAATCCATTCCGCGTCAATTTCACGGGGAGCAGTGGGGAGAAACAACCCTCATTCGCCTCACACTTTCTCTCTTCGAGGTTATAAACTCACAAATCGAAGGTGACAGGACAAGAGGCGAACTCCTTTGTCCGGCCGTTCGAGCGCATAAAGCGACGAGAGCCTTCCAAATTTCCCACCACTTCCGGGGGAGGCAGGGGAAACCCCCTGATTAAAGTTTCACTAACGACGACTGCCTTTTGTTAGGGAAAGCCCAAGTTTTCCCTACAGCCATTCACCGAAACAATAACTTCGTCAACCCCTGTCTTTTGCCGAATTCCGAACGGAATTTCTCGCCTTCCCTTGTTCTCTCTCATCTTCCGCCCTCCGCCCCGCCCCCCGCGCCCCCCGCCGCCCTCCCCGTTAAAATTTTCCACTCGAGCGATTCTTTATAATTATTGCACGTCAAAATCTGCGTTGAAAACGTAAATCTTCGACAATGGGACTTCCATTCCTTTGCTTTGTCATTGTCGTCGCTTTAATGAAAAACAAACTTTCTCTTGTCTGAGTCGAAAGGAAGTTGCATTTCCATCTCTGCTGCATAAGCACTCATTTTCCTTTTCCCTGTTTCATTCGATCCATTTATACTTATATATGCGAGTATATGTTCTTCATTTTGTCATTTATTTTTTAACTTTTATACACAGAGTTATTTAGTTTATTTACTTTCCTAATTGTTATACTGCATATTAACTTACATATTTGAGGCAAAGGGGAGGGCGTAGCAGAAATGAAAGCTGATTGTGTATAACTATTGTTGAGTATTATACATTTAATACTGTATACCTTTTATTTATACAATATTTTTTATTTCATTATTATATACTTTGTTAATTACTATCAGAAATATTTTAATTTTATATTTTACTTAATTCTATTTTTTTTTCTTAGCTCCGCCATTTTCTCGTTTCCACTTCAAAGAGAATAAACAAAAGTATAATATATAGAGAGGAACAGGGCAAATCAAGTGTGATGCAAACGATCATAATAAAAACACAACGACATTGCCTTGTAGTCAAACTTTATTATATGGCTCAGTGACTGGCACCAGCTAAGTTTTCATCCAATCCCTTTCTGCTGTTTCTCCCGAAGGCCGAATGGGTTATTGGCACACTATATGTCTCCTCTTTACCCGCTCTGGGGTTTCATGTATATGAAATGAGAGGGTTTCTTAACTCTTTATAACTTTATTTGGGAGAGTGCAGTGGGTGTCGCGTTGGTTCGCCTGTGAACGTGACGTCCTCAGTGTGAGTGTTAAGAGGTGAGAGCGTGCAAAGAGCTGCAACATGTGTCGCTCGTCTGTTTCCAATCCGCGTTTGGGCACGAAACGGCAATAAGTGGAAAATCTGCTGCCTCCGCAGTGCGATCCGTTGTTTTCGTAAACAACCATTCGCCAACGCCGGCATTCGCTCAAAGAGCGGAAGTCAGTTATGACATTGGAGTGAATGGTTGAATGTGGCGGAAGGGTTAGCAGCAATCAAAGAGGGGGAAGCAATCGAAAGAGGACAGACGAGGGAGAAGCAAAGAGGGATGAGCACAGGCACGCGCAGTGCTGAGGGCCGACCTGGGGAGGAAAAGTTGGATGGTAGTGAGTGAAAGATGCAAAGGCTTCTTTTGGGGTGGATAAAAGAGATTCAACATTCAATGTGACGAGTTATAAGGACAAGCGGGAGAGGATAAAAAAGGAAAAAAAGTATAAAAGGAATGGAAGAAAAGGAAAAAAACAAAAAATAAAAGCAAAAAAGGGAGAAAATTTTAAAAATAGAAAAAAATGAAAAAGAAAAATTGGAAATATAAAAACTAACCTAAAAGCGATAGGAATAAAAAATGAAAAATGCTAAAAAGGAAAAAAGAAAAATAAGAAAAATCAGGAAGAACACTGCAAGTGGCAAAATATAAAAAAGAAAAAAGTAAAAAAAATAAGAAAAATCAATAAATAACACTAAAAGCATAAAATAATAAAAGGAAAAAGAAGAAAAGAAGAAATTGGAAAAAGGAAAAACATTAAAAGCAATCAAAAAGAAGACTGAAAAAATTAGGGAAAAGCAAAAAGTGAAAACGAAACAGAAAAGAAAACTATAAAAATATGAAAAACGGCCAACCCCCATCAATTATAAATTATATTAAGAGGAGTAATAATTATTGGAGAAAACCACAGTCATTATATTAATATTAGAATTTCAATGTGAAAGTATAATTTAAATGAAAAGAGAAAAACAAAACTCGAGAAAAGGGTTATTTTGACCCTTGTTGACCGTTCCAGTGTTAAAGCAATTAAAATGTGAAAGCTCAAGCGCTGGCTAATGACTTGGAAAAACCTTCGATTAAAGAAGAAAAAACTCAAATTAATAAAACTTATTTGAGGGGGAGGGAGGGAAGGGAAGAAGGGGATAAGGGGATGAAGGGGATGAAGAGGGATGAAGGTTTAAATTCACCTCAATTTAATGATCAACAAGTATTGATTTAAATTCAATCCTTGGGGCCGGGAAACTTTTCTTTTTGATTTTCATGGTTCTCCCCTTCCGCCCCTCGCCCCCTCCGCCCCCCACAATTCAGAAGTGAGTAATCTTCTTGAGCCATTTAAAAAAAGGAGAGCACTGGAAAAATCCCAAATTTAATTATTTATGGGGGAAAGTTTTCGGGGAGAAAGTTTTAATCTCCGCGGCCGAATCGCAGGGAGATATAAAGCTCTGTTTTCCCGGACTTTTCGGGAGGAAAAGGAAGGAAAAGGAAGGAAAAGGAAAAAAGGAAATGTTGCGAGGACATATTGGACTCGTTGGCAACTGCTCGGCGTTCGTCCTGTGTCCGCATTTGGTGGAAAATATCGGAGTCAAAGGGGAAAAACTGTAAAAACAGAAAAAAGGGTAAAAAACGGCAAGAAATAAATAGGAAAACAGGCATAAAAGAAAAAAATAAATAAAAAAGTAAGAATAAAGAATAAAAGGAAATAAGACAAAAAGCGGAAAAAAAGAAAAAACTCAGTTTTGATATACTGAGATAAGTATATACGATAGTAAGATATATTCAGATACTTATACTGAAAAGTCCTAATTCGGCCACCCCCGAAATCCACCCCTAAACACATTTCCATGTGCATCTGAAGAAACAACTAAAAGGGGTTGAAACTTCCCCCGGCTGAGATGCCTAAAAACCACCCCTGGCGCCATCTTATCAAAATACTATTTTTACCCTTTTCCGGGGGAGAGATGAAAGAAAAATCCGACTCGACTCAATATTAATTACGGAGCGTAATTAGCGAAATTCGAGAGGAGTGGGAGGGGGTTGAAACGAAAATTGGGGCTGACGCGGTCAAATTCCTTAATATTTAATTCCATTAAACTTTTTTATCTCATTAAGGGCTAAAAATTTAAACCCCTCCCTTCCGAGTCTTCTCTCCCTTATCGGAGAGCGCGGGGGCGGTGGGGGCGGAAAGGGGTGCAAAACGGAGCCGAGAAAAAATAATTCATTTCACCGAAGTGAATTTCGGGGAATTTCGTTAAATGAATTATTTTTTTTTGTGATCTAGCGAAGAGAGGAAAGACGAGAATCTTCTTTGGGGTGGTTTTAAAGACCTTGAAGGGCCCGAAATGGGAAACAAAGGGGATGGCGGGGGAGGAGAATGTTCCGAAGAGGTTTAAGCCCCCGACAGCGGAGCAGCCTTCAATCATAACGGAGTTCGCATCGAACAAAGCCGAAAGAGGGATGAAGGGGGTGCGGGAGAGGAAGGGGCTGAAAACTGAGAAAATTCACGAAGGCAAAGGGCAAGGAAAACATAATATAAATTCAACTTCTTTCACCCCCACCCCTCCGCCGCCCCCGAATTTCCCCTCATCATTTTTGGAGGTTTTTTTAATCAATACAATCATTTTTTGGTTTATTGGGGATGAAAACGCGGAGCGGAGAATTTCCACCGATAACCGGAGGGTTCGAAGTGAAAAAAGGGATGATTTTTTTTTAGTGGAGCAACGCATCGCGGATGCATTAGCGAAGGTTTTTCCATCGATCTTGTGATTCGATTGGTCGAAGCAAAAGAAAATGATTTTCCCTCTGACCTTTTCACTGGGTCACTCCGCACTGGAACGGGAAATACTGCCGCACTCAAATGAGGGTCATTTTGACCCCCGTCACCTAACGTGAACGAGGCTCCCGGAATTAAAAATACGCCTATAATGTACTTCGAGGATGAGATATGAAAATTCAAAGAAAATATCAAACATTTAGAAGCTGAAACAGACTTTACGCTAAAAATCTACGGGTCAAAATAACCATTTTTCGTAGTTTTAGGACCATAAACAAAGAGTACGCCACAGCAAAATTTAAGTGATAATTCAGGGGTGGAAATGGCCCATCCCCCTCGTGCTAATGTTAATATCGTGACAAAAAGGGCGTCGAGGGGAACAATGACACACTCATTGGCCCACGAGTGGTGCAGTGGGCGAACGACAGCACATTTTACTTTACGGTCAGTTGTTGGCTGTTGATAGCCCATCGGGGGTGGGGGGGGGGTGGGGGTGGGGGAGTGGGGGAGGGGGAGAGGTGGAGTATTAATTAAGCGGAAGTAGGGTGCGGGATTTTTGGGAAGAGGAGATTTCGCAGGCATTAATTAAAGATCGCGAAAACAAAGCTCGGGGTGGTTTCTCCGAGTGACCGCGTAGGGGTTGAAAATAATGAAGGAAAAGTGATGAATGACATCCCTCTTCGGAGGGGTTAATTATTTTTGCATGACCGCTTCGGTCTCCTCAAACAAATAGTTTTCTTCGGAGGCCATATTGAACAAATTCATCCCTTGCGTTCAGGCAGCTTTTCTACTGAACAAAAGGATTAACCCCCCATTTCTGAACAAATACGCGACCGATAAAAGAATATGGAATTTCCAGGAACACCCGCAGACGTTTGCCGACATCAAAAGAAACCATTTTCTCACATTTTATTTTCACCCCTCAGGTTTCTTATTAAAAAAAAAATTTATCTTTTTAAATCTTGCCATCATCTCCCGCAGCAGCCCCTTCTTTTATTCCTTTTCGGGGACCGCTTTTTCTCCCTTCTTCCCTCCATTCTTTCGCTTTATATTTTAAGTTTTCCTTTTTTTCAAAGGGATTACTCTTTTTTTTAAAGCCTATTTCTGAAGAGTTTCAAATTCTTTAACTCCATTCACTTTTCGAGACGTAAGTCTATTAAACTTTTGAATTTACATTTGATGAGTTTCATTTGAGTTGATTAATCGCCAGTCGACGACGACTTTCATTATGAATTTTCATCTTTTTTGTGCCCCCCCCCCTCCCCGTATTTTTTTTTCAAAGGGAGATTCGAAAAAGATTGATGAAAAAAAAACATCCCTGCGGTCTTCACCGACAGCGAACAGCATCGTTTCATTCCGAACCTGAATTTATTCGGATGCACCGCCACTCAGTGTACTTTTCGAAAGGAATTTTTTGGGAAATTAAAAAAAAATTCAAATTCGAGAAGAATTCAATAAGAGCGAACGGAATGAAACGAAGAAAGTCCGGGGGGTGGAAACCCTCGCAATAAAAAATATTAAAAAATTTTTATAAAAACATTTCCCGGAACGCGTCTAATTTCTGACTTCCGGCGTGGAGCTCGAGTGCCGTAAAAAAATCACATACCTGAGGTAAAAACTTTTTCTTTTTTTTTTAATTAGGTCGGCAAAAATACTAAATATTAGAGAGAGAGAGACAGAGAGAGAGAGAGAGAAGGGGGGGGGGGGCGGGACAACGAAAACTTTTCTAGCTTTAATTGGGAAAAAGTGTAGCTCGAACGCGATTTCAGCAAATTTTTGTTTTTTTCCCCTCTTTTCCTTCTTCTTTTCCCGAAAAAAGTTTTCCAGGGAGTCAGCAACATGGAAGGATCTTCGTCCCTTTCCTTTCGATTGTAGAACGAGCCGAGAGGTTTGCGAGAGGGCGGTGGGGAGCGCCAGGGATATCAGAAACAGAAGAAAGTAATAAATTTAATGCTCGCGTTTTGATTTCCACAACAATTCATTTCTTTCTTTTTCCCCCATTTTTTTTTCCTCTTTGTAATAGAATTTTTTTCATAAATGACAGATTGCGAAACTTTTCCGAGAAAGGGAAAACCATTTTCTTTCTGCTAATCTATTCAGAATTGGAAGAGAAGTGGGCGCGACAAACCTCCTTTGTTTGTCCCCCATCATCGATTGGGCACCTCAGAGGACCGCCACTCACCCCTCGAGTGCAACCCTCCCCAACTCCCTCCCCTCCCCTCTCCACCCCCAGAAAAACTCGCAAAAAAGTCTAACTTTCGCGTATTTGAGGAAAATGAAATTAAGTTGTTTAAATGAATGCCGGCCATGTTTAGCTTTTCCGGTGGGCGTTTTCTCGTTAGTCAGCTCAAAAATTTGCTTTCTTCTGAGAGCAATGAGTTTATTAAATTTTCTTGTGAGCCTTAACAACTTCTTGATTTATGCCCGCCTCCTGCCAAATCTCGAAACCAACTTTTCCCTTAAGTGGAGTAATTAATTATGGGTTTCCTTACAAGTTTTAAAAGAGAGATTCATTTTGAGCCGGGATTCTTTCTTGATGATCCCCAGCCCCGGCGGCCATCTTGTGCGCCCTCGCCCCCTCCCCGGGATAATGGCAGCTCCGTCAAGATGACATCCCAGAGCCGTCACGAAACAGGCTCATCCTGTAATCCTCTTAGGAGCGGTCGGTTAAGCAAAAGCCTTGAAAATGAGGGGGAATGAAAAGCGAGTCCGAAAAGGAGCAAATGAGAACCGGAAGTGATTAAGGGGATGAATGCGAAGGGGTTGGCTGTTATTTGGCTTCGATTGCCCGAGTGAATCGTTTGTGATATTGGGGGTGACGGGGGGAGGTTCCCAAAAGTTGACGATAAATGTGCAAATGAATTTGTATTTCATCGTTTTCGCTTTGTATCTGTTAAATATATAAACAGCTGAGCCCTATTTTGAAAAAGTAGAAGTCAAAATTGTAACAATGATAAGAATCATAGCAGAAAAGAAAATAAAAAGAGAATAGAAAGAGAGCAGAAGAGGATATTATTATGATAAACATACATGACATTTTTAGTTATTGTATAGTTATATTATATTATATTATATTATATAGTTTCTATTAGTTTATTATAGAGTTATAAAAACCAAATAATTGTAAATTTTGATTATTATAATTTGATAAATCTGTAGATAAGTCAAATATATATATTATTATATAGTTCATACTATTAGTTATATTATATAGTTATTATTAGAAAAGTGTGGTATATTTTTTGTCAGTTTTCCTTATTAAAGTTAGTCACTAATTGTCACTAAATCACGTGATCACCAGCCTTTACCACCCCTTCCGCATTTCGACAACCCTTCCAACCCCCAGGTTTGGGCCCCAAACAAACATAACAATGATAAATGGGGGCTTTAATTCACAAGTAAAGCCCAAGACGGAAAGCCCTTTCACGATAGGGGACTTTCGTCACGGCTTCCTCTCAATTTTCATCGGACACTGTCCTCCCCTTCCCCCCCTTCGCACCCCCTCGCCTCCCCAACAACCTTTCCTAATAATAAATATTATTTACGGTCGCATGCAAACCGAAAGATAAAACTTTTTCGGTATCGCGATGCCCGCCGCGGATTTTTCCCGTCCGGGCCGATAACAAAACCCACCCCCGATCATAAACCCTCCCTTAAGCCCAAAACGCCACGGATTTGGTCGACCTCGAAATGAATCTCCCACCGCCTTGATTCGATCAAGAACCAACGGGAATTTCGGAATAATTTCGAAAAGGGAAAGACAATGAGAGTCCGGAGCAGAAGACACCCAAAAGAGCGCCGAGGAATTTTCATTTACTCATCACAATCATTCCTCGAGTTTAAATGGATGTAAAATCCACTTCAACAGTTGTGTTTGTTGTTTGTTGTTGCCGAGAAAGAATCCTTTTGGACTTTAAAAGGCCCACAAACAATAAACGAGCCTTTGGGCATCGGTCCAAAGGAAAAAGGTTCCCCAAAAATTCCCTTTCTGTGTTCGAAAGTTTGTTTTTCGACTTTGACGGAGTTTCGATGTTCATTAATTTCAAAGGTGAATTAAAGGATAGAGCTAAAACCGGCATTTTAATTGGAAAAAATGTCAGCTCGACACTCGGGAAATTTTATAAACCTTTCCCGCGTTCGCCATCTTGATTTATTCGAAAATAAGCGGGGATTATCGGCAAACACCGACCGCCAAATTTTAATTTCGGTTTAATATTAGGTTGAGTCATTTAGGCCAACGGATTCCGTTGTTTGTATCTGACCGTTGCCGGTTGCCATGGCAACGGCTTTTGCTCGCGTCCGTTACTTTTTTTATCAACCGCTTCGTGCGATACACGTTATTTTTAACGGTTTTAGAAGTGCACACTCGTCATGTGATTTCTAGTGTGCAAAAATATACAGTATATAAAAGCGAGAGCTCTGTTAATTCCTGGTGTGCATGTGCTCAAATTCTAAAGAACGATTGGATATGAGAAGAGAAGATGCAGAAAATACGGTGAAGAAAAGAAGAAGAAAAGAGAAGAGAAAAGAAAAGAAGAGAAAAAAGAAATGAAGGGGAAAAGATACGTCGCTAAAACCCTTTCGAGGCTCACTGTAACAGCGAGTTTGAATATCTTCTGAATTGTTTTCGCCAAAGAACAAAAGCCTTCAATCAATTTTCGAAAAGGAATAACAAATGAGAGTTTGTTCGGCTCGAACAAACAACCGCAAAAAAGGTTTAAACGGAGCGCGACGGCCATTTTGGGGACGGCACGTGCCTGAACGAACGCGAGCACGTGGACAGAAAATCTCTCATGTGGGTCAGTTCGATTTGCTTAAATGCCCGTGAGTTGTTTGCAAAAAAAAGAAAAGAAAGAATCCCAGAAAACCAATTAAACATTTAAAGTCAAAACTCATTCGCGGAAGCAAAAAAACAACAAAACATTTTCTTGTTTTCCGTCTTTTCACAAAATCAATTTAACGGAACCTTTTCAAATTGAATTAACTGAAAGAGATTCTCGACAAAGGTTTTTTATATTTGGGCTAATGCGAGAAAGTTCCGACATTTCGGTGCTTTTTTCGTCTCCTCAACGTTTCCATTTCCACGACTTCCTCCCGTTCTTACCTAAAACCCCCCAAAATGAGCCGCTCCTCGGGTATCCACCTTATGCGCTCGATCCATCAAACACCACAGCAAAACACTTTCTCAAAATCACCATTTTCACATATATTTCGCCGCCGCTCGAACGAACCCTCCCCAAAACAAACACACAACAAAACACCTCCACTCACTGAAAACAACAACCAACAGCCGCACAAGCGAACGCGAACGCCAGCGGGCCACCGTCCCGGCAGAGTCCGACCTCGAACGAAGCTGGCGAGGGACTGGCGGCCTCTTCGGCTCTTCCCGCCGACGACCGCGGCCCGAAGCTTCCCGAAGTCTCCAAGCCCAACGGAAATTTCCCTCCGAGAGGCGCATCTTCGGGGCGGCGAAGGCGTCGTTTCCGGGAGTTTCCGGTCGGGGGCGGTCAGTGCCAGGACCTGATCAAGGCTCGGGAGGGGAGGCGCACGGGAAGCGCGACAATGAATGTCGGGGGGAGTGCGAGCGGGCTCGATGGGAGCGACAGATGGAGCGGGAGATTTATGGGAACATGGAGGGAATTAGAGACGGCCAGATGTTGCCAACATGGCAGGACGTTTATGGTGGCCAGCCCGAATAGATTGCTGTCGCCTTGAGTTGGCGGTTCGTAGCGGCGGAAGGCCTGCTTTGTTGTGGATCTATCTGAGCGTCCTCCGGGTCCTTCAGACCTGTTTCGTCCACATGTGAAAAGCTGAATCTTTCCTAGAGTCCGCCCCTCGCCCCCCTCGCCCCCCTCACCCCCTCCACCGTGAAAAAGAAAGGATGTTGAAATATGCAGCACGAAAAGGGAAATTTTGCTTTCTGTAGGAAAAATAAGAAAGGAAAAGGCTTTCACGCTCAAAAGCTTATGTGCAGAGAATGGGGTGGAGGAGGGGGGATGGAGGGGATGGAGGGGGTGGAGGGGGTGGAGGGGTGCCAAGTGGGTGCGAAGTCTCGAATCGGAATTTCAGCACTCAGATCACGTGCGATGAGCCCAGATCAACCAATTTAAAATTACAAATTCAAGAATAACATCATCTGTTCTGCTTTTATCTTTTCCAAAATGATTTGGGAAAATTGTCATTAAAGGGAGAACAAATGCAGAATGGGGCGGTCCCCCGAAGAATTCCCTGATTGCAAATCACTTCGTTTTGATTGTATTTTGTTTTTGTCGAAAGGTTAGTTTGTATTCAATAGGGGTGGCTGTTCTGGGAAAGTCCTGGAAAAGCGCCCCGGGGCTGAAAAAGGCGCACCGGAAAAGAAAAGATTTACCCGAGAAAACTTTCTTTCTTTCTTCGCCCTCCTGAATTATTACTCTTTTATTTATTCTTTTTATTTTTTGATTTTCTACGGTTTTTTAATTTTACAGTTTGCTCTTCCAATTTCTGAGGTTTGCCTCTTTTAAATTCAGAGAAGAAAAGCTGCTCTCCGAAAGATAGAAATTTGCAACTTTCCACTTTTTACAAAAATTTCTTTTTAAATATCAATTTTCCAAAAATATTAATCTCGTTTTCGGTGTTGGGGGAATGAAATTTCAACCCTTCAGAGTTTTGAATATTTTTCGTTTCTTAAGATTTAATCATTGAAATTTCAGGCATTTTCTTATTAAAAAATGGCGGGTATTCACTCGTCGTTTTGAACACAATAAATTTTCATTGTTAAATAACAAATGTTCCGCATTCCATCCACTGAATTCCTCCAATCTCACCCCTAAGGAAACAACCCTTCCCAATACGGGGCAAATGCATTAGCGCTAAAAGGTATTTGGGAGAAATGTTTGGGTATTAGCAGATTTGGACACGAGAAAAAACCTTTGCCAGCTCCTTTCTATTGACTTTACATCAAAATCAAGGATTAGGGAATT
This sequence comes from Brueelia nebulosa, assembly GCA_028293925.1. NCBI lineage: Eukaryota > Metazoa > Arthropoda > Insecta > Psocodea > Philopteridae > Brueelia > Brueelia nebulosa. The sequence goes on from JAQIBA010000011.1 coordinate 558,590, forward strand.
TCACGGGCAAAACTCAAATTAGAATTTAATCCGTTTTTAATCAGAAGGGGTAAACCCCGGCAAAGCCCACTCATAATTATTGCTCCTCGTGCGAGTTTGCAAAATTAATTAAACTAATTAAAGTATTAGAATCCTTCGGATGAGGGGATACGAAAGGGTTTAAAAGAAAAGGTTGCTCACCTGAGGTTTTTCTTTGGAGGGTTCACTCTCATTTTACAGAAACAAAAACTCTGAAATGTTCACACCACTTCTTCAGATCAGAAATCATATTAGAAAGCATATACTGATCTTTCGATGATAAAGGAGAAAGAAATTATGTAAGTTAAATAAAGCCCATAGTTGCACCATTAGTAATACAGTATAATACTGAGTAATGTTCTTCCAAGTGAGAAAAACCTTTCCGATTTTCCTTCCGCCGGCGAAGGATAAAAATTAATGGGGTCTTCACGAGCTGTCATTTACGATGGCGGCTGAGATACCGCTCTCGAAATCACGTTAAAAATTTGCAGACTCGGAATAAGGGCGGTTATTGCCTCCGTCGCCCCTCCGCCCCTTCGCACTCGCACAATTTATTACCCCACACAACCCTTTGACTAGCAGAAGACTTCACGAGGATTTATTCCGCATCGCGAAGCTCAAGAATTTATTTGCAGTGACAAAAAGGAAGAGACTAATAAAACTCCCCGAAAAGGTTGTAAATTTAAGGCGGAAATCCGTTGCCGGTGGGCGGTTGAGGGCGAAGAGCGCCGTCTGACGCCCAAACGCGACTTTGCCTTTGGGGGAGGCATTAAACGCTCACTTTCCCCCAACCGGAAACGGAACCGGCTCAACCGAAAGCGAACACCAATCAGGAACTCATTTGAAAGCCCCTGCCGGAAAATTATCCTCTTCCGCTTTCCCAAACGCTCCAAAGGAAGCTCATGTAATTATGACTTTTCCAGCGCACCCTCTGTGTTCGTCTCTTTTATTGCAGTCGAAAAGTGCACAGGAATGGATGACATTTACTCATTAGTCGAAAAATAAGATGGCGAATTAACGATTTTAAGGGCAAAATCATTCACTTATTTATGTACATGCATATATTTTGATGTGCACTCTGCACATTATTTACAAGCGTTTGTTATTTTTATATTATTTTATTTATCTGTTTTTGTTATTTATTTGTTCTAATATAATTATTTAGATTTTGATATAAAACGTTATTGATGTTAAGGTATAAAAATTATTCATTCATTTATTTACATATTTTTTGATATTATTTACTCATTTTAATATATCTTTGTACCTAAGGTTTCTTTCGCGTTTTTTCCGCTCTTTTGTTTCCGAAATTACTGTCCATTAAAAGGACTGAATTCTTATATTATACATATGCATTATAGCATAATAATATAATATTAAATGACAATTTAAAACGGCAATAAAATATGAAAAATTACCAACACATTCCTTATACATATATTACATATTTTTACAAATATTTAAACAGTGTTTCTATTATATACTTCACAACAAAAATCTGATTCAAATATTTTTTTTAATAATCTTTCTATAATAATTTAAAAAAATTTTTTTTAAAGGCTCTCACCTTTTCTTGTTTTTCCTGTAGCACTTTCATTTCATTCAACAGCGTTCCACATTTATAACTTTTCATGTTTTCAATATAAAGCAGACACGAAAACAATACACAATATATACAATATTAACTCGGGTTGCGGCCTCCACGACGGACCAAATCATAATAACGTGTGTACCTTATGGCAGACGTTGCCGCGGCAACCAGCAGACGCCATTCAGTGTTGCCAACTCGCTTTGGTTACATATAAATTTTTTTATTAAATCGTGTTGTGATTGAATTTTAACATTTCTTTAAAAATCTTTTTACTTCAGACGAGTTAAATTACAACTGAGTTACAAAAGAACTCGCCCAAAAAATGAAACCAAAAAAACTTGAAATTCATAAGTTGGCATGGCCAACCAGTGTTGCCAATTCACTTCCAACTTCATTTATATTGACTGCACTGGATTTATGTAATTCATTCATTATAAACACGCGTAGCCCCTCGTACTCATATTTGACCATTTTTTATTTATTGCTTGTTTACAAAAAGGTCAGTTTTTTATTTCTAATTATTTGTATATTTCCTTTATATGTGATAATTATGTTCAGATTATTTATATGGTCAATGTTTAGTACCTTATTGAATTGAAATCCCTTTGTTTGTGTTCTCAGTGGTATTACAGTGTTTTGTAATTTAACCGGATTAAAATTAAGAACTTGGGGAACTGATTTGAATTAACAAAAATAAAAAAACCGTTGAGCGGCCATTGCAATTCCAAGAATTGAATCGCCCGTGCATACGGTGACGTCATCGATTCCAGGAACTGCACACCAATTCCAGGAATCGCCGAACGCAAACAAAAATGGCCGACCAAATTTCAAATCCAACGGTCGAAACTCAAACAAATCCTAACAAATAAAATTTATAATTTATAAGTTGCAAATGATTTTTCCTAATATTTACTCTCTCTCTAATAAAACAAAGGAGCCCTTTTTTTTAATTCTTATGATCGGCATTTAAACCGGAATTCCGATAATATCATTGAAAAAATATTGAATAAAATATCGGATATCCGGGCCGATATTGCAATCCCTTATTCCCAGCCACTTACAGTATGTGAAAATATTATTCGCCTGGAGCAGAAAGACAGGCAATGACGGCGTTGTTGCGCTCAAGGGACAATGGAAATGTTCCCTCAATTTCTTGGGGCAACTCTCCCCTCAGCCTTAATCGCCGCGTACAGTTCTCTCAGCAGAATTAAGAAAAAAGGGGCGGGGCGGGCGGGAGGGGTAAGAGAAGAGAAAAAGCAGAAACTTGTTTTCGAGATTAAAGTTTGAGGACGCCCAGAGGAGCATTTAAGAAAAGCTGCACATGCCTGCTGCCCTGAAAGCAAATGCTAGTTTCCGAGTGGAACTCCACTACCTGACTGGGAGGGCGGAAGAGCGAAAGGGGGTGAAAAGGGAGAGATTAAAGCTGACGAATCAATTACCGCAGTTGGTAATTTCTCTCGGTTCTCTTCGTTTGCGATGGGTGGGTTGGCAGCAGTGCAGAGGTTCGAATTTCCGACCTTTTCGATATATTGGGGAGCGTCAAAGAACAAAAGGGTGCGGGTCGAATTAAAAGGCTGATTTTCACTTACGCCTACGCCTGCGGCATTTTAAAATGGCCAGAAAGTGGCTTTTCTACCTGAAACAAAAGTGAAAATTTATTTAGAAACAAACAAACACCAATTTAACGGTTCAACTTTGGCATCTCCTTTCACGGGAGATCGCCCCTTCTGAGCCAAAACTCACCCTCTCCCTTCATTTGAAATGTTAGCCCTCAAACGAATGAAAAATCATTCGGTTTTTGGAAAAGAAAAATAACATCGCTGATAATACAAAAAACGTAATGAAATTTAGATAAGACGCAAAAAAGTGTTAAAGAAGAAAAAATAAAAAAAGATGAAGAAAAAGAAGTTGCAAAAGAAGAAGAAGCCGAAGAAGAAGAAGAACAAATCCAAAAAGAAAAATTTGAAGAAGAGGAAGAAGAAGGAAAAGGAGGAAAAGAAGGAAAAGAAGGAGAACAAAGAGAAGAAGAGGGAGAAGAAGGAGAAGCAGAAGTTGTATTCGGTTGTTTGGGAAAATATACTATTGTATGAGGTGAAGATTATAATTTAAAGACATTATGGTTTGTAATTGTAGACTGTATGTGTTACTGTATAAACAAACAAGTATAGATTCCCGTCGATATATAAACTCATAAACATCATATAAACATCAATATAAACTCATAAATAAAAAAATGTCGGAGTTGAGCTTCTTGAGGTTAACGCGGACTCTTTTGAAGTTTTAAATTAGTTTTCGGGTTCGCCCCCAAAGGGAGGGGGCACCCCCGCATTTTGACTTCTTTTGCCCGACCAAGCAGAAAACAAAATTACCTTTATTAGCACTTGAACCCTCCCCCGTCGCGAAAAAGGGGAAACTCCAATTGGGATGGGCCCTCGCCGCCATTAAATTTCGCTTTCTGTTCCCTTCTTCCCTTGATTCGATCACTCCGAGGAGCGAAAAGAAAGGGCTCACTTTGGCCCCCCCCTCCAGCGGGACGACGGAAGCGGCCCTCACCTGGCCACCCCTGGGCCGGGAATGCACAACCAAGTTGTCATCCCCGACCGAGATTCAGTTTCCTCGGGGCGGCGTCATTTAGGAATTATGCTCCCATGATTGATAATGTTGACAGTTTGAGAAAGGGTTTCTATTTCCCAGAGGGGTTGGAAAGTGGAAATTCGCGAGGAAAGCTCCCGGGACGCGAAGGGGATGAAACAACCCCGGTCGGTATTTTTAATATCGGTGCGGTTTGCTCGTTAATTCTTTTGGGGGGCGCAGGGGGCGAAGGGGGCGAAGGGGGCGGAAACTGTGTCGTTTCTCGTGGCTGACTTTGTCTTGTTTAAGTCAGCATCACCTCAGCGTCGCTCACGTAATCGAAGTGAAAATGGATGAGTTTTCAGGGATTTTGAATAATGTGATAAGCGTGGCTCACACAAAACAATTTGTCGAAATTGAAATGCGAGGAAAAGCGTGGAAATTACTAAAACTCGCTTTTCCACTTTCTTCCCCCGACTTTTCCTCGGTTTCCAACAGAAATTGAACAGTTTTCCCTTCGCCGTTTCCGCTCCCTTTTTTAAATTTGTCTCTTCTCCCAAGAAAATCGCTTTCTCGTTAACGGTCGACTTTTCTTACATTTTCCTCTTCAAAACTTATTTTTATTTGTGTAATTATTTAAACTTTGCTGTGGTCATTTTGACCCCTGCATTTTTATATGTTATTCCTTTTTAAGTGACCCTTCAATTGCTAAAGTTTTAATTTTAGAAGACTTTAAGGTTCAACGAAGAGGGTCAAAATGACCCCATATATCGTTACTTGGAGTAACGGGAAAACCTCCCTTTGCTCCCTCCGAGCAGTCGGCAAACCAACGGAAAATCATCCCTTCCACGTTTCCACCCCTCGCGGCCCAGAAACAAAGCTCGGTCGCGGGTTTCTGAGCCAACGGAACCGGAAATCGTTTGCGGTCACCGGCGGGGGTTTCTTTTGATCATTTGAACGGTGGAGGTGTCATTATATTAAGGACACTTGAACCGTTCGCCCGGGGGAGGTGGGAAAGGGGTGGCGAGGGCGCCAAAGGTGAAAGAGATTATTCTGAGAACAATGAGGTTAGCCGAATGGTAAATAAGCCGGAAAGGGCGGAGGGGGCGAGGGGCGAGGGGCGAGGGGGTGGAGAGGAGATGAGGGGAGGGGAGGAGAGGAGAGGGGAGGAGAGGAGAGGGGAGGGGAGGGTTGCCAACCGAAATCCCATCTCCAGAGTCCGATAACACAAACGGGCGCCATTTTCTTTTATTCTGGTGGCTCCTCAGCACGATTTCCTACGGTTTTTTTATTTCTCACATTGTTCTCCTCTGGAATCGATGCCCACGCGTGACTTCTTTTTGTTTGAAGATTCAACCCCTCTCTCTCTATCTCTCTCTCTCTCTCTCCATTCCCTTTTTTATTTTCCAATTACAATTCTCCCGATAAAAAAGTACAGCGTTTCTCTCTAAAAGGTGAACTTCGCAAGAGATTTTGTTTTCCCTATTTACGCGGACATTTTCCAATTTTAATGCCTCTGTGCTCTAACATATATGCTATGCTTTTGCGAGAATGTATGTATTTTGTTTTGTTGTCAACATACATCAAATTCTAATGCCGACTTATTTGAAATATATATTTAAATTTCTATTGTAACAGAAACAGATGTAAAAACAGAAAGAGAAACAAAGACAGGAACAGAGACAGTCCCGAAAGTGCCGCCATTTTATAAATCGTCTTTGACGCGATCCCAAAAACCGTAAGGAAAGAAACGTTTTGTAGACGTTTGCTGTCAGTCGCAGAAAGAGGGAATTTCCTTCGCTCCGCCATTGAGAGAATGAGCGGCCATATTGCAGCCATATTTCTGATGCATCGTTTTAATTAACTTCGGGAAACTAAAGAAAATGTTTCCCTTTTTATTAAAAATTTTCTTCCAGGGAGGTTTTCGGATGACGAAAAGGCGAGGACAGTCTTTTCCAAAAACCCTTCCCCAAAACAAAATGGCCGACGGTGCACTTAATTAAAAATTTCCGCTTTTCTCAAGCCCATTCTCGTGCTGTTCGTGTTCTCTCTGGCAACCACCCCTTGATGGCATTTCACCTCAGCATTAGAAGGGGAAGTGCGGGCCAGGGAGTTCATGTGGGTGATTCGACAAGGGAGGTCAAAATGACCCCGAAACTGAATTTAGTGTAAAAGAGCTAAAAATAAAAGATTGAGACGAAGGGTTTTTATAACGAATAAACTTGTCCCAGTTAATTAATTAACGCGCCTACAAACTCACCCCCGGGCGGGGGTGAAAAATAAAACCCTCCAACATTTTTTCCTTCTCCAGCTGGACTTTCAATTTTTCCTGAATTAAAAAAAGCAGGTTTTTATTTTTCTTTCCCGTTTTCCATAGAACGTATGACAACCTGGCTGTTTAATTTCCGGGCGGACATCAGCTTTTTCTGTTATTTCGCAGACTCACACTGCTGCTGCTGCTGTCGGGGGATCCGCTGCTGCCCCTCTGATTACTTTCCCTTTCCAATTCTCTTTCTCGCCCCCGACATTGTTTGCGTTCCCCTAAATTTTGGATCGAATAACTTTTTTCGCTGTTTATATCTGGCCGTTACATTCACTTTATAGAGACAATAGATCGCGCACAGTCGAGTGAAACAACAACGGACAGAAGAAGAGAAAGATGAAAGAAGATTAGATGAAAAGAAAAAAAGAAAAAGAGAAGAAGAAAAGACAAGAGCTTATTAAAATCAATCTTCTACAAACAACAGAAAGAAGGAAAAATATAGAAAAGAAAAGAAGAAGAAATGAAGAAAAGGAAAAAAGAAGAAGAGAAGGAGAAAAGCCAGAGCCATTTAAAAGCGACAATCCCACCAACAACAGAAAGGTTCAAAACTTTGAAAAACAGAAACAAAACGGAAGTTAGTAATGACTCGAACTAACAATGTCGATCCAAGCTGTTGCTGTTGCAATAAATGTTTTACCAGAATAAATTTTTTAATCATCTCCGTTTGTTTCCAGTTTTTGTTCACTTTAATCGACACATGTATTTTGAATAGATTCAGTTGAGTTGAGTTAAAAGTAAGTTCCGCTTTTTCATCGAAGAGAAAATGAGTTTTAGTGCTTTTGGAAAGAGTCGGAAAATGAAAAGAAATCTCACGCAGTTTGTTTACAAATAATTTAATCCTCCCCGATCAGCCCCATCGCTTCAACCCCCTCGCAATATCGCCAATAACTCCGGGGCGACCGTCGTCACCCCCCGAGGCTCCCGCTGCCTTTTAATTCCTTTTAAGCAATTTAAGCGACGTTCGCTTTTTGTTTCTTAATAAACCCCCCGGCGGAATTGAAATTGGCCATATTTGGAAGCAATTTCCTGTCGATCGCAGCAGAAGCTTTTGCTGTTGCTTTCTGCCTGAGGGCGGGAAACTTTGGCTTCTCTGTGATGGGCTTCGTACAGGAGAGGACATTTTGGATTGAAAGAGAAAGTGAGAGAAAGGAGAGAATTGACAAAAAGGGATATGAATAATAAAAGAGATATATAAAGAAAAAAGGAAGGACATGAAAGTGAAAAAGAGAGGGAGAGAAAATAAAAGACGGGAGAGGAAGAAAGAAAAAGAAAAAGGAAAAATAAAAAGGGAAAGAGAGAGAGAGAGAGAGAGGGAATTTATTATACATAAAAATTTTTATTCAACCATTAAAGAGAACCTCAAAAGAAATTTAAGAAAATGATTGTCTTTTTAGCATTTTGCTCGTCTGCTGTTCGGGGGGAGGGGATGAAGGGGTTGAAGGGGTTGAAGGGGGAGGCGGAAGGAAGACAAAAGGGAGCAAGAAAAGAAATTTCCGCCGAAGCGACATTTGAAAATTCCGATCGAATTCCCATAAAAACCCATCATTTTTTCTCTCCCCATAAAAGTATTTTATATGATAAGGGAGGGTTGAAGATGAAAGGGGGTGAAAAGCAGGCTATTGCTAATTCTCTTCGCACGGGATATCTCCGGAACGAAGTCTTTTAAATTTTGGTTAAACGTTGGCGGGTTGCTGAGACAAAAGTGAAGAAAAAGAGGACCAAAAGAAAAGGAAAAGATATTGTGCGTAAACAAATAAATTATTTATAGAAAATATTAATTAAAAGAGAGAGGGCCGAAGGCAACCAACTCGAGGGGGATGTTCCGTTCAACCCCGGAACCCTTCGGGGGACGAAACTTCATTTTAATACACATCGCTATTTTAATATAAAAGACTTTAATTCTGAAGCAGAAGAAAAAGAAGAAAGCGGTTGAAAGAAAATTCCATCAAATATCACTACAATTTAGTATTATATTTACAATACAGTGCATTATAGTATTTATATAAAATGCACTGTTATCGTATTAATATCAATATGGCAAGTTTTCAACATTACTTCAGAACCGAATGTATATATATTATTTATAACTTGTCACTCACGAAGGGATGAAAGGGCGAAAGGCCAATTCGGGGGTTGCACAACGCCAGGATTTTAATTCGGAAAAGGAGAAAAGATGGCGAAGCCCCCCGGGGGAATACTTTTTCTAACTTCATTAGAAACAGAGCTAAAAAGCGGGTTTTGGGGGTGGCGGGAGGGGGGGCGAAGGTTTAACGGAAGGTAGAGATGAAACTCGGTTTTGCATTCCGAAGTTGTTCCTCCATTAAAATATTTCTTTTATTCAAAGGTTTTAGCGAAAGGGAAAATAGAATTGTTGGGGGTGGGGAGGGGAGAGGGGTTGAGGGGGTGCGTTTTTTTAATCTCGACAAAACAAATGACACCGAAAAGTGGCGAAATGTTTTGTCGCGATAACGCCGTCGTAATCAATGATTTGTAATTAACGTAATGGAGTTGGAAAATTCAATTTGAAATGGGTTCCGCTTTATTTTATTTTTATTTTAAGTTAATTTAGCTAAAATGAGTCGATGGGAGCTTTCGGAAAAATGAAACAAAAGCTCCTGTTGCTGTTGTTTGCTCAGCGACCCACGAGCCAAACGAAAATTGTTTCCGAGGATTAATTCTAATTTTATGGCTGTTAATGTTCGGAAATTGGCTCTCGCGCGGTTGCCAAACTTTCCTGGCCGTCCTCCAGCGCGGGAATGTTCTAGAAGGGCTTGGAAAGGGAGGGGGAGGGGCGGGGGCGGGGGCGGGGGCGGGGGAAGGTTTAGGCTGGACAAGGGGATGAATAAACTGCACCTCAACTACGAGAATTCGTGGGTTTATTTGAATTTTGTTACAAATTTTATTTTATTATTTTTAGGAGTAATTTTAGTATTATGCCTATAGTTTATCTATATTCAATTTATTTTATCTATATATAGTTATATTATTATTTTATATATTTTTTTTATTTTTTAGTTTAGAATAGAATTAATTGAGTTTAGAATGTATTCGAATGAAAATTGTGTATCTTTTAATATTTAATGTCGGTCGGTCACGAAAAGGTGAACTCTGACGTCATGAGTGCGAGTGTTAACACTCATTCGTCGAAGAAGCCATCGCTGAGATTTTCCCGTCGAGCGTCAAACCCATTAATAAATGAAACATCTCGGGAGGGCAGCAGAAGAAAAGGAAAGAAAGGCGGGGACTTCGGGGGGAGGAAGGGGAGGAAGGGGTGAAGGGGACGAAAGGGGCGGGAGGGGGCGGGAGGGGTTTGCTCAAACATTTTAATCACAGAGTGAACATTTAATTTCATGCTACGTAAATCTTCCATAATGTTAATGGACTAACAACCATCTGAGCCGGATTCGGAGACTCCATTTCTGTTTGGACTCGCGAGAAGACGTCTTCTGCTGCCGAAGGGGAGAGAAGGGTGGCACTCGTCGGTGTCCGAGGGGTGGAGGGGCGAAGGAGGAGCGGCGCTTTCATTTTATCAAAATCTTTCGGAAAAACTAATTTCAATTCTCGGCTTAATATCTGAGCAAATATTTGCTTTTTTCTTCTTTTTTAGCCGAAGACTTTATCTTGCATGGAAATTGAGGAAAAGTTATCTTCCGTCTGTTTTCCTTCATAAAGAAAGTGTTCCAGAGGGAACGACCGGCAAAGGCTCCCGACGTGGTTGGAAAAGATCAACACCAATCGACTTCTCTGACACGAAGCAAAAAATTAAAGCTAGAAGGAAGAGAAGGGAAAGTAAAAGAGAGCAGAAGACAATTGCTTTTTCATTCATTTGTGATCGGAAAAGCGAACATTTTCACATACAAAAACATTTATTTTAATAAAATTAAACCTGAAAAGATGGCGGCATTTTGTGAATGTGGGCCCCAAAGACAGAAAGAAGATTTTCTTCTCTTCGGGGCTCAAATGGTTCGGAAAATGAAAATCTCAAAAGAAATCCCCCAATAAATGTAAGGTTATGCTTGAATTTACGAGCGGAATTTTTCGGTTAAGGGACGGAGAAAGGCTCTTCAGACGAACGGCGCTGCGGAAGAGAAAGGCAGCAGCAACAGCGGAGGCAGCGCTGCAGTCAAAAGGGCTTTCTTCTCCCTAATTTAGTGCTCTCCTCGAAAAACGTTACACTTAATTCTCTTCCCTGGTTATCTTCTCTTCTCTTCTCTTCTCGTCTCTTCTCGTCTCTTTTGTACAATTTTAAAAGAGTTGGAATAACCGTTTTTAGGCGCGACTCAAATGTTTCCCTTCCAATGGAGAATCCGGCAATTATTCTCACAAATGAAAACAATTTGCCATCTTCTCAAATCCAGAAAGATAAAAACAGATTCTCTCTTCTTTTTCTGCTTTTTGGCTTCTTCTATCTCTTTCTTCTTCTTTCATCACATTTTATCTTTTTTTCTTTTCTTATTCCATCCGCTTTCTTCTGCTGCTGAAGTATTCTCGCATTTTCAACTTCCCTTTCCTTCCTTCTTCTTTCTTTTCGCTTCTCTTTTCTCTTTATTCTTCTCTCCTCAAGCTTTTTCTTCTTTATCTTTCTCTCTTATTCCAGTCCCTATTTTCCACTACTTAATTATTCTCACACCTTTTACTCCCCTCTTCTCCCTTTTCTCTCTTCTTCATACTTCTTTTAATTTCTTTTTCTTCCCTTCGTCCACTACAGAAAGCTAATACCTGACATAACCCCTTTTCTACTCCACTTAATCTATTCATGCGCTGATGAACCAAAGCTCCCAGAAGAAGAGAGAAACTGTCCATGGAAAGTGGGGCGTCAGCAACAGGACAGGACTTCGGCCGAAGTCTCCGATATTCGCTCTGGCGCTTTTCCAAAATAATTTCTGATATTTATGCGGGAAATTTTCAAGTGAAATTTCTCCTCAGCTTTTCATAAACGTCAGGAAAATTTAAGGAGGACATTTTCAACTGTGGAAAATAGGTGTTTACTCAGAGGGGGCGGTCGACATAAAAGCTCCGCCCTCAGCAACTATATTTCAGCAGTTGAAGTTTTATCTGGTGGACAATCCGAAGACAAACTGCAGAGAGAGCAGAGGAGGATGCCGACAGCGACAGGAAACGAAATAAGGGGAGAAACGGGACGGAATCGCGCTTTTGGGGTTTGGGGATGAGGGGGCGGGAGGGGGAGGCAGGGGGAGGCAGGGGGGAAGGGAATTGAAAAAATGACAAATTTGACAGGTTTGACGGAGCGGAGGCAGCTCCTAAAGTCTCATAAAAAATGAAAGCGCTAAAAGTCGCCGCAGAAACACAACAGCACAAAAAAGTGGAGTGATTTTTTTGGGTGTTGAAGTTCCTCGGGGGTGAGAGGGGAGGGGAGGGGAGGGGCGAAGGTAGGAAAGTTTGGAAATTCCACGGGGGAGGGGAAAGAGAGCTTTGCCCGAGTGGAGTTTCTGCAGATGGGAATGGCCCTTTAACAACGCTCTTCGCTTTTAATTGAATTATACGGAAACTTTTCGCGATTAACCGACAATAAATTCGTTTGGAGGAGACGAAGATGTAAAGGTGAGAGAGAGAGAGAGAGAGAGAAGAGAAAGAGAGAAAAGATAAATGAAAAAAAGAGAGAGAGATGTAAACAGAGAAAATGGTGGTATTATAAATTTATCAAGTACTGTATATACAAACATATATAAACATATATAATTATGGCAAATTATTATGAACAGAGAAAGCTGGTGGAGTTGTTCTCTTCATCGCATACAGTATATACAGAAAATTTCGAGTGAAAAAGAAAAGGATTTTGTAAAATATGAAGCGGAGGTTTAATTTCGAGTCTGAAAAAGAAGGTTTCTATTTACGGTTTATCTCCGTTCCTTTTTTAATTTAAAACCTCAAGCGACGTCATACATAATAAAACGAAAGAGTGCACGACAAAGGTAACAAAGGTCATCTTCAAAGGTAAAATATTCGCTTAGTCATTCTGAATTCGCGGAACGACTCTCAAATTGTCTTTCACCGAAAAGACAAAGTTCTTAATGAGAGGAAAATTTAAATAGCTCCGGGGAAAATTTTCTCTTTTTCGCTTTCCCTTTTCGAGAGAGAGAGAGAGAGAGAGAGAGAGAGAGGTCAACTTTGTTAAAAATGTCCGCCATCGATCGGAAAAACTGGCGAAATTAGCTGTGTTTCGCGTCTTCTGCTTGTCTCGCGTCTCCCGCCTTTTCCTTTGTTTACTTAATTAAAAGGAAAATTTCGGAGTGGGTAAACATTTAAGCTATCTGTTTTCTCCTTTTTCTCTCCGCTCTCTTTGTTTTCATTATCTTAAATAACTCTCATTTCCTTCAGGTGAAAAGGTTTCCAATTCGAAAAGGATTTCCAAGCCAATTTCGCGCGCAATCGGACTTCTGCAACTTTACAAATATCTTCGCCCCCATTTGGCCTTTCCTTAGAAACGCACGCAGCCGTCAGGGGTGGCCAAGCTTCCGTTTGGCAGTTCCACTTCGAGTCGCGAAGGAGAGGGCCAAAGGAAGAGTTTTAATGTTTCAACAAGTGAGGATGTGACTTCCTTCGGGAAACCGCCCCGACTTCCGGTTGAAATGTTCCCCAGAAGGAGAAGGAGAAGGAGAAGCAGAAGACGTATCGGGTGGCAGACCCGGGCGAGGGCGAGGGCGAGGGCGAGGGCGGCGATATAGAATTGCTTGAGGGGGCGAAATGGATTTTGTTTGGATGAAAAAAGCGAGAAATCCGTGTTGGGAAGAAAGGAAGCAGAATTTCTTCTCCCCGTCTCATTTTACACAAAACATTTCTTCCTCTGCTCTTCCGCCTTTTCTGAACTTTACACTTCAATTTTTTTTAATTAGTGTAATTTAATATCAAAGTCTTATACTGTGTTTTCCCCTCCTCCCCTTCTTCTTTTAATATCCGCATTCTTCTTTTCTCTTTTGATACGCCTATCATGGGATTCCCGGATGGATTTGTATGGTTCCCCTCTTTATACAGAGGATATTGTATTGTGTCTTTTCAAACATTGAATATCGACAGAGGGCGTTTTATTGTGTTTTCAATAATTTTATATAATTAGAACAGAAATAGAGAAAAATCGATAAAAGATAAAAAAAGAATAGAAACAGCAAACAAAGAAAGAAAACCAGAAAAAGAGAGAAAAGCCGAGAAAGAAAGAAAATGGAAGAAAAGAGAAAAAAAGAAAGAAAGCAGGGAAGAAGAGGGAAAATTTCCCTGTCAGAAAAGAGAAGATGAAGCCATCATTTGGCCAAACAAACGTCTCATATGTTTTGCTTTCGCCTTTCTATTTTGGCTCCCGCAGCCGCGACGCTTCAAAATCCTGTCAGCGCCCCCCCCCGCCCCCGCCCCCCCGCCCCCCAAATGGCGGTCATTTATTTTGAGTCGGCTTCTATCATTCACCGAAAGTTTACTTCGCTTTTGGTGCCGACCAGTCCGCACCTGAAGAGTTTTTCTTTGGAGCAAATGTTATCATTAAACGAATCATAATTTGGTTAATTAAGATTCGGAAAGGAATTTTCCGATCCGAAGACTTTCCCTTCTCTTCTTTCGCGAAAACCTTTTCTCTTGTTTCATTTTCCTTTGGGATTTCCCCTCTTTGGCGACCGGTTCATTCGGGGGATGCTCGGGGTGGTTTCCACCCTTAACGTCTCTGCCGAATGCGGAGTCAAAATCTCAATCTTTTGAGAAGATGTGAAAGTGAAAATAATTAAATTATGTTTTATTTTTTTAATTAATAATTATTTACGCGGATAATTATTAATTAATACTTTTTTTACGGCTTATTAATATTTACCCTAATTTATTTTTATTTTTTAATATTAAATTAACTGTTCCTAATTATACTTTGTTATATCCAAAAATTAAAAAAAATCAATTGGGGCGACCAATGCTCCCACAGCTCCACATCCCTCTGGAATCGCCCCCGAGGGGGTAAAAAAGAAACAAATGCATTCACCCCCAAATACCTTTTTTCTAATTTCGCCCAGAAAGAAGGGAAAAGTTAAAAAGGAAACTGAAAAAGTTTGCTGATAAAGTTAACAGGGGGAAAGGGAAAGGTTTGTCTGTGAGAAGTGTCGCGATGGGGGCGGAAGGGGGCGAAAGGGGCGGAAAAGAGGGGTAATAAAAAGGGGCAAAAGGAACCCGAGCAAAGTTTTCTGCAGTTGGAAGTAATTTCTTCTGCTTACGTGTATCAACTTTGGAATGATGCAAAGAAAGGAAATGTAGTTTCGCTCTTCCGCCCCCAAAATATATTTTTTTTAATTAGGTTTTGTCGTTTCCGGAAGTTAATTTCCGGTGCAAATATTGCGGCGGATTAAACTAAGCAGAGGAACGTATTTCTCGAGTGGACGAGATTAATCCTTTCTTAATTAATAACGGTTTCCTCACTCTCTCAATTAACGTGTCAGGGGGTGGCGGCGTCCCTTCGCCCCCTTCGCCCTGAAAGGAAGGCACTCTGTAGAGTGCAGATTGCATTTACAATAAAATTGTAGTTATAGTATAAATTATAGAATTCATACTATATAAGCACATATAAGCGTAGTTAAAGCATAGTTAGTAATTATAAGTAAATTATGATCATACTTATAATGGAAAGGTTGCTAAAGTATAATTACAGCCAACTTTATACTTAAAGGTAAATCCATCGCCACAATTTCTCTAAATATTAATTCAGCTGAGTTAACTTAAATTTTGGTAAATACAGTATAACTTCCATTTCGTGTGTTACACTGACAAACTGCAAGCGAAAAGAAGGACTTTAAATAAAATATAACTGTATATATATATATATATATATATATATATAAAATACAGTGCATTTCGTTGAGAAAATATTTATAATTGTATTTTAACCGCATTTGCAAATGTTGATTTTCCTGAATCCAAATAGTGGAAAGCAAAGAAAGCGAGGGAAAATCCGTGAGCAACCCCAAAAAAGAAAAATTAACCCTTAAATAAGGGAAAATTTTCCCAGGACTCGCATATTGTTCGCGACAGAAAACTTTATCAATTACGGAGGGAAACAATTCAAAATGGCGCAATTGCGGGCCTCGTTCGAAAAAAGCCAGAAAAGCTGATGGAGTAAACACGGGAGGAAACCAACCCCTCGCCCCCTCGCCCCCTCGCCCCCGTCAGGAAGAGAAACTATTTCCTTTTTTCCTTTTTTCCTTTGTCGATTGTCTGGTTTTTAGCGATTTTTGTTTTATTTTTAAGTCGGGTTCGTTAATTTTGTTTCGTTTCTTTTCAACCCCCCGTTTGGGGTTGAATGGCTTTTCCACATTCCGATGTTTTCTTTGTTTTCCCAAAGAAACGCGCTCACTTTAACGATCCCTAATTCACTGCGGGAGATTTTCAATCTCAAATTCAAACACAGACGCCAAAGTTTAACACCTTTCAAACTTAGAATTTTAGTTACTGTATAAGGACAATTGTTGTATGAAAGTGTAGTTATAATTATGCTCACAATTGTTCTAAAAGTATAGTTATAAAAGTATAACTGCTGACTATTCGGCCTTCAAAATTAGTACATATACAGACCTATGTATGTATAAAATGTTCAAAAACTGTATAATCTCATTTTGAAAAACCCTAAAAAACCACCCCTTTGAGCCTTTCAACCCCTTCGACTGCAGAATCCTCCCAAGAACCACTCACCCCCTCAGCTATTCCCCCGAAGGCTCCAACAACCCCATATTTCAAACAAACGAAGAACTATAAATTATAAGATCGGTTAGCAGAAGTACTGAGGAGAGGGGTGAGGGGGACGGCGAGGGCGAAGGCGAGGGCGAGGGGTTGGAATATCCGGATCCGTTAAATAAAAATTTAGAACCCCCGAAAACCTTAAAATATTATTTGTGGTTAATTTTAAGGGGTTGATGATTCTTTAAAAATAATAAGCGCCGAAATGAAATTTCATTCTCAATTAGCAACCCTCGGGGGTTGAAATGAAGGTCTGGGAGGGGGATGCGGAATTTCCCGGATTAATTAAAAATACGTTTTTAGAAAACCGAAGGCCAACCCGGAGAGGAAACTCGTTTTGATTACCTGGAATGAAATATCGGGACAAGGAAAGTTTCCTCTGCGGGGTGAGAGGGCTCAGGGGGAGGAAAGGGCTGCGGACAAAGAGGAAAAAACCAACCTAATGAACTCTAATCTCATTAAAAGTTTTCGGTTAAGCCGCGCTTGAAACTGAATGGAAGCGAATGCAGGACTGCCAACAGAACTCGCTCGCACTGCAGCCTGTTCAGCTGCGCTGCAGAAGAGAACAGCCTTCGACAGGAAAGGCTGAGCTCATTCTTTGGAAGGCGCAATAAAGTGGGAATTTGATGCGGTTGCGAAGAAAAAGGAATAAAGTCGGGTTCTGAAGGAAAGTTTTGGGTGTTTAAATGGAAAAGAAACGATGCATAAATTGCTGAATGACATTGATGGTCTTCTGAGGGAGCAGAAGACGCGGGAATTCCTTCTTCGGCTGACGGAAGGAAATGTTGCATATTTAATGATGCATCCGGTAGAAGAGTCAAAATGGCGGAAAAATCACTGTTTCGATAAAAAACAGAATTGTGTTCATCCATAAGTGCTTTTCTTTTTAGTTCTGTGCCGTTTTATATTTCGGGAGTGGAAATATGCCAAAGAAGAAAAGTATGATGAGAAAACTATCAAAGAGGAAAAAAATAGTAATTCCTAAAAGCATAGACGTCGAAAACTGCAGAAGAAGAGGTAACAAGACGACGTAAATAAAAACAAATAAAAAGCAAAGGGAAAGGAAAAGGGAAAATGCAAAGAACACACGAAAGAGCAATGAAAGATACGGAAAGGCGTAAAGAAAAGAAAAGGAACAAAAGAATAGATGTCATAGAGTCAGAAAGAGAAAAGCAAATTAGAAAAGCTCAACAAAAGCTTTTCTATGTAAGCACTGAGAGAGTTGTGTGTCGTTTCAGAGAGTGACTTTCCGTCAGTGAAATTATTTTTTTAACTCTTTTGACATTTGCCGCCATTCGGGACGCGTCAAAATTCTCTGCGGGACTCAAAACTTCAACCCCCGCCCCCCGCGCCCCAACCCCCAAACAACCAACAGCATCACCGTCTATTTCCACTTAATTGCATCCCATTCTTGTGCTCCCTTCCATAAATTCAAAAGATCTTAATAATTTCCTCCGATTTGATTAAATTCATTCCCCTCCCCCCTCCCCGAAAACCTTTTTTCTTGGGGAGGGTTTTAATCCTTGGATGCCCCCATTCAACCCCCGTCCGCGCACAAGATGAAATCCCATGAAAAATGGCGGCGTGCGTTGAGGTGAAGCAGAAAAATTGGCTGAAATATCGGCCCCTCTGACAAATGGCCTCCCCATTGTATTCGGTTAAAGAGGGAGGAAAGCCGGTGACACCTGAATGAAGACTTGCATTCGGGGGGTGAGGGGGCGAGGGGTTGTAACATCGATTTTCCGTAAGCCGAATGGCCGGAGTTTTCTTCCTCCCCCGGGCGGTCAGGGGAGGAGGTGTCTTCTGTTAATGCTCGGGGGTGGATGGGAGGTGTGAGGGGGAGGGAGGAAATGAAAATAAATAAATAAGGGCGGAGGGTTATTTTAAGGGAAAATTGGCATTCGGTGAAATATGATTTCTTTCGTTTTATGTTCGGGGGTGGCGGAAGTTTTATTCCCAAAATGCGTTGGCCGCTCTCAAATCATATAAATGTCTTTCCAAGAATATCTCAAATAAAGGCTAAAAATTTAGGGGTTGAAGATAATCTACGAGGGGAAACTCGGCGTTTTTTAGATTCAAAGGAGGAAAATCAATTCGGGCTTTTCCAAATATTCATGCAGAATCCAAGGGGAGGAGAGCAGGAAAGAAGAGAAAAGTAGAAAAAAGACGAGAAGGAAAGAAGAGAACGGACGAGAATACGAAAAGAAGACAGGAAGAAATGGAAAAGCAGAGCAAACAGGAAGAAAATGTGTAAAGAATAGATAAAAAATAAAAAAGTTGGGAAAAATCAGAGGAAAAAGACACGAATGAAAAAGGATGAAAAAGACATGAAGAGGAAAAAGAAAATGAGGAAAGAATAAAAGGGAAAAGGAGGGAAAAGGAGGGAAAAGGAGGGAAAAGGTGGGAGAAGAGAAGAAGGGTAAAAGAGAAAAAGAGGAAAGAGAAAGAAATTTTTTGAACCAAAAATTGTTACTAAATAATCTGGAATTTGTTGTTCTCTTTTCTAACGGTTCTCCGTCTCCTCTTTGTGACGTTCTTTTCTCTTCCCTTTCTTCCCTTTCTTCCCTTTCTTCCCTTTCACCTCCGCAGCCAATGAACCAACAGTGTTTATTCCCATTCGGGAACGGAACCCCCAAAAACCGCCACTCGGATTTCCCCAAATCTCAGTTTAAAAAATGGGGGAAATTATTTTTTATGGGGGCGGGGGTGAGATTGTGGAGTCTCAGGTGCACGGGAGCAGCCCCCGATTCCTTCTCCTTTCCTCCCCGACGTAAATCCTAAATTTATTTTGGGGGTTATCGGGGCCGAAGAGGAGAAAAAATGGAGGCGGAGCCATTTTAAATGCTCTTTGTATTCGAGCCGAGGTAAAAACTTTCTGTATTCCCGAAGATATCGTCTGCGTAATTTATTGTTATTGGCATTGTACGCTACAAATACGGGCACTGTTTGGGAGAAACTTCTTTCAATTGATTTCCTTTTATCCCCCTTTTATCCCCCTTTTATCCCCCCTTTATCCCCCCTTTATCCCCCCTTTATCCCCCGTTTCTTTCCCTCATCCCCCAACATTCGCTAACGAAATATACAAAATACTGAACGAAATAAAATGACAAAGAAAATAACATACAAAAATAATATACAATATATAATAAAACATCATAAAGGCGGAGTAACTGAACAAAAAGTAGATGAGGAGATAAAAAAATAACTCAACGAATAGAAGAGATAAAAGCAGAAAATATTTCGCCATTTGGGGGCCAAAGAAGCCAATTTCCTCTTCGGACGCCCACGAATTCTTTTGTTTGGGCGCAGTTCTTTTCTTTTTGACGCCCCCCCTCTCTCCCCCCCCTCTCCCCCTCGCCCCCCGCACCCCCCGCACCCCCTGCGCCCCCTCATCTCATAAACCTTTGAATGAGGAACTTTTCACATGAATAAAAAAAGTTAATTAGACTTTTTTTAAATTCAATTTAAATGTTCCAAATGCTTTTTTTCTTTTCTTCAGCAACGAATTTCTTCTTTTTGCCATCTCCCGTTCCTTTTTTTTCACTGCTGACTCGAAAAGCTTTCAATTTATTTTTGTTAATTCGAAAGAAAAGAATTTCTTCTTCGTATGCCTTCGCCATTTGCATAGTTTCCGATCCAACGAATGCTCCTCACATGTTCTTTCCCTCATTTCGCCCCCGCCGCCCCCGTCGCCCCCGACCTCCCCCGACCTCCCCCTCTCATCCCTAACGAATGCACTCGAACTAAAGCAAACTTTCTTTTTCAGGGCCATTGTTAAATGAAGTTTTAAATGAGTTTGAGCGAAACTCCTCGACTGCCTTTCGAGAGGACCTTTTCTCGTAAAGTTTTAACAAAAACGTTTCAAAGGGGGATGATGAGCGAAAGGGAGGGACACTTGCAGTGTGCGAAGGGAGGAAGAAGACAGGGAATAATCCAAAGGTGTCTTTGGCAAAGCGCGAAAGGAAGCAACGAAAAGAAGGACGTCAGCAAAGAATAACGTGGCTGAATGCGATGCGAGAGAGAATTATCGACTGCTGATTTAAATAAAACAATGCTCAATTGAATTTTCTTTTTCCCTCTGCATTTTAACTGCTTCGCTTGGACCGAATTTCGGATGATTCGGGGCTTTTTTAATTCCATTATCTCAGGATTGACATTTAATTTGGAATTTGGGGCACGTCAGAGTGAGAGTGAGAGTGAGAGTGAGAGTGAGAGTGAGAGTGAGAGTGAGAGTGAGAGTGAGAGTGAGAGTGACGGCCTCGGGACCCCACAGACTGCGACATCGACCAAAGTTCGTTACTTTTTGCTGACCAACGGCGATTATCGAAATTGAGAATTTTATAAGCAGAACATTCTTTGTTTCGTTATAAAACACAAAACGTACTGTAATTTCCAAATTAAAAATTATAAAATTTTATATTAAAACCTCAATAATAAAAATAATTATTCCCGGATTGGCAAATTGGCAAAAAATAAATGATAAGACAACTAAGGTTGTCTTATAACACATAAAACAATTACATACATACAAAATTAAAACGAGTACAAGCAACAACAAATAAAAATGACTTCATCACTCCGAAACTAATAAATAATTATACAGCAAAAAGTCACAGAATATCTTAACTGGTTAAGATATTTTGACTGACTCATAACTGAACCAAAAACAAAATTACAAAAATACAAAAGTAAAAAATCACCTCATAATAATGTTAATTTATACTTCAAATTAATATATTCACTGTTCCATATTATACTGTATATTTATTATTCCAGAGGCTGTAAGCCTAAATACTGATTAAATATTGTATTTATAAATACAGTATATGCCCTCCCCCATTGGGTTAAAGGGGAGAGGAAAATAAAAAAAAACTAACAATAATTAAAATTCAAATTCAGATATTTTCGTAAATAACTCAACAAAAAATCAGTTGAGTTTTTTATTTTTATTTATATTTAAATTAATAGACCTATTATAAAAAATATATGATAAAATTAGGCCAAATTACTGATTTTTAAAGTTTTTTTTTCTAAACAATTCTACAAAGAAAAAAAATGTTTATGAAAAAACAAAACGATTTCTTCCACTTTTTGGTTTTAACCCTTTCAGTCCTTTTCAAGGCCACTTTTCAAAATTCCCAATATGTAAAAAAAAGGAATTTCCCGTAAGTGAAAATATACGAAATCCGCGAAGCAAAACAATTTCGGAGAAAGGTGAAAAGCGGTCGCCTTGAGACGTGTCAGCACTTGGCTGACATAATGGAAGCAAATCTGACCAGACTCAGGTTTCAGAGAGGTTCGTGTTTCGCATAACCCCCACCCCTCTTTTCTCACCCCCAAAATTAATTTCTTTTTGGGAGAAAAAATCTTTTCTTCGCTCTATCGAATTTCAGCGAAACCAAAGCTCCCAAATTTTTATTGAATGTGAGGGAGTGTCGGAAATGGGAAAGAAGGCAGAAACCTTAATTAAAATTCACGCTTTTCAGGAATTCACAATTTCCAGAGAACATCGGAAAATTCTGAAACCGAATACCTGAACTAAGAAGGGAAATTGCGTTTCTCAGAACAGAATTTCATTTCTCCCTTTATTAATTATATTTTTGGGGGTGGAACACAATGTGAAGAGAGAGAGAGAGTGATAGAATTTCAAAACTTTCCTGTGGGAGAAACTGAAATAATAATTAGTGTCCCGAATGAAAGGGTTGAAGGCCGAAGCAGACATTAGCTCCTCCCGGAAGGACTCTTCTCCCATTTCAACTTCTTCCCAACTTAGCGTCGAGCGTCGCTTCATCCCTTGGGACGACTCAAAAGTAACTTCCGACTATTAAACCCTCTTTTCTTCTCTTTCATATGCTTTCCTTGTTCATCACAGCCGCACACTCAATTCTCCCATCTCATAATGGGATATTGATACAATCAGTATATAATTATAATTAGTATGAGAGTGTCGGCCGATTGTATCGAAAACGCAGTGGCAAATTTATCATTAAAAATAATAACAGAAATAATTACATTCTCAGTTTTGGAAAATAAAAAAGCAAAAAATAATTTTGAGTGAAAACTTGTTGAGGAAAGAGGAAAACAATTGGAGGAGAGAACAGAGGTTAAAAGCACTTTATGTGAAAGAGAAGAAAACCCTGGAAAGAGATAAAGCGCTATAAATAATTGATTGAATGGCGTCGAGCATGTGAGAATCATTTACTTTAACGCCTTTTCCACCTTTCATTTATTTAGACACACTTTTCTTTTCAAATCATCACTCTCTGCCCAAGGCAGAGAGAAGTTGAGGAGCAGAACAAAGGGTGGAATCTCAGATGGGGTGCATTGGAGGGGGATGAACAATCGGGAATATGTGCAGTATGTGTCTCTCATTTGTATTGTGTTCTGTTTTAATTATTCCCTTCGAATTAGAACTGTTATATTTTTGGGGGCGGAAAAGAAGAAAATCGTTTGGCCACTTTCCACACTCACCCCGAGGAGTGGTGGTCAGCAAAGCGTTCGCTGATTGTCGAGGGGGTGACCGCCGCTTTCGAAAGCCCCCATAAAAATTGAAAAAGTAATAAATTTCCACTTTGAAATATCGCTTTGCGGAGAAAGTTTAGGTTTTTCCCTTCGGCTTAAAACTTTCAAAAGCCTTCACACTTTAAGGAAACGTTGAGCTCAGAGTTTATTTCCGTTATGGGAGCCCCCATTCAGATTATCGATTTTCGGATTTTCGAGTTTACCTGAATTGCGAAATCCGTGACAAAATCGTATTTTAAATTAAAAGGGAGGGGGAGGGGGAGGGGGGGCAAATGAAAAAGGATAAAAAAAAATTCCCGGAGAGAGAGAATTAAAGGGAGAATCTGTTGAATTGGGAAAGGAGAAGAAGAGGTTTCGGCGGGAGAAATGGGTGAGTGCTGACGTTGTTCAGCAAAAAATCACCAAAGGGGCAATCAACAAAGTCAATGGAGCCTTTAATTTTTAAATCGAGTTTGATGGGAAATGACAAAAGGGCGGAACCTCCGACGAAATGAAATGGAGAATACTTTGAGGGGATTTGAGATTTATTTTTCTGCTTTCGAGGAAAGAGACCAAATGGGGGCAAATTTAGGCACAAAGGGTTAAACTAAAGAAATTGAATAGACAAAAAGAAACACTATTTTAAATATGTGCCAAAATGAACAATCCAAATTTTAACCTAAATTTTAAATTTGAATTCGTTTTATTTTATAAACAAAAATTAGTATTTATAAGGGATGAAAGTGACCAGTTTATACTGTATAAATGCGAGCATTAAAGAATAGAATTTGACGCGTACTCATATCGTATTCATTGCACTTATTGTACTCATTGTACTCATTGTATTCATTGTATTCATATCAGAAGACGCAGACTTCCATTTCAACAAAAACTCTTACCTTTTTATGAATGTTTACAAAATTACAAAGAGAATTTTCCTGATTTTTTTGAAGTGGATTTTAATGATTTGCTGCTCCGATAGCTGAAAAGAAAACCAGAAAGGAATGCATTAGGCGAAAGGGGAAATGCGATGAATTCGGGCGAAGGGAGTCGATCATGTGCTCATGTAAACAAACAGAGGGGAGCGGGCGGAAAAGCGAAAGGGGCGCACCTGGGGGTGAACACATCAAACCATGGCGAAAACGAAGAATTTAGAAGGCCCTTCTTTCAAAACCGAAAGTGCAGACAAAATTTGAAAGAGGGTTGACGCGACAAAGCGAAACTTAAATATTTAGATCGCGCTCGGCCGCGACATTTTTTTCCAACTGACGTCACCCCCGAATGCTGACGTTCATTTGAAAAGGCTTCGAACTCCCGAACCAGCCCGGGCGGCCACCGGCAGCCAGTCAGCTTCCTTTGAGGACAAAGGAAGCGAGGGTGGAAGGCAGGAACCTGAAGGAAAGGGGTTCTGTTGGAAGGTGGAGGAGGAAATGAGAGGGAGGGAGAAAGAGGGAAGCAAAAGAGGGGAAGTCGTGAGTGTATATAAAAAGATAAAAGATAATTATCTGAGTAGATGAGGATCGGGGGCGATTTAAGGGGAAATTCAGCCGAATGCTGAGAGAGGCATTTTAAATTTAATGACCAACAAAAAATGTTGATATTGATTTTTTAAACCCTTTTTGAGGTTTTCCCTCGTCAAATTCAAAATGAAAACTCAATTTGGGATGGTGAGCTAATGTGTAATTTCTGTGAGGGGAGGGAGAAAGCCACCCCGAATGGGCGACATTTTCTTATTAAAAAAGGAAACCGAATTAATTTTATAATTTTGTTCAAACATTTAATTCGGAAATAATAAATAAGGAAAAATAGTTTTAAGCGGCTTTGCGCGTATTTAAATGAGGTGGGAAATGAAAAATAATTAAATGAAGTCTGAAAGGCCATCTAAGGGTTGAAACATCCCCCGGGGTGGCCCACGATTAAACCCTTTACGAAGGATTTAAGAAACGAACTTTCATTGTCTCATTTAAGGCTTTTATATTATTATAAAATATAGAAGATAATATTAAATATCAAATTCTGAAAAATAAATAAAATACAAAATGTTTATAATAATTTAATATAAATAAAAAATATAAGTATATTTGATATAAAATAAAGATTATATGTAAAATTTAAACTTTACTTAGTTAAAAGGACTTTTCTTTTTCCCTTTTCCTTGTTTCTTCTTGTTGTATCTTTTTTCTTCTCATTTTCTCTTTTTCTTCTTCTTCAGCTTATCTAGAGACATAACCTCAAAAGACAATTGTAAACAAACGAAAGGGTTGAATATTTTTGGAAAACTTCCCGTAAAGAAAATTGTCCATAACTCGACCTCACAAAAGCAGTCTTCTGTTTTTCAGGCAAATCTTTGGGGAGACATCCCTGCATCCCTTAAAGTGAAGGGTTGCGTGGTCAGCAGGTGTTTGCTGAGTCTCAACATCTTTTCATCTCGTTGATTCGCTCTTTTGAAGATGAAATCTCCCCAATTTACTGAGGGCATAAATTTTTATTTATTTCCACCCCCGACCACCCCCACCAACCCCTCACTTCGGGATAATAAAAAAGCCTTAAAAAATGGCAAATCAAAGTTAAGTTTACCTTTGAGTCGGAATGAAAGATTGAAAATGGAAGTATATTTCACTTTCGATTCCTTTCAATAATCTTAAAAGCCTTTCTCCTTCTTTTTCTTCTTTTTCTTTTTCTTCTTCTTCTTCTTCTTCTTCTTATCCTCATCCTTTTTCTTATCCTTCTTCTTAACCTTCTGCCGTGATGCTCGTGTTTTCCTTTCAAGACAAGTCACTGTGTTCATCTATTCCTTTGGGAAATTATGATTAGGATTAATTCAAAAAATATTCTGCTCTGCCTTTCACCCCTTTTCTTTTTCCAACACACATCGGTTAAACTTTATAAATTAACTTCCGTTTATTTATTTATATAGTTTTCAAACTGCCTTTTAAGGTTTTGATTTTCATTCATTTTAAGCAAGGAAAAATTAAGAAAAAAAGATAAAAAAGAGAGGAACAACAAAAAAAGAAAAAACGAAAAAAAAATAAAAAGCAAAACAAAAGAATACATAATATAACGTCTTTATGGAGTGAACTTAAAGTCTATTAAAAGGAAACAAAATGTCGACAAGAGATTAAAGACCAACGGTCTCTTTCAGATAATTATTGTTAATAACATAAAAATTTTGTGGCTGTGAGAGACGTAAATCTTTCATCCGCCATATTTGATTGTCGAAAATAAAGGATTTGAGAGCCGTTTCGTCTTTATCAGTGCAAGAAAACATTTTTTAGGTAAACACAGATAAGAGACTGTTCTCGCGAGGACGAGACGCGCCTAAAAAGCAGTCGACAGACGAAGTAATGAAGTAAAACTAACGAAGTTTATCGAAATCGGTTTACAATCGAAGGTCACAAATCGCTGTAAATCAGAGCGTTCGGCGCATTCGAGACGATTTAATCATTCTGTTGCTCTGCCTTTTATTTGGCTTTATTTCTTCGGCCATAATGAGCTCTTCGCAGTGAGCGACAAACGCTGCGAGTGGGCGACAACCCTTTAGCTCTGCAAAACATTGAATTTATTTCTTTAGATTTTCTTGAGATTCCGATGGCAGTGCGACACTCGCTTGGGAGGAAAACAATTAAAATTTTGTCCTCGACTTCCATTATTTAAAATTAAAAGCTGTGAAAAGTTCCACAGTTGGCCCCACTGATTATTTATTTAACGGTCGGGAAAATATTCTGACTTTCGGATGCCGTTCGCTTTAACTGATTTACTCAGCCTAGTCTCCATCTTTTTCTTTTTAGGAGTCTTCGCCTGTTTTATTTACAACAATACAATATTTAGGCTTTCTCTCTCACTCCTCCTGACTGCAAACCGATGCCCGGGTTAAGCTGGAGGGTTCCGGCTAGGTTATTTACACACTGCACAAAGTCACCAAATGCGCTGGTGGAAAATAGGATTCCAAAATGACATTAACAAAATGAAATTAAGAAAAAGCAAAAGCCGTTGAGCGGCCATTGCAATTCCGAGAATTGAATGGTCGGTGCAGTCTGTGGCGTGGCCAATTCCCGGAAGTGCAGACCGATTCCAGGAATCGGCGAATGCAAACAAAAATGGCGGACTGATTTTGAAATCCCAACGGTCGAAACCCAACAAATTTTAATTTAAAATGTTATAATTTATAAATTGCAAATGATTTCTCGTGATTTTCACTCTCTTCGATAAAACCGGCAAATAAACTGCGTATTATTTATTATTCTGATATTCCTAAAATCCGAAAAATGTCGAATGCAGTTAACGATGTGAGTGAAGTCGACCTTTTCTCCTGCCAATCTCCCGAAAATCAAACAAACGCCACCAAAGATTTATTACTACTTCCGCGTAAACGCGTAGCAATGTGACGGAGGTGCAAAGTAGTGTTCTCATATTCCTTATCGGAGTTTTTTCCACTTTTACGACTTCAACTGATTTATCAGTTCGTTTTCGAGGAGCACATTTGATAAGATTCTGCTAAAGCTGCCTTCGAAAGAAGGAAGCCTTCTTCAGAAACTCAGTCAAACCTGAAAATGCGCCGCTTTTAGGTAGTTTTTTGCATCGCCTTCAGTGTTAATATAAACATTTTCGGCATTCAGCATTGATTGAAGCTGACATAAACTCGGGTCGGGGACCCTTTGGACTCAAAACGTACTCTGCTCCTCTCTCGCTTATCTTCAATAAAGAGAGAGAGAGAGAGAGAGAGAGAGAGAAAGAGGGCCATTATCGCTCCGACTTTGAAGAGAGGCTTTATTTTTATTACAGGTTTTAATCCCGCATTAAATGTAATGAGAGCGTACCTCAAACAGCAGACGACGTGCCTATTTGCATATGTAAACAAAGGGTGCAACCACTTCCACGTGGACGATCACCAAAGACTGTTTCACCGCATTTGCCCCGTTATCATCGCACTCAATTAATATCTCTCCACACTTTGTTTCGATGCACCGTAAACAACATCTTTATCTTTCGGATAAACTCTCCAAGAAGAGCAGAAGCACCGCGAGAGGGACACACAAATACAGCCAAGGCAGAGACGACAGCAGACTGAGTCCGCGTGCAGCCAACACAGGGAAAAGGCTTAGTCGAGGTCACGTGACCGGCGCTGCAGGTCTTCTGAACAGGGCCAAATGGGGACTCCGTCGCTCCGTGGGGCGGCCAAAAAGCAGAAACAGTTGTCTTCTTTCTGAGATAGGCTTTAAATCGTCGATTGGGAGTTGGAAAGAGGGGAGATAAAGGAATTAAAATGGTTGTAAAAAGTGGAAAACTGCGGACAAGGCCTGGACGAGTGAAAGTAGATTAGGTGGAAGTGGATTCGAGTGGGGAATCGGTTTAGCGACGCTTTACTAAAAATCCCCTCACGAGGGCTAAATTTTTAATGGGTCCGCGCGAGAGCAGCTTTTAGCTGGGAAATCTTTCCTTTTCATTTAAATGATAACCTTTATCCGAGGGGAGGAAACCCCCGCCCCGAGGCCGACTTTTCCTTCCCCGAATTGCGATCCCAACTATTTTTTATCAACGAGTTGAGCTCCACTTGAAAGTTTTCCCGGTGCAATTAAACAATTTTCTCGCTTCGTTTATTCATTTCCTCTGAAAGGGAAATTTTTCCGCGTTTCTGATTTTTATAGATATTCTCCCAAGGCATTTTTAATTTCTTTCATGCCCTCCTCCCCCTTTTGAGCTAATGTTGCGCTGTTCCCTCCTGCATCGCCTCGCTGACCTCCCCCTCGCGCCCCCGTCACCCCACCTGGGCTTTCGCTTTCCTCATCCCCTCTGCCCCGTGACATCATCGGGTGACCTCCGGCCTTGGCCTTTCGCTGTTTGCTTCAGCAGCGCTGCTCAATTGCGTTTCATTGCCTCTTTTGCCTCTTTTCTACTGATTGACACTCTTTCTGTTTGAGAATAGATGGTTTCAGGTTTCGTCTTTATACAGCCATATGAACCTTCCTTTAAGTCATAAGTAATTTCCCCTTATTTTCAGTTATTAATAAAATCTGTCATTTGAGACATAAGTAAATCCCGTTTTCCCGTTTATTCAAAATAAATATATACTAGTATAATATATATTTAATATTGCTTCCCCTTTCGGGGCTAAGTCAATAATTACTTATACAATACAGTAATTTAACATTATTTACTTTACACTAATCATTAACTTGCTCATGTCGAGGGAAGATGGTGGAAACCTTTCCTCCCCTTTTCTCCCCTTTTCTCCCTCGCCCTCGTCCTCCCAATTCTCCCCTCCCCCGTGATCCCCTTTTCCTCCCTCCAATGCTCCCTAGAATATGTTAGGCCCCGTCTTCTATACTATACTATAAATATACTAATATAATGCCATGAAACTCTTATTTATATTATGAAAGTGAAATAATAAACTGAGCGTTTTGTATGGACAATACAAACATAACTGAAAGTGTATTAGCCTTAAAAGCCTTATTAACCTTCGATAAAAAAATAATCCTCTGCTCCTCAGACTAATCATCTTCGGCGTCTGCGAATCCCCAACAAAATGGCGACGCAAAGTGAAAATCCTTTATTTAGTGAATAATGTGAATAATGCATGTGGAGAAGGAGCTAATGACCATCACCTCGAGAGAAGACAAAGTCTGGCGAATTGAAAGGGAGGGAAAGGAAAATTACATTTTCAGTTTCTCCGCATGAATATGTAACGAGGAAACCGAGCAGAAGAAAAACAAGGTTTCTTTTGGTCTTCATTGCCATAATAAACATAAAGCGCGCGCTTTTGCCCCGCATTAAATGCTGTAAAAGGCGGAGGAAAAGTCGGAAAACGCCGCCATCTGAATAAGAAAATTAATTGCGGTTTTTCTGAGTTTTCTTACTCTTTCGCTCCAGAAGAATGATTAAGGAATATTTATGGTTTTCCACTTACTTTTTCCTAATTAAAATGAATTTATGCAGTCTGCCATTGAATTCTTATTGTAAAACTCTTTGCACCAACTTCGGGTTCAAAGGCTATTATTTTTCTATATAATATTATTAATAAAATATAGGCTGCTGAAAATTTATTATTTGAAATTCAATGGTTTTTTGCATTATACTGTAACTTACAGTATGTACAGTATGTTAAACATTTCTGGGAGCGCTGATTTTCTTTTTTTTATAAAGACTTTCTTTTGTTTTTATTAAGCGTCTTTTGTTTTGAATTTAATGTTTTACTAAAGACTTCTGCTAATAAATATAACTTTAAATTAGTTTTTGGAAATGTAAATCGAACGTTTTATTAATAATTTATTATAATAGTATATAAATGAGAACAGACAGTTCTTAAAACTCTTCTTCTTTTTATAAACATACATTCTCTTATTTTTTACTACAATTTCTAATCATTTATATGTATACGTTAATTATTCTCTAATGATGATTTTTCGCAGAATAAATTTAAGTCAAAACTTTTAGTAAAAAAACGTTATTTTTTAAACTCAATTTCGGCTTCCCATGCCATTAGCAAGCCTTTCAGGCGTTAAAAAAATATTATAAAACTGAGAATTCAAGAATTCAGTTTTTCAGATAAACGACAAATGAACAGAAGGAAAAAAATAAAACCGTTTAAAAATGCAAATGACTCATTTAACGTTTGACAGGCAAAGGAATCCTCAAAGGACACTTATGCGTCTCCTGTCTATTTCGCGCTCCGGCAAAGAATCAGTACTAAATTTTGGCCAGTGAAAGGTTTCCTTGACATTGGGATTAAATTCATCGTCTGTTCATGAGTGTCGAATTTTTATTTCGCCCGCTGTCACCGTCGAAGGGGAATTAAGAAAAACAAGATTTGAAAAAATGGCGGTTGGGAACTCGCGCACCATCTGGCGGCGCAGAGCTAAACGATCGCGCGCGCTTCCTAAATTGTTTTTCACAAATGGTTTAATTAAGAAAATATATTTAAACGGGTTAACTTTTCACATTTTCCCCCTTTTTTCCATCGCTTAAATTTAGAAGCTGGATAATTTCACTTGAGAAAGTAATCTGGCCTCTAAATTAATTAAATCTTTTTTAACAACTTTCGCTTTTTAAAAAGGCGGCAAAATGAAGTTTCCTTTCGGAAATTTCCCTTAAAAAAGTTATTAAATGTCATGCGTAGATATATAAACTTTATTTTTTGATGACACTGACAAAACAATTTTATGAGGATACGAAACATTTTCTTGACAACTGTCATATACAACTCATAAAAACGTACATATTTTTTTAAAGTGGTGGCTTTTTTTATTAATTTATACTATTAATTATCCTCCTGGAGTGTAGTGATATTCAGAATCGCACAAAAATAATAATTATTAGACCAAATAATGCAGTATAATAAATTAAATTCCCCCTTCCAATGTACTCATACTCTGTAACAAATATAAATGACTTATAAGTTCTTAAATTAAATAAAACTGTGTAACAGAATGTGTTGAATTACAATTTTACATTTTAAATTCATGAAATGTCCACTAAAAACACTTTTAACAAATGTGAAGCGGATTTAAAATAATTTTTAATTGCGCGCCAATTTGAATTTGTGACGCATGCGCACTTCAATTTGAGTTCGTTTTCCTTTGAGGATTGTTCAACGCAGGTTTTACAAGATGGAAGTGCTTCAACTTGTTTTTAGTGAATCCGACGCAGTTTAGCTCGAAATATAGACGGTACCTGTAAATATTTTTCAATTATTTCCATATAACTGAATAGAGTAAGGACCTCCGGGCCGGATTTAATGTTCTGACATTTTTCTTTGTGGATTTTCAATAGACCACCACTCCAAAATGGATACGATGCTGCCCAGCCCGGGGTTCAGCATCCCCAGTGTGGGCACCCCCCTGCACCAGCCGGAAGAAGACCAGCAGATCCTCCTGCACGCCCAGCAGCAGCAGCAGCAACAGCAACAAACCCCCCAACACGCCATGCAGAACCCCCCCTCGCTCACCCCCATCGGGATGAATCTGCCCCACAAACAACACACCTATGCGCCCTCCGCCGTTGGTTTCACCACCCCTCAGAGCCTGATGCAGCCCCAGACGCCCGTAAGTGTTGCCACCCCGATGGGGTGCCCCCTGAGGCCGTTAATTAAGGGATGATTTCCTGCAGCAAAGCGCCGTTGCTCAAATGCTGCCCGGGTCGGCGTCCGTCAGGGAGGCCAACCCCCCCATGAGTGTGGGACCAGCAACCCCTCAGCCAATGACGCCCATGACTCCCGCCTCTGTGGATTCTGGGATTGTGCCTCAACTTCAGTGAGTATACTTCCATAGAATGAGTGCACATGCACCAGAAGAAGGGAAATCACTCAGATGCTTTGGGGTTGTTAGCAGTAAAGGTGGTGGAATTTGATAAAATTTGCAATATTGTGAGGAAAGAGTTGTGTGGAGGTCTGACATTGTCAACTGACAAACTGAGTTAAATTACTCTGAAATGGCTCAGTTGAGGTTAGGTTAGCCGAAACATAAATTGATTTGTGAATGTCCTAAAAATTCTTTAATTTAATTGTTGGATTTGTTTAATTATGGTATGTGTATTTATTTATGTTTGAAACAAAATCTTTGTGAGTAGATAATGAGTAGATAACAAATAAATATAAAAAGAAGGCATTCAAATGTGTTCAGTGATTTTCCATTTCAAATATTTATGTGATTTCTCATTTGCAAAAAACATTTGCTTTTTTAACTTTTCATTAAATTGTGTTATGTTTATCGATAATACTATTATTATATAATAATATTAATAATGTAATAATAACATTAAAAATATTGTGTAATTTTGTCCAGAAAAACTGATTTTTAATTTGAAATCTGCTTATTTGGGTTTTGGAGCATTTTAACAACAGTGATAATTATCATTTTTCTCTCCTTTTTCTCCTTTTTTGTTTTTCTTCTTTCCATTTTTTCCCTCTCTTTTCTCAATTCTTTCTTTCTTTCTTTCTTTTCTTCATTTTTATCCAAAAAAGCCATAATCAGAACCTTTTACTCAAAACTCTTTTGTCTCCCACTGACTTTCTATTCTAAAATCTAAAATATCTAAAACTAAGACCAACTATAACCATAAATTGAGAACCTTTCTCTGGTCTTCTGCTCCCAAATCCTCCCAAATCCTCCCAAATCCGTATCCTTTCACACTCAGCCAAACATTTATTATTTGACTACGATGCAAACCCATCCGAAGTAATTAATGAGCTCTCCTTTCAGGAACATCGTGTCAACAGTGAACTTAGGCTGCAAATTAGATCTCAAGAAAATAGCGATCCACGCGAGGAACGCCGAGTACAACCCCAAGAGGTTCGCCGCCGTCATAATGAGGATAAGGGAGCCTCGGACGACCGCCCTCATCTTCTCCTCGGGGAAGATGGTCTGCACGGGCGCCAAGTCCGAGGACGACTCCCGCCTGGCGGCCAGGAAGTACGCCAGGATCATCCAGAAGCTGGGCTTCGCGGCCAAGTTCCTGGACTTCAAGATCCAGAACATGGTGGGCAGCTGCGACGTCAAGTTCCCCATCCGGCTGGAGGGACTGGTGCTCACCCACGGCCAGTTCAGCAGTTACGAGCCGGAGCTGTTCCCGGGACTGATCTACAGGATGGTGAAGCCAAGGATCGTGCTGCTGATCTTCGTGTCGGGGAAGGTGGTGCTGACGGGGGCGAAGGTCAGGCAGGAGATCTACGAGGCTTTCGACAATATATACCCGATATTGAAGAGCTTTAAGAAACAGTGAGAGGGGGGAACTTTGTACAAATTTTCTATGCCTTGTAATGGACAAAGAGAAAATGCGTTGTTCTGTTTGTTTTACTATTTGATACTTTGACTTTAGTGTTTAATGAGTCAATATAACTTTTTTATTTTTCAACTATATTTTAAGTCTTTGATTGACATTGGTGGGATGGGATTGGTCACTTGACGTCCGCGACGCGTCATCCACTTTTTCATTGCGAGTAGTGGCTTCTGCAGTCGCGTATATATTCGTCATAAGCGCTCACTGCACAGGAGATCAGGACGTGTATATACGACATAACCGCTTAACGGGTTAAAAGGGACGAATTACTTAGCAAATTTGATTAAAGTAGAGTATATTGATTGAATGAAAAGAGGAAGTTCATTCCTCTCTGCCTTCCAGCACAGGTATCATCGAGTCGATGACTTCCTTCACTGTCTGTATCAGTTCCAGGAAGGAGCCCGGCTGCAGGCTGTCCAGGACTTGGCCGAGTCCCTCCCCCGCGTCGGGGGGGCACCCCTGGCCCGCCCCCACCGAGAACCGGCTCATCACCCCCGACCGGCACCGCTCCGGCAGCTTCCGCATCATGTCCAGGGCGAGCTGCCTCATGCGCTGCTCCTCCTCCCGGCTGAGGCCGCCCTGCCTCGCGTCCTGGGCCATCTCCTCCGCCTCCTCGCAGATGTCCCTGATCTCGTCCCTCACCCTCGCGGACATCTCCTCGACCTGGCCGTCGCAGGTCTTGATGAGCAGCCTGTGGAACACCTCGGGGAGGTGGTGGTCGTTGGGGGGCGGCTTGGGGCGGACCTTGAGCTTGAGCATGGAGATCTCGTTCCTGAGCTCCTTCATCTTCTCCTGCTGCATCTCTATGACCTTGTGCAGCCTTTCGTAGTCCTCCTCGCTCTCTTCCTCCACCTCCTTCTCCGCGCACATTCTCTTCGTCTGCCGCTTGATCGTTTCCTGGATTTTGTTCTTCTCCTCCTGAAGGACGGTGAGCAGATTGTGGCGCTCCGTGTTCTCCTTCATCTTCCTCGCGTAGTCGTTCTCCTTGTGCGCGAGCTCCTCCCGGATGAGCGAGAGCTTCTTCTCGAAGCTTTTGTCCAGGTCCATGACCGCGGAGTGCATCTCCGCGACCATTCTCTTGAGCAGGGATTCCTCTATGTCGTCGACGTCCACCTTCATTCCGAACTTCTTTATCATGGCCTCGTTTATGTCGTCCGTGAGCCGCACTATGAGCTGCTTCATGTGGTTTATGTCGACCTTCATCCGCGTGAGGTGCTGCCTGTTCTTCTCGTGCTTCTGCTTCTCCACCTGCGTCTCCTTCTCCAGCTCGCCCACCCGCTTGTACAGACTGCTCAGGTTCGAGGAGGAGAACACGACGGAGTCGGAGATCTTCTCGATCTCGTTCTCCGACCTCAGGTTCTGGATCTGACTCAGGTGCAGCACCACCACCGTCTCCACCTCGTTCAGGTTCCTCTGCTTCTCCCTCATGTACTCCTCCAGGTCCTCCTTGCACGCCACGTACTGAGTCTCCACCTGCTTGATCTTCTTGATGAGCACCTCGTACTCCTTCTTGTGCAGGTCGATCTGCTTCCGCTCCTCCAGGATGGCGAGCTCGAGGGCGTGGCGGGCGGAGCGCTGGGCGAAGGTCCACTCGTAGAGCTGGGGGTCGCAGCCCGTGGGGCAGACCGTCTCGTCCAGCCGGATGGGGCCTATGTCCTTGGAGTCGAAGCTCTTGGCGTCCTCGTCCTCGGAGGAGGAGGACGACTCCGACTCCGACTCCGAGTCCGAATCCTCGCTCTTCACCTTGGGCGGTCGGTACTTCTTCTTGAAGATCCTCCTCAGGAAGTCATAGAACTTGTTCTCGGCCGTGGCCGCGTGGAACATCGTGATCAGGTTCTTGATCTCCTCCTCGCACCTCCTGATCTCCCTCCCTCTCCCCTCCACCCTGCTGTTCAGCTCGTTCATCTTCTTCTGCATCTCGTGCTTCTCCCGGAGCTTCTCGAAGAGCTTGTTCTCCTTCTCCTCCTCCGCCGCCTCGAACTTCTTCAAGATCAGCACCTCCTGATACAGCGTCAGCAGGTACAATTCCAAAAACTTCACATCGACCTCCACCTTGTACTTGCTCTCCTTCAGCCGCATTATCTCCTCGTCGAAACCTCTTATGTCCGCCTCCATCTCCTCGATGATGTTGTCCTGCTCGTACAGTCGCCTGATCACTCTCAGCTTCTTGCACTCCTTCTCCCAGGGCGTGTACACGTTGTCGTCCTGCGCCGCCGCCTCCAGGCTGCCGATGTCCCCCGAGCCCGTGAACCCCGAGTACTTCATGAGGGACAGCCTGGAGGGGACTTTGGCCGCTTTCTGGGCTCTCTTCTCCAGGATGAGCATCTCGTACTCCCTGTCGAGCGGCTTGAGCTCCTTCTTCTTGGCGTTCTCCGGGGCGTAGACGGCTTTGTATCGCTTGGGGAGCTCCTCGAAGACGGCCTCGTCGTCGTAGCGGAACTTCTTTTCGGGGTACTCGACGTCCTCGAGGAAGGTGGGGAGGTTGGGGGGGTGCTGGATCCTCTCCTTGGGGATCTCCTTGGATATCTCCAGGAGGGTGTCCCTCAGGTTCTGGTGCTTCTCGATCATGTCGACCTTTTTCTGCCGCAGCCCGACCACTTTCTCGTTGTAGCTCAGTTTGGTGTTGTAAATTTTTTCCCTCGTGTTGAGGAGTTCCTGGTACACGTGTGCGGTGGTCACTCGCGATTTCTTGGGCATTTTATAATCTGCGAAGAGATTTTCGCTCAGCAAACTTTTGCACTTGTCTTAGTATATTAACAGCTAACTCATATAAGTTACCCGGTGCTGTTTTGAGCTGATAATCGCCGACTGTCTCTTTGGCCAACTCGATGGAGGCCACGTCCTCCGGGTCGGGCTTCTCTGGGTTCGGCTTCTTCTTCATCATCTCGTACCACTCTATCCTCCTCGACTCCAGCTTCTCCTTCCTCTCCCTGTACTTCCGCAGCAGCCGCCTCAGCTTCAAGTTCTGGTTGTAGTCCGCGCCGAGAGCCACTATCTGCTTCAGTAGACCCTCCACCGGGTTGGGTCGCCTCGTTATGGTCTCGACTATCTCCTCCTCGGAGAATATCCTCGCCTGGGCCCTGCAAGGGAAGGTTGTTCCGTGAGGACCTTCCTCGCGACTCTTGCATGCAAAATCGCACAAGAAAGGCCCACCTAACTTCCATGAGCATAATTTTTTCCCACCGGTCTGAGAGCAGCAGTGAAAAATTAGTTTTTTGGTTAGTTTTTTTAATAAATTTTTTAATTGTTGAGCAGTCCCTGAACGCCCGTTGTTGGAGCGGATTAAACTTTCTGTCGTCCCGGATTTAAAAAATCCTACCTGCCTTTTGCTTCCTGTTCCTCCAGCTTAATCAGCGCCAACTTCTTGAGCTCCTCGAACCCCGGCCCCAACTGCTTCAGACGAAACGTCTCCACGTACGCTTCCTTGTTGTTTATCCCGTGGACCCTCAGCGAGTGCATCTGCAGGGGCTTTATGAAGTAGTTGTCCATCTTCCGGTGCTGGACGACCGCCTTCTCCAACTGCCAGGCCAGCTTGCTCTTGACCATGTCCATCTCCTCCCTCAGGTACTGGTCCAGGTCCTCCGTGATCCTGGGGTCCAGGGCGAGCTCTTTCGGGGAGAGCTGCTGCGACGCGGGCAGTGCCTGGTTCCGCCGAAGCAGGTCCTCGAACTTCTTCTCCAGCTGCTTCAGGTCCTCCATCACGTCCCGCTTGTACGCGTTCGCTTCCTTCATCTTCTCCTCGTACTCCACTCTGTTCTTGGCCTCCTCCAGGCTGAGGGCCTTGGCGTCGTCTATGTCCGCGGAAACGGTCGTCGGCTGGAAGGATGGCGAGATTAGGGGAGGGAAGGAAAGGGGAGGCGGGGATGTCTTTGGGGTTACGTACAAAACCTTTTGCGGCGACGCCGTCCAGGTTGACGGGTTTGTAGTCGTCGTTCTCGGGGAAGAAGTTGTAGGAGAAGACGTTTCCGTCGTCGCCGCAGGTGAACATGAAGGAGTGGTTGTAGTTGAAGCAGATCTGTCGGATGATGCCGTTGTCGTTGTCGTGCATCGAGAGTGACCAGTAGTCGGAGAGGTCAGAATGGTCCGAGGGGTTGATTTTGACCACCCTTATGCGGCCGTCGTTCATGCCGAGAATCAGGTACTTTTGGTTGTGACTGAAAGATGGGAGAAATTGCCAATGAAAGACTGACAAAGAATCCAAAGAAATGGAAAAATTAAAGGCCGGCAAGAACAACTGGAGAAAGAACTGAACACCTACTAGTAGTGGTGGGACGATATTTCCATGTCGTCCGCGTCGGCTATCATCCGATAGCTGACGGGTCCTTCAGTGCTCAAGTTGTACTCGTACATGTAGCCGGCGTCGTAGCCCCCCATCGACAGCCAAATCGTCTTCCCGACGTAGGAAGCGAACAGGATCGGATTGGGTTCCTTCGGGATGTAAATCTCCGGGAGGTCCATGGGCTCCGCGTCCAACTCCTCCTGCAGCGCCTCTGAAATGGAGCGCAGTCTGAAGAAGTTTTACTGGTTGTCGGGGGGCCGGGGGGGCGTTGGGGCTCACCGAGAACGGCCTCCACGTCGATGGTCACCCCCGTCTCCTCCTCCTTCAGCTTCAGCTCGTTCCTCTTCTCCTCGAGGACCGCCTGTCTCTGTGCCTGGATCTCCGCCAGTTTCAGGTTCCGCCTCACCTCGCTTTTGATGCTCACGAACCGGTTCTTCCTCACTGGCACATCCTTCAGGAGGTACGACACCGGTTCGAACTCCGGTGCTTCCTGCGGGAGGTCTATCTCGCAGAAGGTTCCGTTTCTGCAGGACACCTGCGGGAGAGGAACTGTTAGGGCTTTCCGCGGGCCTCTCGGGGGGAAGAACACATCGCACCAGGATGGTGGCATCCTTTTTCGGTTTCCAGGTGCAGTGGGTGACCTCTCCGGTGACGGGGATGAAGCCGATGGGCACCAGCCGCGAGTACTGAGCGCCCGGTTTGATCTGGTGGAGGAATATCGTGCAGTCAGCGCTTCCGGTGACGACTATCGTGTGCTTCGGGTTGATGGTGACCGCCGTGACCGCTTTGGTGTGGGGCTTGGACACCTCGATGAGGTTGAGGTAGTCGTCGGTGGGCGAGGGGGTGTTTCGCGAGTACTCCGCGAGGGAAACGCACACGACCCGAATGACTCCGTCGGCGAAACCCCCGATGAGGACACACCCGGAGTCTTCTACCTTCAGAAGATAATTGCGGTGAGCAGTGCTGCCAACCGAAGGGACTTCAAGTCTCTTACCGCCAACGGCAGCCACAGCAGAGAGCATCCTCCGGCCAGGAACTCCTTCTTGAGGATCATCGCCCTCTGCTTGTAGTCGTAGATGAAGAGCTTTCCGTCCTCCCCCAGGGAGGCCAAGTGCGGGGAGAAGGGGCTGCACTGGACGGCGACGACGGCCCCCGCGTGGCACTGGAACACCATGACGGGGGGCTTGGCGGTGACCGCCATGGAGAGGTCCAGCTTCCATATGCCTCCGTTGGCGTCCTGGGGATGAGCGCGGTTGGAGATGGTTCTTTGGGGGATGGGGGGGCGTTGTACTCGCCTGTCCGTACCACAGGTGGTCATCGGGGGAGTCCGGCTCGGCCTCGACGATGACCAGGAGCTTGGCTTTGTGGTAGTAGTCGCCGACCTCGTACTCGAATATCGGTTCGACTTCGATGAACCTGTCTTCTTCGGGGGGATCCGCCAATTCTATCGTCTCGTAGTACCAGACTTTGATTGTTCCGTCCATTGCTTAAAAGTGAAGAAATCGTGGGGAATTGGAAGGAATTTAACATCGTTTCACAGTAGAACGGAGGGAATAGTTATTTTGCCCCCCGGGGTGACTCTAATGAAATGAATGAAGAAAGAAAACAGAGAAAATGGACAATAACATTCATTCTAACTAATCCGAAAACGCATGAGAGTCAAAAGAGAAAATGCGATTGCACTCACCGACTGTGGTCAGCTCCCCGTTATTGTATATAAATTGGGTGATGGGCGCTTCGTGGCAGAAGCTCTTCCCCCTCCTGAACACCTCCACCCTGATCAGGCCGGCGTCCCACACGAGGATGTTCCCCCACTCGCACCCCGACACCACCTTCTCGTCGGGCAGCGCCAGAAAGCCGATTATGTTGCAGATTTCACTCTTGCCGAACCGGCCCAGCTCCCCCAGCAACTTCAGCCCCGTGAACGTCCTGTTTATCTTCCAGAACTTTATGTGGCTGATGCCTGGAAGGAAACACGGTGAGGTCCTGGGCCCGCCGCCCCCGGCGCCCCGGCGCCCCCTACGCACCGCTCGAGGTGAGATGGCCAGGCACGAAGAGGGAGAACCTGGAGTTGAAGACGGTCTGTCCGTAGGCCTTGGAGCGGAGCATGATCCTGTGCTTCCTCCAGTTCCAGATGGTGAGCATGTAGTCGGGGTGGCCCCCCTGGGAGCAGAGGAGTTCCCCGTCGGGGCTGTAGTTGAGGAAGGTGAACTGGCGCTTGGTGCCCCCTTTGAGGATGGTCACAATTTCGAAGGAGGGCCACTCGTAGATGAGTATGAGGGGGTTGTCGCCCTTCTCCCCCACGGCTATGTGGGGCTCCTTGGGGTTGTTCTGCGAACACAGCAGTTTTCACTTTTCTGTTCTTAATATTAATATTATCCAATTTCAATTATTAAAAAAAAAAATAAAAAAACCCAAAAAGTATTACACTACAATTACAAAAAAAATTATAGACGTTACAATGAAACGTCAGAATGGGGAAAATTTTCACCGGCGAATGTCAACATTCACACTATCATTCGGTGCCGAAATATTTGCTATTTTTTCTATTTAACATCTCCCTTTTCCTTTAAAAAAAAAACTTTTTATACGGTTATTTTTGATTATCCCCATAAATGTCCAAAAATATATTATAACATTAATTGGGGAGACCCTCTTCGCTCTTTCACGGCAATGATATAAATATACACAATGATATATAATGTGTAAATAAGGTGACTTCCGCTGTACTCACAGTTATGTGGCCGATCCCGCAGCCAGAGAAACATCGCCTGTACCACTTCTTCCCCGTGGAAACGTCCAGGAAATGTATTATGTTCCCGGAGGCGAATATCAAAACAAACCCGTCAACCACACACAGGTTGAACAGCCGCTGGCAGTTGTAGCCGTAGGAGTAGTCGAACTGCAGGATGTCTTCGGGCACCGTGCACCCCTCGCTCAGGTACGGCCTGGACACGAACTCCTCCGACTCGTAGAGCACCTCCTCCTCCTCCTCCTCCTCCTCCTCCAGCTCCGCCCCCTCCTTGTGCTCTGCGTCCCCGTAGCCCAGCTCCCAGTAGTCCTCCCCGAAGTCCTCCCCGCCGCCCTTCTCCGACAACTCCTCGCTCGTCCTCGTCACCTCGGAGGGCGGCGGCGTTAACGCTTCCTTGGACATGTCACTGTTCCCTGTTCCTCGAACTGTCACTCGATCCAAAACAATAATGTGGGATTTTTGTTTGGGTTGCCATGGCGACCTTTGGAGGCTCCGGTTGGCACCGCTTCGCCCGGGTTTGCCTTTCGGAGCTTCAGAAGGCGCTGACTTGGATGCTTCGCCATAGACGGCAAGGGAGGAAACCTTTTCTTTTCCTCTTTTGTTCTTTTAGGTCAGTGATACCGGAAGGAGCGACGAAATTAATAGAATAATTAAAGGCAAGGAAAGGGGCGAGAGAGGCGGAAGGGGTTGGAAGGAGTTGGAGGGGGTGAAGTATTATGATGAGAAAAATTTAATTACGGTAAAACCTTGAAAAAAAAAGAAAGCGAAGGTTTTCCTTAGATAAGATTTCCAAAGTGAAAGCGAAACGGGGGTGAAAAATTTACTTTTTCGCTTTTTAACTCCGAGATTCGCTCGAAAGCAAACAACGCCGTAATTGGCTGAAATAAACGTTTGAATGTAATTAAGGGCGGGGGTGAGGGGCGAGGGGGCGAGTTTGCCACCGAATTAAAATTGTTTCTTTGTGAATTCGAGCAAGAGGGTTAATGGACTCGAGAGACATTCAGCACCAATTTTAAAAAATATTGTTTTTGCCTTTGTTTCTTTAAGTGAATTCTTTCTTGCGACAATTTTCCTCCATCGCCGCCGCGGGACTGTTCGCCCCCAAAAACTAATACTCTTTTAATAAAAACCGCACTGCTTAAGTTTCAGTAATTTTACAGTACCCATTACGAGCACCGGGACTTCATAATTGAAGCGATTCGTTTTAGAGTTTTAATTACAACGACGCCTTTGGTTCTTTCTCCTCCT
The DNA here is from genome assembly GCA_028293925.1 of Brueelia nebulosa. Taxonomy (NCBI): domain Eukaryota; kingdom Metazoa; phylum Arthropoda; class Insecta; order Psocodea; family Philopteridae; genus Brueelia; species Brueelia nebulosa. The sequence goes on from JAQIBA010000011.1 coordinate 600,360, forward strand.
TTCTGCCACTTACTGCGAAAACTGTTGCACCCCTTCGGTTGCGGTTGGGGTATTGTTCTTTGAAAGCTGACATTCCTCCCCCGCTGTGCGGCCCATAAATAATTAACCAGCAACACAATACACTTGACATTAAAACGCCTGACTTTCCTTTCGCTTTTCTCCTCTCTAAGTTCCTGGGTAGGCATTTCCCTTCGTGGGCGGACAAAAGTGCTCGTGCAACCCTCATGGGGTTGCCACTCACCTCGGGGTGTGAAAGGAAGCGCCTATCAACTCAAAACAACCTACAGAGGGAGAAAGACTGCATACAAAAACGAGAAAAAAACCAAAAACTGAAATACAAAAAATGTCAAAAGATTTAAATAAGAAAATCGCCTAATTCCCTAAAGAATTGATGGTCTTTTACCTGTTAAACTGTTCATTACTCATTTAACCCTTCGACGACAGCAAAAACTCTTTCATGAACACATTGGCCACAACCAACAGAAACAAATCTTTTAATTCAGAACACACAACAGACATTTTCGGATTGTAATTCTTTTCGATCTCCCAAAAGGAATGTTGCTCGGATTCCTCAGTGACGACCGTTGAGGTTCCGGATTCCTTCGGAGATTCTCGGATTCGCTCGCTCGGAAATTCCTGGAATTGGTGACGTCACAGAGTGCACGCGATTCTGCGAATCCCAACGGCCGTTCAACGGTTTTTGCTTTCGTTAACTCATTCGCGAGCTCATTTTGAAACATTATCCTCCACCGGCACATTCTCTAATTTTGTTTGTGTGCCCGATAATTATGTGTGATCGGGAGGAATTTCTGTGGCACAGAACTTCCGTTTGGGTTCTGCGAGGAATCAAATTACAAAGAATTCGTGCGAAGCGGAATGACGAAATAAAAGAGAGAGGAAGAATGCACGAGTTCCGGGTTTGTATTCATTTTCTCTCCTGCCTGTCCTCCCCGCGTGCTTTGGAGGGAAAAACAATTTGTTTCGATATCGAAGATGAAAAGGGATGAAGGAGGGAAGCGTAAGAGCCAAAACAAACAAATGAAAGGCCTCAGCGTTTCTTTTTCCCGCAAACGTCACTTTGTTTCAGCCCCTCGCCGTATGAAAAACAAAATTCTTTCGCTCCTTTTTCAATTTATTTTTTACTATAATTATCTTAAGTCTACACGGAGTGCAATGTAACAAAAGTTAGTTTGGAATGCGGTCGTCATTTCCTAAGTCCGCCATTTCCGCATTCACCTCGCGAGAAGCAAAAGAACTACGCTAATGAAAAGCTCCGCTTGCGGCCGTCTTCTGCTGTCGTGATGGACATCCCCGGAAAAGGCGAAATCTGAAATGGCACAATGTTGACACATATATTTCGTTTCTGAAGAGCTTTTGAAAATATCATTGAGCATATACGGATTGCAAAAGAAAAATTGAGAAAAATTGGGGAAAGCAACAAAGAAGAAACTAACAGATTCGAACAATGGATTTCATATTTAAAAAAACCCAGAAAACAAGTAATTAATTTAAACATCAATTTAATTTGTCTGGAATGTGCAGGAGATTCTTTTGTCAACATGAAAGGCCTGAAGAAGAAGAAGAAAACAAAAGAAAGAAGAAGAGGAAAAAGAAAGAGAACAAGTTTGGATGGAAAGCAGAAGACACATGGAAAGGAGGACACTCAAATGATTAGAGTAGTGAGCGTCCTTTTGTAATGGTTGTAGTGCAAGCAAGGGAAAGTGTAGTCAGTGCACCTTTATTGTTCCTGTGCCTGGTGAGGGTGGCCTCCCCTTTCTTCTCCAGGAAGTTGCTGGGAAGCACCACCACTTGCGTCGACTCTGAGCTCAGCTTCGGCTTCTCTTCCTCTATGTCCAACTCTATGGCCTGGCTGTACACGTTGTGGATGTCCGCCGAGCACCTGAAACAACCATTTCCGCTTTTCTTCCTCCTCCTATTTCTTCTGACAAAATGTTAGAGGCTAATTATTTATTCAGTTCGGGGATGAGCGAAAACTGAAACTGAATTTCTCCAGTGAATATGTTGTAAAACTGCCTATTATTCTTTTTTTCCTGTGTTTTCTTTGTATTTTTTATTTTACAAACGAAACCCTCACTTTTTTCATTTAATGTTTTATTAAAATTAATTATTGTGAATTATTATTAATTAGTTTTATTTTATGAGCGTTGGCCAAAAATTTTCCAAATTTAAATCGGCTCATTGATTAAAAAGTTTGCTCACCCCTGATTTAGACTAATTTTCATTTGTGCTCTTTATCGGTTATTTATTCTTTTATCGGCTTTATTGGCAATTCATATTTAAACCTCCCTCGTTTTGCACCGTTCAGCCATTATTCCTCTTTTATCCAAAAGCCACGGCTCTCATTTTGCACGGTTCCTCCTGGACGCCAATCTACCGTGTAAATCGAGGGACGAGTGCATCACATAAAAACAACACAATTTGGAAGTTAGTTATGACTCGAGCTAACTACAACGAGTGGGGGCCGTAAATTAGTTCGCCCCGGAATTGGGAAACTCACTTCGCTTTGATTCTGTTCGGATCAAAGAAAGTGTGCGCGTTTGGGAGGAAAGGGTTATTGTGCTCTCACCTCAGATTGAGTTTGCCGCCCTTGAAGGAGTGCGTCTTCACAGTGAATTTGAGCCGGGATTTCGAGACCAGAAGCTGACGGCTGTCCTTGACCGTGCTCGTTGTCACCAGCAAATGGTCTCTGTGCACCTGAAAGAGAAAGGGTTGCCGGGAAGTTTTCCTTGCCAGAAAGAAAGGCTAAAAGCAAATAAATTCTCATGTTGTCCGTTGCGGAGCAGAAGATAATAAGAATAAATGAAGGTGACTTTTCTCCCTTTGCCCGCGCTCTGCCAAATGGAGCCCTTTCGATAAATTTCAGGGGTGGTTTGATAAATTAAAAAAGCGGGGCGGGGCGGGGGCGGAAAAGGCATTAATAACTCGGCTTTTGTCGCCCCCAGATAGGAGAGGGCATACGTGCCGTTTTCGAGTGCAGCCCAAGACAGAGAATGAAAATACTGTGCAGAAGCCATAAATTAGGGGCGGGTGGCGGGGGCGGAAGGGCGGCGCGGCGACAGGCCCCTTCCCGAGATGACGTCGGGCTTTTTTGTTCGGATTGCGCTTTGTTTCGGGATGACGGACGATGATGATTTAGTGGTGATGCAGAAAGCGCCCTTTCTGCATTCCGGTCATCGCTGACGACGGGGGCGCATTCGTCGGCCATCTTTCTCTTCGTCAGATGACCAGTTTTTAATTTATTGTATTTGTTGGTAAAAGTATTTGATTTGAAAGGGTTGAACGCAAGCAGAGGGTGGACTAATGATTCCGCAAGACGTCCGACAGCGCCACGTCGTTCGGAAAATTAGGAGCAGAAAATCGGGAATGGGGAGAGCAATAGAGAAGATGAAAAGAATGATAAGAGAGGCGGAGAAGAATAAAAGAGGAGATGAAGTTTTTCACGGGACGCACGCGGATGCCTAAGAAAAGATAAAAGGGAAGTTGATATAATTAATTTCATAAATTAGTTAAAAAACTTAGTTTGGATTCTCAAGTGTTGTTAATCTTAGTTAAATTAACTCGGGCTAATCAACGCGCCCCCAGCCACCCCCAGCCACCCCCTTTCGATTCCAAACAAGGAATACATCTGCCTAATGCCATTAAAACTTTCCCTGCAGCCCTCGACGAGGGGAGGCACATGCTGACCCACCCCGCCCTCCAAGAACCCGCTGACTCGGCATGGCCGCCAACAATCCAGAAGCAACCCTTAAACAACAGAGCTTTATTCACATTAGGTAAGGGTTTGATTTCGTTTGCCGCCATTTCCCGGTCGAGGCTCGGCGAATTCGCCAACACATTGCGGGGGAGAGAGTGGTGAGAAAGAAGTCGAGGGGGTGGCAAACAACAACAGGCGAGGAACAAAAGAAAATGAATAATTAAGTGGGGGGAGGGGGCGGCAATTAATCTAGGATTGATGGCGTTAATATGGCGTAGTTGAGATTAGGGCAACCCTTATATATTAAAGCCATATTTCTTATAAATAACCTAATTTATTTCTCTCCCCGCGACGAAGGAAAAATTTACATCGGGGGTGACTTTGAGGAGAACCGCTTCGCTTTTCTCCCCTTTCTCATTTTTTAATTTCTCACTTTCCAATTAACTAAAACGTACTTTGAAGCGCATCGGCTCTGTTTATATTTTCACGGAATTTTTCATTTTTGTTTCGCCCTCATTTTGTTTTTTTTTTTACTTTGGAATTGCCTTTAATTATTGCGTTGTCTCTAAAGGGGAGTTTTTTGTCTGTTTCATTTCACTTTTAGTCGGATTAGACATTCAGTGTTACATAAATTCCTAAAAAACTTAAATTTTGGCGAAATTTTTCAGATGTCATTAATTATAGATAATTATGTAATTACAGATAAATTATAAATATAGATAATTAATTATTGATAAAATGATTGGAATATTATATTATGACTTGAGCCTTCCCTCTGCAATGCACGCCCTCGTGAAGGAGGCAGGGGATGAAACATCCCTTCCCTCCCTCAGGCTAAGATTTCACTCATCGTTTCAACTCGAAAATTCATTTATAATTCGAAAAGGTCGTTAAAAATGAAAAACATGTAAAAAAGATAGATCGAACCTCAAACATTGAAGCGGAGCTTTCTTCAATTTCCGACAGCGACATGTTTTATTTTCCTCCCTCCCCTCCCTCCCTCCACCCCCGCACCCCCTCACTCCCCCCAACTTATTTTCACCTCTCCCCTCCGCCATTTAAAAAATGACATTTCGAAAAGATGTAACTCTTCAATTTCCTTTTGAGCAATTTTTTGCTTTCTTTCCTCGCCTTCCTTTCTTCTTTTCTTCTTTTCTTCTTCCCATCCACCCACTCTCATTTCATCTTTTCTCTCATTCACACCAAACTTCCATTATTATAGTTTTTAAAGCATCCAATGGAAAACCCGCTCGTTCGGATATCTTCCCGAGATTTTTATCGCCAAACTTTTCCTTTTATGCGTCCGCTTTTTCATTTGTGCTCCTCGAGAGTTGTTCTTTTCACGCTCATCGTTCCCTGCTGGCCTTTCCCATTTCCCCAAATCAAAACCCGCCACTCCCTGGGGTCTCCAGACACTTATGGAACGAGTTCCATTCCAGAAAGGGAGGGAGGAACAGAGGAGCGATGGAAAGGCCGGTGTCATTTTGACCACTGCAGAACCCCTATTTTTTCTAAATTTTCCCCAAATTAAGACTATCTTTGACGGGCCATCTTCAAATTATTAAAATTTTGACTGCAGTTGTTCTGAGTGGCGACGGGGGTTGAAACGACCCCCACTTTAAATAAAAGCAAAATTATAGTGCTCAACTCCGAAATCAAATCAGAGTCTAATTTTTTCTCACCCAAAACCAAAGACAGTTTGGGAGAACTCGACCGGTGCCGACAGCAGTTCTGTCGGCAGTCAGTCGTGTCAGCAGCAGCTGCCGCCGCAGAACGAGTCCCTCATTTAAAAACGTTTCGCTTTCGCAATTAAAAATCTGAAACCGCGCGGATTGGTTTCCGCAAAATCAAAATGGAGTCGTTTCCGTTTTCATTGCAGCGTTTTGAGGGCGGTTCGGTTTACGTAAGATTTCTCCATAAAAAGCTCATCAGGGGCTACCTGGGGCGAGAGGGGGCGAGAGGGGGCGAGAGGGGCGAGAGGGGATCACTAATGATAACGATCATTTAAAAAAGTACGCCGAGTGGAAAAGAGGCAATGAAGCGTTTCAATTTACGATAGCCGACTCATCGCTTAACGAGTTCTTTCAGCATTAACTGTTTACATGATTCGGGAAACAGTGGGGGTGGAAAGATTATTTCTCGGGGCGGGGGTCGTCTGCGAACAGGTGGTGGCCGCGCCGGATCGGGAGTATCGGAGGGAGGGCGAAATTTATGTGAGCCACCCCCGGCCGTAAATCTCAATTTGGGTTGCGTTATGAGCCAATTTACCTTTTCTCCGTTGAGGAACCAAGTGAGGTTGGCTGCGGGCCTCGACCCCCCGGATATGCAAGTCCCTTCGAGGGTCTCTCCGATGCTGTACCTCGGCTTGAGCCCCGTCAGCACGGGGGTGAGGGAGGGGATCTCTGCAACAGATCACAATTCATTTCGTTACTGATAAGGACACTTAAATGAACGATCCTTTCCGCGAAAAATGTCCGGTTCTCGGAAGGGGAAAACTAATGCCTTTAGGTTTCGCCCTAGATTGGGTTACAAATAGTAGCCCTTCTCAAAAACATCCCTTTTGTTTCTTCTCTCCGGATTCCTGGAAATTTTCTAACGTCGAAGCGATAATAACAAAATTGGGGGCCAATACTTGGAAAGTGCACTGCTCAAAGCCCCCTTTTGATTTTCATTTCTTCGTTATTTTCTTACGAATCTATCAAAGATGGCTTTTTGCTTCCCGGTCGAAGCACATTTTGTGAAGAGCTCTTCGTTTTTTGCATTTCTTAGCCTTGCTGTTCTGTGTGGTGCAGTGCACCCCTATTGTCTCCCCCACTTTGGGGATGAAAAGATGGACGGATTTTGTGCTTACCTACGACGCTCATCTCCCCCGATTTGAGCTCGGTGTGAAAGGAGGGAGACTCGGCAGAAACCTCGCAGTTGTACACCCCCGAGAGGGAGGGATCCACCCCCAGAAGCGTCAGCTGAGTCATGTTGGACTTGGATTTCTGCAACAGCCAAAGGAAAGTGGTGAGAGGGGAAAGCGCTCACCTCCCTAATTCCGAGTGGGTGCGGGCGAATCGATAATGAAAGGGCGGGGGAGGGAAATGGAAAAAGGAAAAAAGGAAAATAAATAAGCGGGATGTCAGTCCAAGGACAGACAAGCAGTGACTTGAGAATGTTCGATTGGAAAAATTTGGAAAATCCCGACTCGGATTCAGCTGAGGATTTTAACTCGAGTGGGGGCGAAGGCCTGTCGCTGTCGTTCCCTTCTGTCGTCGAACAGTCAAAGGAAGGAAGTCTCTCCTCTGCAAATAGAACACCAAAGAATCGTGGCAGTAGAAAATTGAAAAATTGTACATTATCTAATCAGAGAGAGTAACAGAAGTTGAAAATTGTGAAATTAGCGACGTCGAAGTGGAAAATTGAAGTATTGAAAAAGTCGTGGTATTAGAAGGCTGTAGAAATAAAAAATCGTCAATTTGGAGTAGAAAATTATAGAATACAAAGTAGTTAGATGTAAAAGGTCGTGGGAAAAGAAAACCTCGGCATTAGACGAATCGCTCCTTGTCCGCATCGAACAGCCGCACCGGAAACAGGAAAATGTTCTAAATGGGAAATAAGCAGACGACGAACGCTCAAGATTTTTTAGAAAATACAATTTTGGCGCACCAAAGTGGAGTCACCACAGCGGCCACAGATTAAAAGTTAGGGGTGCCGCCGCCTCATCTTTGGGCTTCCTGCACACTTGTAATATTTCTGCAGCGATGACGAACCGACAGTTCGCCCCAACCCTCCCCTCTCCCCGCAATCATCCCCCAGGCGAAAGTATTTCCACCCCCAGCGACGAACCGGCGCCAGATTTATTTCCAGATGAACTCCGGGATGCGCGCATTCCCAGTTTGCGGCTCTCTCGCTCGGAGGGGATGCTTCGGGTGCCACGACGAAAACAACCCTTAATCTGTCGGGGAATACTAATCGCGGCCGCCAACGCCCTCTTCCCCCACTCTTAGCATACGGGCAGAAAACCTTTCTCATTTTCCAATCCGGATGTGAAAACCAAGTTCGGCGACGCCTCTGTTGCTTTCGAAAGAAAAGGAAAGAGGGAATTGAAAAAAGTAAAAAAGTGTCTAAAAGGTTTCGCTCTGAAAAAACTCAGAAAGAAACTTCGTAGCGAGTTTTTTTAATTTTTAAACCCTGTAAAATTCCTTCCCCTCCCCCCTCTTCCTTTCATTTACTTCCTTTGACATGAGCTCAAGTGCCCCGATCCGAACAAGTGGGAAGTAGCGGAAGTGTCAAGGGCTTTGGGGGTGAGGGAGGGGGTGAAGGGTCGGAATGCAGGAATTTTCCGGGGTTGAAATGGATTTGGTGGGGCGCGAGGCATTAAGTGCGGAAATCGTGGCAGCAGACGCCAGTTTTTAAGAGTACTAAAAAATTAAAATATGATGAGAATTGAAATTCGGTTGCTGTTGGAAAAACCCTCTGTCAGCTAAACAGACAACGTGTTATTGCATTGCTTAATTTTTAATAATTGTGCTTAATTATTGTTAATTAAAAATTTAAATCAGTTAACGAATTCACAGTGAAGGGCATTTAAAGAAAATTTTCTGCTTCCACGACTTTTTACAGTTTCGGCCTTCCCATTTTATGACCATTTACTGTCACAACTTTTCTAACTTTTCCACTGTCATTACTTTTCTTATTCCACGAGAATCTTCTAATTCTACGATTGTGTACTGCCACTGTTTTTCTAATCCCACGGCTCTATATTGTCACACCTTTATTCAATCCTTGAATCCTTAATTCCACGTCTTTTCTAATTCCAAGACTCTAATTCTGCATTTTTTCTCATTCCACGACCTTCTACTGCCACGAACTTCATACAGCCTTCCAATTTGTAGACAAATAAAGGTTCAGCAGGTCGAACCTTCGAGGAACCTCTTCCCCTCGAGAAGCGAGGACGCCACCCCCCGCCGGTAGGGGAGGACAGGGCGTTCGTAGGCGCCCTTGAACCCTCCCGTCCGTCCCTTGGCGCTCCGCCAAGGAAAACGCATTCCATTTGCGCCCCTCCCGCCCCTGGGCGGGGGCGAGGGCTGAAGGCAGCACTGAAATTTCCTCCGAATCAACTGAAAATCAATAGTTTGTTGTCGCCGCCACCGTTCCTCCCTTGATTTATCTCCACTACCCCCACGACTCGAATCGGATTCATGCACAAGTTACAACTGTTGTTCTTCCTTTTTGTTTTCCACCCCTCACTCAACTTCTTTGCTACTCGCATTCGTTCTCCTTTGCTCTGTGGTTTTTGCCGCCTTTTATTTGCTCTGAGCTTGTACTGATTTCCATGAGAAAGGGAGAGATGAGATGAAAGGGGATCATCTAATGGAGTCACTCGTATGGTTTGGAATCGAGGACAGTTGTTGTGAAAAAGGGAATGCGAGATGTCTTCCGTTAGACGAGAGCGGAATTTGGCGGCAGTCAAAGGACGAAAAAGGAAAGAATTTCAATAAAAAATAAGTAAATTTAATATTTAGAAAAAAATCTGTGAGATCTGGGAGAAGAGTGAAAGGAGAAGAAATGACAATGTTTCACGAGTTCCGGAAAGCGCAGTTGAAAAGGCACGAGGCCTCCGAGAACTCTCTGGAGCGGAGGCCGCGGCACAGAAGGAACTTTCCGCCCTTTCGGTCGTTTGGCCAATCCGGCCAAACGCCTCACAAAAGTCATTTCGCTAAAAGCTACCGAATTTACTGCCTTCGCCTTCTTCTTCTCTTTAAACTTTAATCTTCACATACTTAACCTTATTTAAGTAAGTCACGGATTGCACTTTCAGGCGCGGCTTCACTCGAAAGAAACCGACTTCCGTTTCCGTTCGTGAGATCTCACCCTCGAGGAATTAATTCGCGAATTAAGAAGGCAGTGCATCCGCTTTAAAGATCTTTTAAAAGATCCACTACTTTGTGATTGGCTGATCTAAACATTTTAAGGAATTTATTTTCAAAATCTAATTTCTTTTTGGAGACTCTTTCTGGAAAATTTATTTTTAGAAATCATTTTTTAGAACCCTATTATTGGAAATCCATTCAGCGAAATTTACATTTAGAAATGTGCAAGAAAGTTTAGTGCTTATCACTATCTGATAGAATAATAAGAAAATGAACGCACTGTCATTCAATACAATGTCTGCTTCTCTTCTAAACACTAAAACACTTCTAAAACGTCTTCTGCTTATCGGAGCAAAATACAAAATGGCGCATTTGAAACTTTGACACGATTGACGTCTTTTGGAAAAAGTCCGCTCGGAATGGGTTCACTCTTTAGTGTAAAATTTAATTTTTATTCAGTGGAATATACATTAAAGAGATTGATCTCCTCTGTTTCCTTCTCCATCTTCTCCTGTCCGCCCTCGGGGAAAGATGGAGAGATGGCTCCGCAAAGCCGCAGAGGGTATTTAAGACTCGGAGGGGTTTATCCTCTCCCGAAGGCTCTCTCTCATTTCGGAGAAGCGCCCCAACCTAAAAAGTCATCTCCCATTAAATATACATACAAATATATAAGAATAAGGGATGAAGAGAGAAAATCCCTCACAATAAAGGATTTCGTCGAGATTATTCCACGTATTCTATTCAGTGCGGGAAGACTTTGGGATCATGTCGGAGTTGAAGAGAAGGCTATAAATCTTGCCGCACGTCTGCCGACAATTCCGGAGTTTCGCCCCCACTCGCCCCTTCGCCCCTTCACCCCTTCACTCTCTTTCCCGATTTTTATGAAATTTTTCCCTCTCTCCTTTCCACTGGCACCAGGTGGAGGACACTCGGGGGAGGAAAATGCCTTTCTGTGCCAGTAACCGATTTTCATCCCTTTCGCAGTGCCTTCGATCACTCATATATTAATATATTAGTATATTATTTACATTTACTTAGCGATAATAATAATTTAGTTATAATATACATGTATATATGTACAATAATACATCACAATACGTACATATATGACGCGGTGATGAATTTGACGTATGATGAGGCATCGTCAAAGTAAAAAGATTACTTATATACTACATATAAAAGACTATATACTGTATATTATACTTTTTTTCAAAATAATAAAACCCTTCTTTAGGCTTTTATATGCAAATAAGGAATATAATTAAAAATATAAGCCTAAAAAATGAAATATAAAAAGATAACTAAATTAAACAGATAATAATCGTATTTTTGGCCGACTTCAGTCTTTGGCCGTAAACGGAAGAAACTATAAAACCATAACTGCACTATATTATGATATGTTCAATTATAGAAAACATTTATATTGAGCGAAAATTGAACATTTGTGCATCGTAAATGAGACGCAGGGCTGCACTGCTGGGGGTGGACATTAGGGGAGGGGGTTGTAAACGGTCTCCATCAAAACCACTCTCACCCCGAATGCAGTATGGAAAGGCGAATCTTGTGCAAATACTCCAACTGGTCTTTCTCCGGCATGTTTTGCCGGAGGGCGAAGGGTGGAGGGTGGGGAGGGGTGAGATGGGGCGGGGAGGACGTGACGGGATTGGTCGCGACATCCACTCAAAGGAGACTGACGGGATAAGTGGCAGCCGCTCAGTTTTGGGGGCAAATGATACAAAACACTTAAAACGTGACCCCCGAGAAGAAGAAAATATTTTTTTCTTGTCCTTATTCTTTGCAGAAGACGGGGGAGAAATGCAAATGGAGTCGTAATAAATCCACCCTCTTTGATCCTCCCTTCTCTGCTTCAGCCCTTCATTTCTCTCGACTCGCATTAGAAGACTACACGGAATGGAGGAACTTAACATCTCATTTCCCCGCATTTATTGAATTGCGAGGGAGGGCGGGGGGTGAAAGGGGGTGAAAGGGGGTGAGCGGGGATGTTCACACAGTTTATTTGTTTTTATGGGGGTCGCCGGAGCGGCGATGCCCGGAGGGAGAGGGGAGAGTGAGCGGAAGGGGTTGGCGGGGATCACCCCGACTGCATCAATTCGACATACCTTAATATCTCACCCCCTCCCCATTGTCTGTGCTTAATTAACATTTTGCAAGACGGAAATGCCGTCGAGAGATAAGGGAAAGAAGGAAAGAGAACAAAGGGCTCCGAGTAATCCTTTCTCGCGAAAGATGGCTGCCGGGGTGGGTGCTGGAGAAGTGGTTAGGGGGTGGCACCCCCCGAAGGGTGAGTTGGTCTGGGCACCTCGGCCGCGTCGGGGTGGTTTCCACCGAGTGAATGAGTGATTGATGAGGGATGATAAAAGTTTTTCCTTTTATTTTCAATTGGTTTCTCCGACCGTCCGTGACGACTCCAACTCGGGGGGTTGCTTTTAACTCAAATCTAAGGGATGAAGAGGAGAAAAAGCATTATCGCAGACTATTCTGAATTTTAATTTGAAAAAAATAAAATGGCTTATCCTTTGTTGATTCCTTCTAACGATTTATTTTCTCGTTTTGCATTCGAAAGCCTTTTGCGCCATCCTTTGCCAGAAGCGTTCCTCTTTGGCCTCCAACCCTCCCCAACCCTTCATCCCCTTTCCTCATTTCCGCCTCTGGTTTTATACAATGTTTTGAATCATTAATTAATCTCGACCGAGTGTTTTCAGTTTTCGAAGAAGCTTTCGAAGAAGCGAGTGAAAGCTTTCCTTCTTTCTCATCGCCGCGAAACCTTCGATTTTCCCTCAAAAACATTTTTTTCTGGACAGAGCTTTTGCACAATCGCTTCCATTTGTTTCATTTGAAATCTTTCCCCCTTTCGCCCCCTTTCGCCCCCTTTCGCTTTCATTCCCTTTCTTCTACAGATGAACCCTTCACTCCTCATCAATTTTTAAAATTCTTTCCTTTGAAACCGCTTTTGGTCAAACACGCGCCTACGCAATTCTTCATTCTGGTTCTTTGCTGAGTTCGTCAATGGCCAAGCAGAAAACAATTGCTGTCTAATATACAAACAATCTCTAAATAATATACAAAAATTAAATATATTAAAAGTATGATAATATGACACTCTGTAAATAACATAACATACAAATAAATAAAATTTTTCCCATTTTCATGAGAAAAATGGAGATTCCGAGTTGAGATTTGGATTTCACATCACGCCATTTCCAACAGCAACAGCGCATACAGTATATATTCATCTAATTTCCCTTTTCCACCCCATTTATTCTTTTATTTTTGTTATAAATCCCCTTCTCGGTCAATACTTAACAGCAGACGCCGTTCTCAAAGAGTCCCAATATTTCAGAAATTTCTTCCCCCGGGAAACCCGCAAAATTCCCCCCGACATTTATTGTCTCCCTCCCTCCCTCACCCCCCCCCCCACCCCCGAAAAGGATTTGCCGCCATTCCTCGTGAGATATCGCACGGAAAACTGTCTCGGATTTGCCACATTCTTCCCAAATTATCGCATCGGGACAGAACGGGAGAAAAATGGAGAGAATCCATCAGATAATTAAAAGAAGCAGAAGACGTTTCTTCTCTTCCATGGACGGATCAGTTTCCGTTTCCGGCGACGCATTCTCTTCCCTAATATTCGGCAACTGTTGGCAGTCTAATTGGGGATTTGTGAGGGGGGCGGTCGCCAGGGGCGGAAGAGGGGGGCGCATCTTCCGAGAGTTGGGCTATGTACATAATGTGAGTGAAAAATTGGAAAGTTATTAATAGGAAAGCAAACAGGAAAATTCAAAGAAAAGCAATAAAGGGAATTCCAAACAGGGAAAGCAAACAGAAATGTTTCGTTCTTTTCTTTGCTTCTCCTTCGGCTCAAATATCAATTAATTACTGAAGAACAGGAAAATAATGTGACTTTTCAATGGGCGAACACAAAATTTGGCCCAAATTTGCTCATCGCTGAACTTTACAACATTTTATTTAAGGAAAAACATTCTTTTTTACTTCCCAATTGTAAGTAAGCAAATAATGAGACGAAATAAATATGTATATAATCTGTTGAAGGAATTTGTGAGTGTGCACCATTTTGTAAACTTTTCACTGTACCGTTTCTGACCGGACTTTTTCCAAAAAACGCGCATTGTTTCAAAGTTTCATTTGCGCCATGAAAATGAAGAGAAGGAATAGAGAGTAAACATTGTACTGAAGGAGTTAAGTTAATATTACTGTAACTGTATAAATTGCTTTTTTTCAATGGTTCTCTACTGTCATTTGCAGTTTAGGGTGGCCACTCCTCAGTCAGCACTTCCACCCCCTTCGTCTTTCGTCTCTTTTCTCCACAGTTGCCGACAATCACCCTGAAATATCACCCCGTGACCTTCAGCAGTTTGTTTCCACCCTTAACTCAGTTACCCATTGGACGGCTTTCCGTTAATGCGGGGTGAGTTCACCCCTGAAAGCAACAGAATGTTGCCGTTCTTTCTGAACAAGTCCAGGTTACTCGAAGGCTCGGCCAAAATGTCTCCCGCGACATTCGGGGTTGTTTCAGCCCTTAAAAGCGGAATTTTTGTTGTCAGAAGCCCTCGAGGTTGTGTTCTACTTATAAAATATATAATGCGGGATTATAAGGATTTTTTAGGGGCTGCGATTGTCTGAACAAAAGATTTAATGGAGTTTGGGGGTGAGGGGCGCAGGAAAATGGCGGAGTGATTGATTGAATCGGTGTCGCCAGTGGTTCTCCCCCTCCCCTGTGCTCCCCAGGGAGCAGAGGGGAGGGAAACTTTGACACAATGTCTTCACTTGTCTGAAATAATGGCCTCGCTTTGTTCAGATTTCAATCTGAGCGAAGGCCGTCGAGAGGAGAAGGACCAATGACTTCGGCCTAAAAAAGGAGCGGAGCAGAAGAGAAAAGAAAAGAAATTGTTTAGGCGGTCGTTGTAACCCCGAGGCCGTTTTTATTATTATACATAATTATGTATAATTATATTATATTAAAATGGCGTTTGAATGCACGTAAAAATGTGAGATGCGAACGTTGTTCGTCCTCTCTTGTGTAAATTGAGCCTAAAATCATTAGGGGTTGAAATCTTCCAAATTGGCGGCGATCGCCTCCGGTCAGAGTTAATGAATTTTCCTCCGCTTTGTCCGAAGGCGCCTCTCCGCCCCCACCGCCCCCACCGCCCCCAAAAATTTCCATTTCCCCAAAAAATGACCCGGCTTTATTTGCAAAAGTTCCTCTCCCGTTTCTAAATTGGGATCTTAGTCCTAATTTCCGGTGTAATTTTTCCGCCTCCAAAAGCTTTTGAGAGAAAGGGATGGGGGAGGGATTGAAGGGGTTGCAGGGGTTGGGGGTGAAGATCCCACTCACGTTGTGCGTTTTTCCATTTTTAATATTTTCCTCCCCTATTTTTACCCTTACAGAGCCCCCCACTCATCCTTTAGCAGGATGTTTCTGCCGCGTGTGTGTAAGATGTTGGTGTTGACACTAACATTATTGATATTAACCTGTTTTTTTTCGTTTTTATGAAAACACACAGGGTGGTGTAAACAATAGCTTCTTCGAAGAAGTGACAATCTTCCGTTGAATAAAACACGAATTATTTGAATATTCTGAGTAAATCACAATTAAATAAATATATAAATTTATACAGAGCAGTGTGGTAACGTATAAACGTGTAAATATTGTCCAGATTGCACTCTAATGCCTGTGGGCGAAAATGAATAAAAGAGTAATTAGTATAATTATTATAGTGAAATAAAAAAGGCCAAGAATGAATATATCTAAATAGAAAATGAATACAAGAGTGTTCAGTCGAGACAAAAGAAGTATTTTGGACGGTGGGGGTTTCCGGTGCACTCGGAAAAAGCAATAATATTTGCTCCATTTGTTGTAAGTGGCAATTAAGCGTTTTTCGGAGCGAGGGGTGTTTACCCTCGGGGGATGAAGGTTCTCTCGAGGAACTTTGCAAATATTGCCTCGAAAGGAAGAGACAACAAAACTGATCCCGGAAAAAGAAAGTATAAAAGCTGAGTACAACGAAAGACGGCTTCAAATCATTTGCTGCGCTTTTCCCATTTCCAAAGGAAACCATTTGCAGTTGGACTTATACTATAATATACAGTTCATCGCAAAGTGCTCTCAGAATCAAAAAAATATAAAAAAAAGAAACAAAAAGAAAAAAACATAGGAAATTATAAAGAAAAAAGAAGGCTTTGCAGCTTATAATATTATAAAAAATTATGGTGATAATAATAATAAAATAAATATACTATAATAAATAAATGCCTAAAACCCGATGAGTTATTGTTTTATATTTACTTATAGTTAAATTTTTTATAAGGTTATCATACTACAATATAACATTATCTTTTCTCAATGCCAAAAATGAATGACATATACGATGTATGTATAATAAATATTTCGAGCAATTTCTTACACTTATAACATACAAAAGCAACATTTTAGTGGCGTAGATAAAAAAGTGACTTACGTCAACGTTGACTTTCCCGATGGGAAACGTCTTGATGGGGAACTCGTCCTTGGGGGTGAACCTGTAGAACTCCCTCCGCCCCTTGTACCACTTGACGGAGTACAGACTGTCGCCCTCCAGGTCGAAGTCGCACATGAGCACCGCCGTCTCCCCCTTCCTGATGGCCTGGGGCACCGACACCCTCAGGTCCTTGAGGCTCTCGCTGCAATCTGCAACAGGAGATGGTCATCCCTTCAGCCCCTTCGCCCTTATTTCAATTCACTTCTTTCTTGTTCATTACTGTCTTTGTTTCTATTCTTCCCAATTAAATTATCTGAGGATTTCCTCTTCGGATTCATCCTGGGGGAGGGACGGAGCCATCTACTGAGTAGATTCCCTCCTAAATCGCGGGTTTAACAGCCGACACGTCGACCACGCCCGTCACATTTTAACTTCTTTACATGGAGCTACCTTAATTGGACACTCCTTGCCCGTCCAGATAAAAATCCAGATAATTTACGCGACTTATCTAGGAAAATGTGCGCGATGGCGACCATAAATAATCTACTTTAGGATCCCGCTCGGGGATATTTTTATGCCCGCCCTTCTTCTCCCCGAGAGAAGATGGAGGACCTTCGCTCCCAGATGAAATTAGGCTGGCTTTTCCTCCCCTTGGCCCGATTGAGGGGGTGACCCTTCAATGAGAAGGGATGAGGGGAGGGATATATTTAATAATGCAGTCTTCATGCTGCCAACTATTCCACCTTTCCGCCGTTGCCTTCGTTGCCTCTTCTCTTACCCCTCGTCATTCCATATGGAAAGCATGTGCCTGCATGGAAAAACATTTATTTCTCCTCCATGCAGACGGACAACAGCCTCTGCTGACGAAAGCAAGCGATCGCTGCTTCCGTATTCATCGCAGAGAATAAACGCAGAGTTTATGTCCTTCCCCTCTTTATGTCGACTTTAAAGTGCCTCCCCGTCGCCGAAGGGGTTGTAAACGAATGCAAAGACGGCGCTCTTTTATGGGCAGACTTACCGAGAAGGAGAGCCACGCACCAGTACAGTATCCGGTGAGTTATCGCATGTGGTAACTGCATGGTGACTCCTCACTCTCTGCTCCCTCACACTTTGTCAGAATTTACATTTTCCCGGGTGGAGTTCCTCTCGGGGGAAGAGCAAATAAGCGAGGGGCGCTGGTGGGCATTAAAGGTGTGATTGGGGTGTGAAAGGGTGGGGACGCCTGGGGCGAGAGGGGAGTTTATTTTCGTGGCGCTGCTGATTGATTGGATGGAGAGCTTATGGAAGTTAATCTGTTAATTCGGAGATTATTATTTTATCCAAATTGCCTCCGTCGAAAGGGGCGTTTTCAGTTCGAAAATCGAGAAACAATTTTTAATTGTGCGTATATCGATTTCGTTTTATGATTAATGTCATAAAAACGAAATCAATATAATTATATAATCGATATAATCGATATAATCGATAGTGTATAAATAAAGCTTTCTCAGTTCTACGTTAGTAAATTTAAGTCAAATGTAACATTATAAAAATAACTATCGGTTGATTAATTCCCAATAATAACAACCAAACAATAATATAAATCAGGGGTGAGCAAATTTTTTAATCAACGGGACAATTTAAATTTTAAAATTTTTTGGCGGCTCGCACATAAAGTGACACTTATTAATGACATACAAAATTGTATTTTTAATGAACTTTAGAATTTAAAAATAGAAAATTTAAATGCAACAAAAGAACATAAAAACAAACATTAAAAAAAGAATAAGAGAAGAAGAAGAAGAGAAAAAAATAAAAGAACAGAGAGATAATAATGAAAATAAGAGAATAAAAAAAGAAACAGAAACGAATTCACTTGAAATTTTTTTTGAGAAATTTGGCACTGTTTTTTCGTTAGAAGTATTATAAAATATATAAAAATTATATAATTATTATGTTTTTGTTGATAAATTCTATTTATTCTACGCTAAGAAAAAGAGTATTATATAAGAAAAGTTTAAAATGGTGAAAATTAATAAAAGAAGAATTTTATGTTATAAATAAAAAGAATTTTAATTAATACATAAAAAAGTTTTAAAAGGAAAATTCAAAATAATAAGTATTAATAAAAAAAGTATTTTACACAATAAATGCTCTAAAACCAGTTTTATATTATAAATAAAACAAAAACATTTTTTTGTTAAGAATTATAATTATATTTAAACAATTTTAAATTATATTTTAATAAAGTAAATAATAAAAGTAATTAGAGAGAAATAAATAACAGGTTTTGCATTTCCTGGAATGAAAGCAAGAGAAAGCAAGAGAAAGCAAAGAGAAAGACTAGATTTTCTGGCAGAAAGAATTCACTCAAATCTTGTCAAATCTCATTCCCGGAGATGTTTAATTAACATAATCTACCTTCTCATTTTTAATGAAATTAATAGGAAAACACGCGAGAACTGGAAAGTGTGGCGTTTCGGAAAAGTACCTCTAATGTCACACACAAAGGGAAGTCAGCGCCAAAAGAGCTCACTCCGGAGGAACAACCACATGAAAGCACAACGAACGCTCCGAACCGAACGCCTTCGCTGCCGCGGTCAGCACTCGCTCACTCACTCACTGCTCGCCTCCATCCCGCGACTCCAGACGCTGTAGCCGAGCGAAAGCACTCGCTGACGCCCGTCGCATGTCACGACAGCAAAGCCTTCGGCGCCGAAGCTTTCCCTCTCTTCTTTCTTGTTCTTCTCTCTTCTCTTCTCTTCTCGTCTCTTCTCTTTGCCCACGGCGGACATCATTAACATTGTAAAGGTCAAAATGACCACGTTCTTTTAGAGGGAATGTTATTATGCTAATTTAATCTTTAATTAATGTATAACCGTTACAGATTTTTCCTATTTTGCTTTTATCACGTTTTTATTTTATTTTATCACATTTTCACACATTTTTTCTTTTTTAATTTTAAAAACTTTTTTTTTCATTGTTTCTTTTATTCGTATTTTTCACATTTTTCTCTTTTTTCTGTTTTTTCCCCTTTGATTACTTAACCTTTTTTCTCGTTTTCTTTCCCTTTTAACTTTTTAGCTTTTCATCTTTTTATAAAGGCCGAAATGATTGAGCCGTTAAAACCATTCGCTTTTCATTTTTCTCTCATCACTTCTCTCATTCTCTCTTAATTAGGCTAATTAAGAAATGATGAAACCGAGCAACTAAAGTCTTTCTCTTTAAGGCCGTTGGAACCGGAGAGTACAACTGCTGCAGTCGGGGGCGGAATTAAGTTGATAAATTCAATAACCGGTGGACCGAACTGATTCGATTATGGCTCCAACGAAAGGTGAAGTCATACGGCAAAAAAGCCCGTTCAAAGGGTTTAACTGACCCGGAAATCGGGGGCGGTGGGGGCGGAAAGGAAAGAGACTCACTTCTGGTTTTGCGTTGACTTATTTGCCGGTTTAGCTGAGTGGAAAATTCTCGGGAAATTTCTTTTAAACCCCAGAAAAGCTGTCACTTCTGCAAATCGTCCAAAAATCCCCTTTTATTTCCTCTTTTTTGCAGGTCGCCTCCTCATTTCCTCCCTCGCCCCAATTAATGCTGACGGAGTTTTCTCTTTGAATCAAAATTATTTTTCCTTCTCCTTCTTTTAATCCGAGCGGAGCCTTTGTTGTCCCAACGCGGCCGCCGTTGGCCCAAACGGAAAACAGATTGAAAACGTTGAATCCGCAACATTTTCCCAAATTAAAAGGGAAACTCAATATGGGGGGAAAACGGCCGGGCAATCGAAGGGCGGAAAATCACGACGACGATGTCATTCCGATCCGATTCGCTCTATCTCGGCCCCGCGCCCCCCCGCGCCCCCACGCACCCCACGCGCCCCCCGCGCCCCCAACGAAGTATCCCCATTCTTCATTCCACTTGATGGCATCATATTTTGAATGATTTTAAAATCCTTTTATATCCACCATTTATTTTATTTATAGAAAGAAAGAAGGTCGGGGATGGAGAATTTGGGGGTGGCGGTAGGGGGGATGATAAATCGGGGAAAGATGTTAATTTTAAGGTTTTAATCATTAATCAGACACCGATGATGGCTGAGAATTGATTTTAAAAAATCCATTTTGTGTGTCTGAATGTGAAATCGCGTTTTCAACCCCCGACGAGGGAGCTTTCGGCTCATTTATTCATTCTTCTTCTTCTTCTTCTTCCCTCCCCCCCGAGGAGGGGAGGATTTCTCACTTCATCCTCCCTCATTTCTCTTGTGAAACTTTTATTAACTCCGAATCCACTTCGGCCATTGGCTGAATTTGGCTTTTTCCTGAGGCGTTCGGGGGTGGATTCTTGGCCGCACTTTAAAATCGTTTGTTCCTCCGAATAACGCCTTTGTCAAAGACGACTTCCGGTTCCGTTCATTTTCTCATTTAGTCGTATTTTATTTGAGTCCGGTCATTTTGTTGGTGAGTGCAATTAAGTGAAGAATTCAAAGGGGATGCAGTCTGGAATTCCTCATGAGAATGGGAAAAGCAGAAAAGGTGAGTGACAAATACAGAAACATACAGTTCCGAGTTAAAAAGAAGGAAAGTCATAAAGCAGAATCTCATCCAGGTTTCGTCACCCCGACGTCTTCCACCCTCATCCCCTCCTCGGCCTCAATTACTCTTAAACCGAGGCAAAATAGAAGTTAATAATGTTGGCGTTAGCGCGCATTTGGATTCGCCCCTCGCCCCCACCACCCCCAACCACCCCCAGCCACCCCAACGCCCCCTCGTGGCGAAATGGAGTTTTTTAAAAATTGTGTTCCTCCAAGTGCAGTAATCCTTTTGGAGCCGCGATTTTCTTTTCGCCTCCGGAATAAAAAAGGTCGGCGGATTAAAATGCTCATTTTTTTTAATTTTTTCTTTTCTTTTAAAGGCATTTACTTGTCTTTTTTGTTTTCTTTTCTATCTGCAAATAAATTTCCGCGGAGGAAACCCCGCTCCATCTTTAAATCCTCTCTCGGTAAGAAGTTGTGATTTCCATTTCTCTCCTCATTCCTTTCCCGCATTTTTCTTCCTTTTAATCACATTTTGCGGCCAGACCTTTCTTCCTTGCTTCTTCTCTTTCGACCCTCATTTGTCTTCTCTTCCACCGGCTTTCCCAGACGATATTTTTATCTTTCCTAAGCCCCGACCTCCTTTAATTAAATTTCCGCCTTGGGGTTGCATCCCGATTGCCCGAGGGAGCGGACAACCCCTTCTGCAGGTCTCGACTCAGAGACGAGGATTCGCAGCTGACAAGACAACGAAATGAATGGATGTAGGCAAACGAGATTTACTTACATGACGTTTTTTGGTCAACTAAACCAAGATTTTTTGCACAACCAAAAAAATATCAAACAGCGTTGCCTTCCTCAACAAAAAAGGCAGACTGAGGAACCGATTCGAATGAACAAAAACAAAAACCGTTGAGCCGCCATTGCAATTCCAAGAATTGAGTCGTCGGTGCATTCGGTGACGTCATCAATTCCAGGAATCCCCGACCGCAAACAAAAATGGCCGATTTTGAAATGCCAACGGTCGAAATTCGAATCCAAACTTACACTGTTATATAATTTATACGTTAAATGTGATTTTTCGTGGTGTTAAAATAGAAAAAAGGCTCTCATTTTTAATTCGTAATATCTAATAAACGGGGAAGTTGAGCCGCAATTACCGCCATCCCCCACAATCAAAGTAAAGGGTTGTTTTCCCCTCCTCAGAACCCCACACAGAATACACTGTATTTTCATTTAATAAGTGCTCACTTCATTTCCTCCTTCATCGCTGCACCGAGTTCGTTTCTTTCATTACTTTCAATTTCCTGTGCTTTATCATTTTTTTTCACTTCCCGAAAGAGATCTTTCTAAAGTTCGCCTTTTTAATTCCCTCCCCTCAAAGATTTAATAATAATTAAAACCAATTTAGATTTTAATTAAAAAATTTTTATGCAACTTTTCATTGTGAAAAAAATTGGCGGGGAAATTCTCCCCTTCCCGAGCGAAAATAAAATCGAAGCTTTGGCACCCGCCCAAAGAACAAATTAATTACGATAAACAACATGCAACAGCTTGACCAACGCACCCCTCCATCCCTTTGCGCTATTCACCCCCAGGTACAGCCCAGGCTCGCTCCCATCCATCCCCCTCGCGCCCTCGAGGGAGCCCTCAAATATTGATTAACGTTTAGGAAAAGGTGACGCGGCCTCCCCAGTCGTTACCTCTTCCTTCCATTGGCACTTAGGAGGCTTTGGATGTGTGACGTCATTACTGGTAATTCGAAAACTTTGGAAATGTTTTTGGGGGCTCCGCCCTAATTCTCGACGACGTTGCGAAGGCTTATTATAATTTGCTCTCCTTCGCTCACTTTTGCTGCCTTTGATGGAGTCGCTTTTTGCTGCTCCTTTCCTTTGAGACGCGACGGAAATGACTGCCTTTGACTTTGCCCTCACCAATGCTTTGTTCCTTTCATTCCCGCCATTTATTTTTTGTTTTTATCCGCTCGGGTCATGAGTAACATTTTACTCAGTTGATTGCATAACTGTTGCATTAACTTTATGTGTGTTTTTGTGTAGGAAGAAAGAACAAATCATACAAAGGAAAAGGGAGAAAGGTAAAATAAAGGTAAAATAAATAAAGTAATAAAGTAAAATATTGGAAGAAACGATGAGAACAAAGAAGAAGCAGAAAGCACAAATAAAAGGTAAAAAGTAGAAGAAATCACTTCAACCAACCCTCAAACCACCCTTTCATTGGCCGCCCGCGAACGTCTTTCCGCTGTCTGTTCTCTCCCCCTCCGAGGGAGGTTCGCAGCAGCAAACGAGAGTCAGCAGTTGCTGAGTGTGGAACCCAGGTGTGATTGCAGCTGACAGAGGAATGGAATGGCAATTATTTTTTGGCCAACGCAGAACCTCTTTCGCTTGTTTATAATTAAATGTAAAAGTTTTTGTTTGCTTTGCGCCTTCATCATTTACTTTTGTGATTGTTTCCAGATTGGGGTGGTTTCCAGGCGGTTTTTCATCCCCCGAGGGATGTCATCCCCGTCGTCACCCCGGCACTCGTCTTCGGGGGAGAATTCCCTAAAGAAAACACTTCGCCCATTAACAGTCAAAGTGAGTGTTTCCTCTTTTAATTCAAATGTATTTTATATTTCGATATAAACTTTTTACTTTAATTGTAATCTTTTATTTCGTCAATTCTTCCAATTGTTCTTCTTTAACTGACTATTTCTTTTTCCTCTTTTCTATTACTTTTTCTTTTATCATTCTTTCTTTGCATTTTTTTACTTTTTATTTACTTTTATTTCCTGATTATTTATTGTCTTATTCTTTTCTCCTTTATTCCTTTTTCTATTTTTACCTTTCTTTATTCCTAAATTTCTTCTTTCACCCTTTTTATTTTACACCTTGTTAATAACAAAAAGCGATCAAAAAAATCTCCAATGGTTTTTTTACGTCTCAGCTCCCAACAGAAAAAAAAATGGCGCAAAATTTAGAAATAACTGAAACTCGAACTGCAATACAAAAAAACCTAATAAAAATCACGGAGGACTTTGTGCGGTCAAAATGACCCCAATTGTTCTGCCAAAAAGGGCTTTCGAGGGGTGAGTGAGAAATGGCCAGAACCCACCCCCAAGCGGGCCAAGCGGGGGGGACGAAGCGACAAGGGAAAGAATCAGGAAAAATCAGGTTTTCCAAATCGATTTCTGAGTGGAAACCGAATTCCGTTCGGAGAGAGAAACTTTATCAATTTGCGGGGATTAATTTTGATATTTTGTTAGGATTAAGACAAGTTCGGATGAGCAGGGGGCGAGGGGCGGCGAATAACCTTCTTTCGGCTTTTTCACCCCTCCGAGGGCTCGCGGCTGAAATTACATCGCCTCGGGCATCCCCTCCCCATCCGTGGGCCCTCGGGGCCCGCGGGCCTTCTGCCTCTCATCCTGGATCGGTGTCTGATGAATAGATCGCCTGTTTGAACATTTGGCACTCACCGAAGAGGAAGAGTTCCATTGAAGTGCTCAAAGTTTGCACAAGTGGCGTGGAAACGTCGGGTTCTCATGGTCAAGGCCGTTTCCTGAGGATTTGTTCGGGTGTCAGCCTTCGAATGACGTTCCGATTCAAATCCCAGTCGAACAAACGAAAAAGTTCCCCTAAAAGCAGAAGAAAAGAGCATTGCGTGATGAAAGTGTGAAAATGTTAAATGGACGAAGAAAAAAGGAAAGGAGAAGTAAAAACACAAAGAAAATAGCACAATAAAAGTACAGTATAAACGTTATTATAACAACAACATCATGTACCATATATATATTTTTATAAGTACTGTATATATTTTAATAACATTCCTCATATTTTCTTTTTTTCTTGTATTTCATCACCATCTGTTGATCTTCTCTTCCGTATTTCTTTCTTTTTAGGAATCTTTATCTCATTATAGATTATATTATATTATATTATAAAAAGGCAATAGCATTTATTTTTGTTCCTTATTGTCTTCTTCTTTTCTAGTTCTTCATCATCATCTTCTTTTCCTTCTTCCGTACTTTTTCTCTCCTCTCACAAAAAAGAGCTCATACGCAAACCTAACAGATGTGGTCACTCTTAAAGAAAATAAGAAAAAATGAACACTTAATGATTAGCAGATGACAGAAGGAAAAAGAGGAGAAACTGAATCGATCGAAGAACTAAAACAAATGGAGAAGGCAGAGAATGGAAGCGGTCGAGCGGAAAACATTTACGAAAATTATAATTTTCACACGAATAAAATGAAAAAGAATGCATTTGAATGAAAGAAAGAAAAGATATTGCGTTGTTTACTTTCAACTGAAAACAAAAGGGAAAAAATCCTGTTAAAAGGATCAAGTCTTCCTCGGGCTTTCACTCGAGCAAGCAGAAGACAAACAGGAGATGCGCAGCCGGTCTGGCCTTCGGGGCCCTCGGGGCCCATCCACAGAACTCACCCCTTTATGATTAAAATGTCGCCGGCAGATAAATTCAATTACACAGCTTCCATACATTAGATTACACTAATACAAATGGACAAATGCCTTTTGCAGAATTAAATACAGTTTAGGTTTACGACCTGAGAAACGTCACTTTATTCTCTTATCTTATCTAAACGAGTATATCTCCGCATAATTGTCCACTGTATTTAAGTGTATGCAAATTTTATTATGCTCTTTTTCACATTTCTTCAACTTATTAATATCCCTAACGAAACTGTATTTCAATAACATAAAAAAATTTGTTTTTCGGAAAAATTGAGAAGAATACAATTAATTTCTTTCTTTTCCTTTATTTTTGCTTTTTAATTTTAGACTCCATTGAGTGGCAAAGTTTTTTCAAGGACATCAGCTGTTCGACCACTGCTGACAGCCGAAACAACAATACAATGTGTTCCATGTGAATGTTATTCATTATTTGTGTATTTTTTAATAATAATAGTATGATTTGCTTTGTAATTTTTAATACAATTTTTTCTTCTTTTTGTTACACAGTACTTAATATCATTTCGTCCCGAGGGCGACGACGCGGTTGGTTTCCTTTGTGTGGTTCCAAAGGAAGCAAACTGGTTTCTCTTCCGTTTTGGGCCTTTCACGTCTTTTACTGCTGAAGAATACATTTTTGCGGTGGTGGCGCTCTGCACGAAAGGACTGAATTCGACTCCGGGATGGAAATTCTTTTCAATTATATTATTATAATTTACAATCATTTTTACAATGTTTGCGCTTAATAATAATCGTAATATGTTAATTGATTTTAATAATTACCTATGTGATTGATATAATATATCAATAAATATATCAATAAATATTTAGATTGATTTGAATATACGCTTATATTATACCACAGAATATTTACTATAGTTTTCGAGTGATTTTCGATTGTCTTCGTGTGCAATCAAAAATGTTTTGTAACTGTTTGGACACCACTGTTTTAACGGAATTATTTTTTTCTTAAAATTTTTTGTTAAATTGTGGAGAATCGTAAGAATTTCGGAATAACGTGGAATGAATGGAATGTGAAGAATTTTTCCGAATGGAAAACACTCAAAAGATTCCTTTCTCAAAGGCCGACAGCAACTGCAGCGACAGACGACATCCTGGCACCGCCCCTGCTCCCACCACATACAACTCCCGAGGAAATTTTCCACAAATGAGTGCACCCGCTCATGCCACGAGCGGCTATGTGCCGTGGAAAAGTTCTTCTTCCTTTGCTGTCGTCGTCTGCTGTCGCGCGGGGAGTGCGAGGTTATAAAAGGAGAGCTTTCCGAGGGAGCTTTCACCACTTCGAACCGACCATGACTCGTTTTGTCGTCATCTTGTGTTTAATTTTGGCCGCTGTCGGTAAGCCCGCTTCTCTTTCTGCTAATAACGTGTTTCGCTTACGCCCGACCGACAGCAGCAGCACTCACCTGTCGGGAAGGTTAGCCGGAAGCTTCGTGTTCAACCTTGCTGTTCCTCATTCAGTATGAATTGTGGCTCTGTCCCTGTCGTAATGTAAACACGCACATTCTGAAAGGACAGCGATGCTGTTGTCCTCACGGGTACAATGTCTTTACAGCGGCTGCACCCAAAAGGAAGAAACCGTCACAGTCCGACGGGAAGATCGTCGGCGGGAGGGACACGGACATCAACAATGTCCCGTACCAGGTCTCCCTGCAGTACAGGAACAGACACATCTGCGGGGGTTCCATCATCGGGCCCAGGCACGTGCTGACGGCGGCCCACTGCGTGGAGAGGTAAGGTGGGGAAGGGAGGGAAGGGGTGGTGTGGGGGGTTGGTGGGGGTCAGGAAAGTGATGATAAATCTCTGGGTGCAGTGTGCAGCTGAGGACGGAGTGAAGGTTAATGAAGCGGAATAGGAGAAATATTGTTGGATGAGATATTGTATTTCCTTTGTTGCCTCTCGACATTACAACGTTAAGTCGAAACATTTGTAAATTCATTTATTAGCTAAAATTTCTGTTTATACTCATCTACGTATTATAGCATCTTACTTATATACTTTTTATATTACTGTAAATATTTACAGTAAAAATATTCATTATACAGTAATTTTAAATTAAAGTTGTACTGTAAATTTTCTTTAGGGTAGATTTAGTTTTTTTGTTGATTAGATTTCATGTTTTAATTAATTTTTATACTGTGGAACGTTCTAGTGAAAAAATAAAGCGGCAGTTACTTATGACTCATAAAATAAAACCAATAAATAGAGCTTAACAGAGCTTAACGTAACTCAATGACACAATGTCAGTTACTGCCACTCATAAGAGACGTTTGCAGGGGGAGGCCGAGCGACTACTCGATTAGGGCGGGTTCCAACTACCACGCCGGGGGTGGAGAGACGAGGAGGGTGAGCAAGGTCACCAGACACCCCAATTACAACCCCTCCACCGTCAACAACGACGCCGCCGTCCTCGAACTGAGTGAGCCCCTTTCGGGGAACACTGGAGCGAAGGTGAGTGAATGTTATACTAGTCATACTGTATCCAAGACTGTATCATCATACTGTATGTGGAGGGGCCTCAAATTGAAAAAAGCCAGGAATTAAGCAGCCCTCTCAAAAGGGGAGGTTTTTACACAAGGGCGAATTTTTTTCCCGCAGATAATGCCTTGGAAAAATAAGTATAGGGGAAAGCATTTTAACAATGACGTTGCTGTTTTAGAGCTAAAAGAACCCCTCGTGTTTAGTAGCAAAGTCAAAGTACGTAGCTCATCTCCCCCTCCCCCCATCACTCCCCCTCCACCGCTTAACCATTTCCGCTCCCCGCCGCAGCCAGTTCCCCTCGCAGAAAGCGAACCCCGCTCGGGAGACCAGGTCCTCGTCTCGGGGTGGGGCGCCACCAAGGAGGGAGGCTCCGCCAACAGGAACCTCCAGTCCGTCACCGTGCCCACCATCACCAGGCAGAGCTGCCAGAGGGTCTACATGAGGTACAACACCATCACCGAGAGTATGTTCTGTGCAGGTAGGTGATGTGGGGCGGCGTGGGCAAGGGGAGGATGGGCGTGATGTGTTTGTTGTGTTAGGGTACATGAGCGGCGGGAGGGACGCCTGCCAGGGCGACAGCGGAGGGCCGGCCATCGTGAACGGGCGGCAGGCCGGGATAGTGTCGTGGGGGGCGGGATGTGCTCGGAGGAACGCCCCGGGGGTGTACACGAACGTGGCGAGCATCCGGCCGTGGATAGTGCAGCAGACGCGCTCCACCCGGAAGGGGTAGAAGATGCACCAATGGTTCTCTACAACTGTAATTAATAATATAAACTTGTTTACTGTTAGCAGGCAATCGATTGATGAAAACCTTTCCCATTCAAAAATAACTTCCATTTATTGATTCCTGTGTTACATTAGACCTTTTCCGTTTATAATTTAATTATTTTTAATGTTTTCTGTTGTTATTAGAAAATCGTCATTAGCATATACACAACTGTATGTGTGACATCGTACAGTAAATGCAGGTGAATCTAATGGCGTTCCATAACCCATTCTCACCTTCTCTTTCTCATTTTATGTTTCTCTTATTATTCATTTTTTCTTCTGTTTTCTTTCCTCTTTTTCCTTCTATTCTTTCCTTCTGTTTTTCTTTTCATCTTTCCTCCTTCTTTCTGTTGCTGTTTGGATATCGTCTTCAGCAGATACAGAATCGTATAGATATAACGAAAATGTGTCTATTTATTGAAGCCAATCATCAGATACAAAGAAGAGAAAATAGTTATCTCACATTTCGCTTTCCCCAAAAGGAGAAACCGGCTCATTCTTCCAAGTTCGCTTCCGGAAACCGATTGTTTTCAAACTCATTTCCGCTCCTCTCCCCTATAAAAATAACACAAGTTTAAGCCTCTTATAAACCCATTTGAATTTCCATTAGTTTTACAAAACGCTTTCAATTTATTAAAATAAATTATAAATTTTTTCCTTGCAAGTGTTAATTCCTCTCGCCCCACCGATACCGTCTTCGAGGGGAGGAACCACCCCCCACAGGGCCGGAAAGAACATCAAACACAAAGTCTAAAGAACACATAACTTTCGCTGTCGGGGCGCCCCTTTCGATTTTCCTTATTTATTCATAAATAAGGCGACATAAATTCTGGAGACAGCTGTCTCCGACTCAGTTCTGAAGAAGTCAAGTCGAGGTGCAGCGGAAGAGGGAGATTTGGCACAGAGTCGGGAAAGTTGGGTCTGTGGGTCGGTGGGGTCGGAGGGGCGCGGGGCCGCAGTCGGTGGAAAAAGGAAAAGGAAGTGACGTTCAATTTAAATAGTTGAAGCGAACTAAAAGTAGAAAAAGGGAAAATGTCGGCTCTTTATTGCACATGAGTCCTCCGTATTTGTTTAGCCCATGAATAAGATATTTTCCTCCATTTACATGGGCAAACAACCCTGAGAACTCTTTTTTCTCCAGGTAAACATTGAATCTCTGCGCCCGTCTTCCTCCGGAGCTTTCCGAGCTTTCCGAGCTTTTTCAATACTTGCCAGTTTTCTGCTTGAAATTCGGAAAATTCTCCGATTCCTGCAGCTGGGGATTTTCTCTGCGTCGTCGCCTTCCTCATTATTCGGGAGGAAATTTTCCGAGAATGTCATTTGAAAATTCGGGGAATTTTCGTTTGTCGACGTTTCTGTCGCGGCAGAATAATGCGAATCTTGGGCAGCAATAAAAGGCTGAAAGAACATGAGGAAAAACCGAAGGTAAAAAAGAAGAAGAAAAAGAAAAACAGCAGTTATAAAGAAGAAAAGAAGAATCGTAGCCATCAAAAGATAAAAGAAATAACAGAGGAAGAGGAAAGGGAAAGGAAAGAAAAACGAAGGCAAACAAAAAAGGATAGAAAAGAAGAGAAAGCAAAATAAAAGAAGCCGATAATAAGAGAATAAGCAAAAAATGATGCGGGACTCGGACTGAGAAGGAAAAAGAATTTTTTGCAGGACGACCAGTACAAAAATTGTGAAAGGGGTGAAAGGGGTGAAAGGGGTGAAAGGGGGTGCGAAGGGGGCGCGTGAGGAGAGGAAGAAGGCAATTTGAGGATTCCAATTGCTGTTTCTGACCGAGAAAATTAGTTCCTATCAAAGATTCCATTTCCTTTCTTCTGTCTTCCTTTCATAATTTTTTTTCAATATTTCTTTTCGAAGAAATGCTTTCGCTCAAGAGCGTCAGTCCTGGCGTTCTCAATTTGAACATTTTTAATTTAGAAAAATTAATTAAAATACTTGCTGTCGGGAAACAACAGATGAGGTAAAATCAATTTTCCGGCTCATTTCGCTTATTTAATGGGGCCGAAAACGTCGGCGCCTTTCCGGGAACTTCCGTTTCCGGTGCACCTCTGCACTTCCCGCACCGCTCAGGCGCCCCGGGCGGCCATTTTCTGCCATAAAACCCCTTCAAAAGTAAACAGCGAACGCATAAAATTTTCATTAGCTGCCGCTGTTAAGGAAAGCGACAGCAAATTATAAGACGTGATTCGATAGGAAACGGAAATGAAAAAAGGAGTTTAACGGTAATGTGTTTTCTCTGCGAAGGGAGCACAAAAGATGAGATCGACATAAATGCACGTATTTTTATTTTTCCCCCGACTGATTCAGAGAAGGGATTTTATGGGGGGCATTAAAAATATCGCGGAGGTTTGCCCGGCATCGCTGATCGGGGTCAAGTGGGGGAGGGATGCAAGGTCAGATGAAGGACAAAGTTTCCATGACTGTATAACCCCCCAATCAGGGAAAGAATAAACAGACTTCGGATTCTTTACAGCTAAAATGTATACTTTCGTACACAGTCGTATACGCGTATGTATATGGCTGACAAAAGAAAGACGGTATTGGGAAATGGAATAACACACATAAAAACTTCATTTTAGAGCAACTGTTCTAAGTGGGTCAAATTGGCCCCTGAATGTGGTGGAGGGGTCTAGACCCACGAGCCCTTATTGGGTTCCCATCCATTTATCTCAGAAGTAACATCTGGGATTTGCTTCTAATTTCGTATAATGATAGTGTAAACATTAAGCTTTCAGAATCATCAGTTTTTATCTTAGAGAAACGTTTCTAAGTGGGCCAAAAATCTCCCCCAAAAATTTAAAACTTAACAACTCTTAAAACTCGCATATTTTTGTAGATATGGTTGCATAACCAAATTTGTAGGCGTGGAGGGGAATTTAGAAAATGAATAATTTACCGAAAACATGTAAAAATGGGGGCACAAATCGCTAGAATCTTATACAAAGAAGGTGCACAAATGAAATCGGAAGCATTCGAGATGTCCATGAGAGGGCCAGTGCAGTTGGTGCCCGCTGTTGACATGGGTACATTGATGGGGCGATTTCACCCCCTCAGAGTGGTTTCTCTAAAATCGAAACGGGTGCGTTCGAAAGCTTAAGATATGCCCTTTCAACGAGCAAAGTTAGAACCAAATCTAAGATGACACTATTTTGCTATTTGGCCTCAAAGTTGGGCAGAAATGGCTAAAATGGCGTTTCCCGATCACTTTGCACTCCCATGACTCCCGCTGAGGTCATGCTAGGAACGTCCAACATGGCTCATTTTAAAGCTCTAGTGATGCACTGTCGCCATGCATAATTTGGTCGAAATCGGTCAATGCAAAAAAAAGTTATGAGGCGTTGAAAATTGAAAATTTTTTTGGCGCCCAATTTTTAGACCTGTTTTCGAGGCGCTGTAGCTCAGCAACCATAAGACCTAAAAAGTTGAAACACGTGCCACTCGAAAGAGCATGTAAAGCTCTGTCACTATGCAAAAGCTCATTTTTGTGGGTTTGATAGGTTCCTCAGGACGGGAGTGCAAAGTTGTCGATTTTCGAGTCGGACGCCGAAAATGGAACGCGTCATTTTCTGTTCAAATGGCGATATCTCCGGAACGGATGGAGATATCGAACTGAAATTTGGGGGTTTTTCATCGAAGGCACTAAGGTACAAACCTGTAAAATTTGAAGAAAATTGGAGGGGGTCGACCTGTGGCCACCGACCCCTTTCACGTGGAATTACCCATTTAAATTACATAATAAATAAAGGTAAGATTTTGAAAGGAACGCCAATCAATAGAAACAGGTACGTCCTCGTTCGTCTTGTTGCCTCCGAATGGCGTCAGAGGCAAAGGCAGACTGTTAAGAGAGTTAAATTTTCCTCCCCGACAGCAGAGCACAACAGGATCGGACTTTCTCAGAGGAGAACAGAGACGGGAGAGAGAGAAAGTTTTGTTTTATTGAATGAGGTGTTTTGCCATGCAAAGAAAAGTCACGACCTAAACGTGCCTGAAATCAAATAAAAGTTTATTTTTATTCATTTATTCCCGGAGGATTTCCTCGGGTTGTTCGTTGCGAGTGAGGTGATGAGCCGCGAGCTGTTGTGCTGCTGTCGGCAGCAGAGCTTTGGCGCCCGAAAGCTCATCGAAGGGGAGCGGGGGACAAAAAGAAATGTTCCAAAGTTGACATGTTAAACTTTCCCTTCTTAATTTTACGAAATAATGAACTTTCTCAAATATATTTTCCTTCTTTTTCCAATTCTCAACGGTTTTCTTGCTTTTAATTTCCTTTTAAACTTGGGCTCCATTTCTTTATTTTTCTTGTATCTCTACTCCTAAAGTTCCACCCCTCACCGCCCCTCACCGCCCCTCACCGCCCCTCGCCCCCTCCTTCTCCCCCTCCCCCTCCCCCTCTTTGAGTCATAAAGAGTTGTTCTTTCGCCGTTTAACGAGAGATTTTCAAAAGTATCCGATACTTGAATAGAAATTTTCAGCGCAGTTATTAATACTTTTCCTTCTGCTTTTTTCTTTTCCGTTTCCTGCAGCGTTCGAATCTGCTGTTGGATTGTTTTTCGAAGGAGCTTTCGTGATCTGACGGTGATTTTTCCGCACTGAGAAACTGCAATCGGTTATATATTTTCTCTGCATTTGAATTTTCTTTTTTTCCTGTTTTCAATATTTTTCTTTTTGAATGAAAGCTATAAAAAAAAACTTAACTAAAAATTACCCTCTATCTTTCTTTCCTATTTTGCCTTTCTTTCTGCCTTTGCATCGTTTGACTTTCTCCGGGCGACAAATAGAAAAAAGGCAATGATGCAATTTCATGTCAAAATGACCCCTTTCAGATTCTGCTGCTAATTCCTCGTTCCGTCCTTGAGTCTTCCAATTGATTCACACCCCTTCATCCCTTCTCCCTTTCATCCCCCCTCGGGGGAGGTTTCATGCAGTCTTGAGCATCCCATTAAACTGAACACATTTATTATCTGGAACGTGATTTAGGAAATAATTTACGCAAGCGCCCCCCCCCCCCCGAACTCCGAAGAAAAGATTTCTTTTATTCGCATCCCCTTCGACATAAAAGGTCGAGTGAAGAGTCTATGAAATCAAATCCGAGTTGTGACTCGTGAAGCGTGAGTCGAAGGAAGAAAGCTTCAACGAGAAACAAATGAGAAAATTCGCTTCTTAAAAGTTGAAAGGGTTGGCGGGGGAGGGGTTGGCGGGGGAGGGGCGCACGTAAAAACGGAAATCCTAATGCGCGGTGACATTCATCTAAAACTCTTTCCATTGCTCTTAATTCTTTCGCCGTTGAATGGGATAAGCGGAGGAAATGTTTCGGACAAATTAGATGGAAAAATGAAAAAAGGTTTTATTCCAAGAAAAAATGTAAGAAAGGGAAGTTCCGTTTGTGAGGAATAATTAAAAGTCGGTTTCTGCGGGGGTCGGTCAGCGAAAGAATTAAAAGAGAGAAAGGAATCGCTGTTTGTTTCATCCCCCTCAACACACCCCAGCGATTCCCTTTCCCGTTATTGACCTAAAAAAATTTATTTCACTTATTCATTCAATTTCGGACAAAAGCATTCCGGGGAAGAATTGTTTCTTTTTCTTTCCGGGAAAGATAATACGAAAAGCAATACATAAAGGAAGAGGGGAGGGCGGGGTTGAAAGGGAGGGCGGCTCTTCCCCCGGCTCAAAAGCGGGAAAAGTCGTTTTTGATATTCCGCAAATGGATTTGGGTAGAAAAGTTGAAATGTTGTTCTTTCGCTCTCTCCTCGGGTGCGGAATCTCGAAATTATTTCCCCCAAATGGAAAGAGGGGAGGTTTTTTTTATTTAAAGAGTTGCCACTGAGTATCCTCTCTAACAAATTGGAAGATGTTGAATGAAGACAATTTGAAGCGAAGGGGGCTTTGATTAAATCGATACAAGTGGAGAATTTCTGGGCGCAATAAAAAAAAGATACATTTCTCCCTCTTGAGTTTCATCCCTTTTATCTCACCCCCGGTCGCTTCCCTTCCTTCATCCGCTCCTCCCGAACATTCACAAATTTTCTACTTAAACGCAAATTTTTTATTTCTTCTCCTTCCCCCGAAAAGTGATCAATTGTCCTTTGTTTAGAAACTCTCCGATGTCCTTCATTAATCATTAATTACAATGATTATCCGGTGATTCATACGTACGTCCGCTTAGACGTCGACTTCTGTGCAAACTCTTCCAACCGCAGAAGAAAGAAAATAAACACCATTTCAGTGTTTATGGGCGGTTTAGAGATTTTATCGCTTTTCCAGACGGATTTCCCCTTTGGACATTTCTTTGGCTTCCAAAATGGGTCATTTTGACCACTGAGATATTTCTGCTGTTCTTTTGGTCTTTTACCTCTTTTAATATTTCTTTGCGAACTGTGAATTCCCCTTTCTTTGTTAGAATAATGTATCTTTCCCCTTTTCCCTTTTTCAATGACCAAAAGCGGTCAAAATAACTCTTTTTCAAACACTAAACCACAATTAAAATAAGTTAGGCGACTTTTTCGGTTCGATGATATAATTTCCTATTCAAAGAAAAATGAGGAATTACCTGCGTAAAAATAGAGTCACATCGTAACATCACCAAATACTACAGTAATTAATAAAATTCCTGTAGCGATGTTCAAATGAAATGGCATAGATTTCCCACATAAGCTAAACATGAAATTATCAAAAACTGTTATAAGTTTTCAATATAAATAATATAACAATTTTATTCTTATAAAATCAATAAATAAATGAGCGTATTTATTTGAATAATCCCACCAAAATGCGTCATTTACATAATTTATTGTTTCAAAACGAATAGTGGAAAAAACAAAATGAAAAAAATTAAACATTTAAATATGATAATCAATTTTTTCACACAAACAAAATCTCCATTCTGAATTTATCTGAAGTTTCACTGATTAATTAAAAAAATATAAAAAATACAGGATCTGAGATTCTAAAATGGGTGAAATTTCATTCCCGAACATCGTTAGTGGGTGAAAATAAACGATTCGATAAATTGGCGGTGACTGTTGAACTGTTTGAATTAGCAAAAGCAAAAACCGTTGAAAGGCCGTTGGAATTCCGAGAATTGAATGGGCGGTGCATTCGGTGACGTCACCAATTCCAAGAACTGCACATCAATTCTAGGAATCGGAGAACGCAAACGAAAATGGCGGACCGATTTTGGAATCCCAACGGAATCTGAGCATTAATTAAATGCAAAAAATAGCCGTAGAAAATTCTGATAAAAACCTTATCATGGAGCTTTATTATTGTGTAATAAAATCCCTTAAAAAACTCGTTAATCGACTCCGTCTTCTTGGTGCTCGATGTCATTTAAAAAAAACAAAAAAAAAATTAAGGAACCATTAATGAACGGCGTTACCAATTTTTATTATAAATTCCCAAATGTAAATCCGAATAATTATGAATAATATGCATACATTATTTCAATCTGAATGTGCTGTACATGTCTGTAAAAAGAGAATTTTAGCAGCGGTCATTTTTACATTTTTACAGTTTTATTTTTTGCAAACTAAGGCCGCCTTAGCCTTTAAAAAAAAATGTTTCTTGAATTTCTAAAGGTCAGCAACTTCCGACTTATCCCGCAATAAATTTGGATGCAATCGAGAAGATAACCTTTTCGAAAACTCCAAATTCGAAAGGTCGCGGGGGTAAATGAGTAACAGGAATTTTACATAAACCGGCATTCGCCCCCATGAGAAGGTCGTCGCCTCCCCACAAGATGGACGACCCCAGGGGCGGACGAGAAATGGCATTCTAGCTTTCGTTTATAATTAACACGTTTCCATCCGACTTCTTACGTTTCATGGACTCGAAAGCCCTAATTTTAACAAATGTCTTAATTTAGCGACAGAGGAAATTGGGGGAGACGATAACTCAAAAAGAAATTGATTTCGAAATCTCTCTCGAGGAATTTAATTGGTTTCGGGAGCTGAGATTTAAAGGTTTACAGTTTTGTTTTTTCTTTTTTTGTTTTAGAGTTTCTTTTATTAAAAAAACTGCCAGAAAAGAAAAATTTCAATTCGTTTCTTAAAGGACATAAATCCTCGCCCTAATATAATTAGGAAAAGAGCTTTCGAGGCCCTGAAATTTCACCCGAGTTCGGGTCAAAGGCCACCCTCTGCCCTCAGAAACCTCCCCCTTCGGGACTGCAACGGACGAGGGTTGCACCTCACCCCATTTCCTTCGGCAGCTCACAATCGATTCCTTTCAATTTTTCCTTTCGGCATTTTCCTTTGCGAAACCTCTTTTCCCTCTTTTCCCTCTTTTCCCTCTTTTAACAGAAAAGAAGCCAACTTTGTTTGGAAAACTCTTGTGGGAGTCGCTCTCTGGGCTAATCACGATTTAAGGTCGCCCGGTTTCAGATATAAATTTTTATCACTTTCTCACCCCCTCCTGAAATCCCCCAAAATATCGCGCGCTAATTTCCAACCCCCATTTATTTCTAATAATGCTTGACTTTTATTTGGCTCCGCTGTCGGAGCTTCTTGCATTTTTCCAACGATTTTCCTTCGCTCTTGGACCGCTGTAATCCTACTCGTTGCTCTTTCTCGGTGGTGAAAACATCCCCCGTGCGCTTTCACAGCTCAAGCACAGCTCAAGAGCCAACAGCTCTTACAGGTTCCCTTCTCATTAGTTTCCACTTTGCTTTTCCTCAAATGCTCCAACAAAAAACCTCTGAAATCCCTATTATAAAATTTTCTTAAAAATAAATAATTAATTATTATTATACAACAAAAAACCCTTACACTCATAAGTTGGCAACCCTGTCGTGGACCACCGGTCACGGAAAATCCCGGAAAATCCCGAACGATCCCGAAGTGAACCGTTGTTTATGTCGAACCGTTACGGGTTGCCATGACAACAAGTTTTTGTTCTTCGGTTAAGGGTTTTTTCAGACTTGTGCATGCTCTAATGTAGCGAAGAGGGCCGACCTCCCCCGAAATAAGTTTCGCGTTGGGGGAGGCATTAAGCACTTTCCAGCCTCGGGCGACGTCGCGGCCAAAGTTGGGAAACTTTGACGTGAACGACAGCACTGCACCCGCTCAGCACAAAGCCTCCCTCTTTTCCTCGGGCGGAATATCAGTTATTTCCCTTCAGTGATATTTTGGCTATTATTCGGTTTCCATCTCCCCTTTTGCTTCTTCTCTCTCAATGGCTGTTCCACTTCGGATCGCTGACATTCCTTACAGGACGGAGGCTGCTTCTTAGAAAATGGTGAGGGGCCGAAGGAAAACCCCGAATTGGGAAAACAGCAAAAGAAAATGGCGGATGTTTTTCGTGTGAGAGTAAAAAAGAAAAGAAGTGAATTTGGAAAAGAGCTGAAAGTCAAACGAAATTAAAATTAGGTGGTTAATTACGAGTTAAAAAGGTTTCTGTTAATTATTTAATTTAGGGGGATCGAGTACCTGAGAGGGGTGCGGATGAGGGAGAGGAGAGGGAGAGGAGAGGGGGAGGAGAGGGGGAGGGGACGCAGAGGGCGGCCGCGCGGGGGAGGAAACGGAAGAGCTTCGAACAACGATAACAATTTTTATTGGTTTATACAACTTTCTCGTTTCTTTATCTCCATCCCCGTGAAAAGTTAACTTTAATGCATTTATCTCCAAAAGGGAGTCGTTTACGAGGGTGTTTTGGGATTTTCCCCCGTCCGGGGAGAACTCCGAAGGGAGGCTGCCGCTTTCATCCCCTGGTATTTATTCGAGTGGATGCATTAGTGTCCTTCGACTTGTTTATCCTCCGAACGAATCGGGGGCGAAATTCCGGCCAATGTTTGCATTGGCATTCTTCCCCACCGCCTTCTTTCATCAGATCTTCCTTTATTTATTTACTTTTACAAGTTACGCTTTTCATTTTCATTCATTAACACTAAAAAACCGTTTCTGGTCTCAACGTTGACTTATTATTTCATTTTAGGTGACAAATTCACTGGGACCAGAATGAAATGATTATTTCTTTCCTTTTCCAGCAGTTTTCCGCCGCTCCCTCCGCCTCTCGGGGATGAAAAGCGCGGAAATATCCTTTCAACCCCCCGGAAATATCGCCCCCTCATCGACGGAGGACTAAATTCATTACGACACCCTTTTGAAAAACCTAATAATCAACAAACAAATTTCACTGATTATCGGATATTAATATAATAACGGAAACAGAATCCGGTTTATCGTTTTTTCTTTATAGTTATAGGTTTTATTATTTTTGAGAGGCGGCGTTGAGAGATTAATTCCCGCTCTGGTTTGTCCCCGCCGCCATTTTGCTCCTCCTTCTCCAAATTAACGACCTAATAAATAAGGTTTATTTATCGGTGTCGATATTTATGAGATATTTTACCTTTTTCTCTTGTTTTTTTTTGTATTTGCACTTTGACCTCCGCGTGTCTGTAATAAAATCTCTGTTATTTTACACAGAAGGTATGACAAGTATAAATTTAAACTTGTGGTAGAGTGTAGTGAGTTAAATCAGGATAAACTATACTATGGTACAATGCTTACTGGCGAGGAACTAAGGCGAGTCGGCAACAGTGACTGTCGTCTGCTGGTTGCCATGGTGACCACTCGCAGAAGGTGTTGCGATTATTATGACTTCTGCTGTGGTAGATTTGCTGTTCATGTCTGTGATAGTTTAAATGAGTTTTTAATATTTATACCAATTATAAAATATACCTATTAATACTTATACTAGTTTTTAATATTTAAATTTAAATATTTATACTAGCTTCAAAAGCCGAGCTTTTCAACACATATAATATAATAAAGTTATCTATTTATTACGTTTGTCATTTGAATTCTGAGGAGTTCGTCAGCGGTTTCAGGAATTTTTTATCAGAGTCGAGCAGTTTTCCCTTGAATCCCTTCCTGGAGAAGACGGGACACGACTTTCTCCAGAGATTACCTCCCCCCGGAGTTCACTGTTCCCCTCAGGAAGACCGAATAAACCAAATAATCCATTGCATTATAAAAAATGATAAATTATGGCTCCGGAATCGGAAAGAAAACTTTTTACTGCTAAAAAATCAAAGCCATAAACAATCTCCCGCCCCCTCTCCCCCTCTCCCGCTCCCCCTCCCCCTCTCCCCCCTCGATCCTTCCCTTCAACTTTTGTCCAGACGGAGCGGATCTCGAAGCCAAAACCCAATGATAAATGCTGCGTATTTGAGATTTGTTTGGGGGGCCAAACACCCCCGAGGATTTGCCCATTGGGCCCCCATGCAGTGAGGGCTGTCAGGGGCAGAATCCTCCAAAGGTAAGAG
Organism: Brueelia nebulosa; assembly: GCA_028293925.1. Classification (NCBI taxonomy): domain Eukaryota; kingdom Metazoa; phylum Arthropoda; class Insecta; order Psocodea; family Philopteridae; genus Brueelia; species Brueelia nebulosa. The sequence goes on from JAQIBA010000011.1 coordinate 639,932, forward strand.
AAATTTTGATAAAATGTGTTTTTGGTTGTATTGCTGACTGTCATTGTGTGATTCGTTGCCGATGCTCAGAGGACGAAAGCGTTGTATGTGATGTATTTGGAATGTTTCGCAACCCCCTGCGAGGGGATGAAGGCAAGGAAAGCCGCGTTTAAGGGAAGTCGTCGATTGGCGGTCGTCGCGGGAATACCAAATGCGCTTCCGTTTTCGCTTAATTTTTCACTTTCGTTTCATTTTGCATTTATTTGCTGTCGACTGATTCGCCCTTTGAAAAAGACAATTGAGCTGATTAATTGCGACGGGAAAGCTTTTTACGGGAAACTCCAAATTAATAAACTTATCAAAGCTAATCAGCTTCGTCATGAGATTAATTCAGTTTATGTTCTGCTGTTGCTCACTTCTTTTCCGCTTTTATTTATTAATTCATCTTCTGCTCAAATGATGCTCCGTCCGTCCGCTTCCCTTGGCGGATTATCACCTCACACCGTTGCCTTACCTAAACTTGCGGTTGCCAGTTAACCCTCTCCCCCCCTCCCCCCCGCGGGGGTTGAACACGCTCCTCTCCAGCGCCCTCCACCTCACATTTCACTTTTTCATTCCTTCGGGGAGTCAAAATGGCTGGAGTTTAGGGGTTGCTCTGCATTCCGCCACCGTTGTCACCCCCAATGAACGCAGCCAAAGAAACCACAAACTGACAAACTGTTTCCCATCCCTTTTTTATGTCTTCGCTTTTCCCAAAAACTATTATAGATTTTAAAAATATGTAATGAAATGTGAAGAGAAATCTTTTAGAAATCTTCTGAAAAATTATACAAAATTTTCTGGAGTCTTTTTCAAATTCCCAAGTCTTAAGGAAAATTCTAGAGCTTGCTCCAGGAGTCTGGACTCTGCTGGAAAACTTCCGAATCTTGTGAATTTTTCTTAGGAATTCTGGAAATCTCTGGAAAATCCCTGCGAATGCTACAGATTGCTGACTTTTGCCGGAGAATTTGATGAAGTCTTTTGCAATTTTTCTTCCAATCCAAATTCTCTCAACTTCCCTTGAAAAACTCTTCAAAATTCTGGAGTTTGCCGTTTGGAGTTCTGCCGGAAAATTCTTCAAAATGCTGAAATTTTCTGCAGAATTATGTAATTCTTTTGGAGTCGGAGCGGCCGTCACCTGTGTTTTTATTAACTCTTTTCCAAAAAAGGCCCAATTTGAGAAAAGGCCCTCAGGTTTTCCTTTAAGCTGACCTCTGGAAAGCGTCGCCTCTTGGAGAGATTGAAACTTTTGGAACAAAAGCAGACGAAGAAGAAGAAGAAGAAGAAGAAGAAGAAGAAGGAAAAGAGAAGAGGAGGTGATGAAATAATTTCGATTTTAATCTTTTGAGAAGGTGCTGGGGGTTCGTTTGTTAATGCCGGGAAAAAGGGGCGGTTTTCATTTTGAAATGTTTTAATTTACGAACTTTAATAATTTTTTGAAAATTTTCGCTCGAACCGAAGCGAAAATATCTCCGAAAGAGATCAATATATCAAATAACTTTTCAAATAAAAAGTTTGCCGTCTTTCCTCCCTCCACCCCTTCATCCCCCGCACACCCATTTTTCTCCATTAAAAGGATTTTTCTGGTTCCCTGCCCCCAAAATAAGTTTCCCCTAATTGTTCCAAGAAATGACGCAACAAATTCCCGCCCCTCACCCGCTCAACCCCTCCGCGCTTCCCCTTCTGCAAGCGCACTTCTTCTGCGGTGCACCCGAAGAGACGGTCGGCCAACCTTTGGGATGGCGGGGAGAGAGGGAAGAAACACTGCAACCCTCGGGGGTGACTAAATTTAATGTTCTATGTCTGAAAGAAAACAAAAGAAAGGCTAAAGTATAGTTTATTTATGTACATCCCTTAGTGGAAATGTATGCGACCGCCCCTATACATAGTTTTTCCTCACTTAAGGGTTGTATGTGTAAATGGAATTGTGTGTGTGTGTGTGCGTGAGTGTGCGTGAGTGTGCGTGTTCACATCGGTTGAGGAGGAAAAAAAGGTTTTGTGAATCGAATAAAAATTAAAATCGTCGAAAAGAAAAAGTTGTTATTTATTTAAAGCGAACGAAGATCAATCAAAGAATTCATGCTTCATCTTCTTCTTCTTCTTCTTCTTCTTTTTCTTTCTCTTTTTCTTCTTGTTTTTCCGCTTAATGCGAACAAATGAGCGATACGCTTCGTTAAATCCGCTCAAAAAAAAATCACATATACAAACATTGTTTAAACGCGTATAAAAAGTATATTTCACGTCAAAATCAAATTTTGATTTTGTTTGAAGAGCAAAGGAAAGGGAAAGCGAAGGGGAGCGAAGGGGAGCGAAGGGGAGCGAATGGGGCGAACGGGGGCGTCGTTGCATCCCTTCCGAAAAGAAAAATATTTCATTTCGAAGAGGTTCCCACCCCGCGGGCGCCCTTCGGGGCCCCGAGGTCCTTCGCCCCCTCGGGCCCCTCTGCGCCCCCGTTCGGCGGCCATCGATCCATCCCTTATTTCCAACCCCCTGATTTCTGGCGGGAAAGGGCTCGGGTAATTTGGGAGAAAACAAAAAGGGAATTTTATTTCCAAATTTGAGCTCTTCTCTGATCGTTGGCCCAAAAAAATGCTTTTTTCCATTTTTTCTCCATTTTTGGGGGTTGGGGTGGGGGTGGGAGTGGGGGTGTCAATCGATTCGAGTTCGATGAAAGCAAAAGAAGGAAAAGGAAAATTTTTTGTTATTATATTCCTGTGAAGAAATGCGTAAAAAGGAAGGTAACGGCTGTCAAAACATATCCCATAGGAAACCCTCATTTTAGCATAATGGGGTAGTTTCTCCCCTTTTTTTTATTTTTCGGAAATGGCTCCGAAGAGAACAAAATACTTTTTCTGTTATTTGGCCGGGCTCATTACTGCGCCCAACGTTCCCCTGGTCGTCGCTCCCCTCCCTCCCCCTTCCGCCCCCTCCCACCCCCTTCCGCCCCCTTCCAAGGCGCCGCCCCCACTGTCCACCTGGGGCGGGAAGGAAATGAGAAGGGGGTCGCAGTCAATTACATAAAGACTCGCCCCTCTGAAAAGAAAAAATGTCCGGGGGCAGAGTAAGTGGCAGAACTCGGGGGAAGAAGTCGGAGCACAAAAGGGTTCTTTTATCCACCCCCTGAAGATGACAGCTGACCAAATAGGTTTTCAATGCAAAATCATCCGCCGCCTCAACATTTGCTCATTTCCGGCTTTTTCACTCTAATTCAAAAAACTTCTTCCATTCTTTCCACCGGATGCTTCGCCCCCTCCCCTCCCGATGGATCCAATCTCGCCCCGCGCAGCCCCTCCTCCGCCGGCCAGAATCTCCCCTCCCCGACCCCTCCCGGGGCCGATCAAGGCTGGGCGAGCTGTTTCCCTCAGGAAGGCAAGTTTGGAGTTGAGAAAGCAGAGTTGTCATTGGAACGCTCCGGTGGTGCAGAAACTGATACAACTTCATCCCCCGTGTGTCGGGGGTTGGGAAAAGAAGAAGCAAAGAAAGGGTGGGGCGCGCCTCCCTTCGTCCGCACCTAGGAATGAAAAGGAGTCAGCGATTAGGGGTGAATTCGGGAGTGTAAACTGAAAATAAAAGGGTCGAGGGGAGGGGGATGAAGGGGGAGGGGGAGTTTTTGGTTTCTCATCGATTTTCTCGATAGTTTCTCGATAGTTTTTCAAAAAATATAACGGCATTCTGTTGGAATCGTTAAAACTTTTCATTATGCGATGAAAATAACTTTGGGAGTTTCTGAAAAAATAATTTCCCGACGTGATAACCCAAGGGGTTGAGGGCGGGAGGAGCCAGGGGTGGTTGTCGCCACGTGACACCCTCTTTTAATCAAACACCGGAGGCAAACATCCATAGTTCTCTCCATCAAATTTTTACACAATTCGCCAGCAGACAGTGATCGGATGACGCTCTGCTCCCCACGGAAGAGGACAGGGGTGAGGAATTGAGTGCGACCCCGCACACCCTCATGACGTCTCCCGGGTGAGAAGGTTTTTCTGGAATGAACCCTTGTTTGGGGGGCGTTTGTCGGTTGTCGTCCGCAGGGGCGATGGGGAGGGGAGGGGTGTTGGAGCTCTCTGGATCCGCAAGCGAAGGGGAAACTCACGTCTTTCATCCCCTTTCATCCCTTTCATCCCCTCATTATTTCTTAACTGGAGTTTGAAAAGTTTCAACCCCTTGACTTATGTAATTTTAAATTAATTTGGATTGTCGAGGACTATCTGAGAAAAACACTTTTGAAAAAAATGCTCACGTTTTCTCGTTCCCTTTTCATCCCCTTTCACCCCCACTTTAACTTTTTCTTATAATTTAACCCGAAAAGACGTTTCCCATCAGCAGATTCTGTCTCTACGTGTGTCCGCTGGGTTCAGTGGAGAGAAGAGGCTTTTATACATTGAATGGGAGTCCGATATGTGCATCCCCGTGTGTGGGGGGTTGGAGAAAATAGAATAAACATAATTGTGCCTTTTATCGGCCATTAAAATCCGACCAAAATGATTAGGTCGCAATCGAAATAATAAATGCTGAGTTAAGGGGTCATTTTGACTCGCGTTGGAAACCGATAATCAGGGACGGCGGCGCCCCCAAACCACCCCAATCAATTCACGAGAAACCACCCTTTCTGTCACAAAAGTAAATCCCCCCAAAAAGGTCTGCCCGTCACGTAAAACATAAATCTCTTTTTCTGCGCTCGGGCCAACATATTAAACTTCACATCGGGCAGACTTTGATTACGGTCCTCCGTGCATCCCCCGCCCCGCCCGCCCCCGCCCTTGGGGACGCTTTGTCATCCCCTCGTCATGAAAGCGCGCTGAGGAAGGGAAAATCCGAAGGGGTTGACTCATCAGTGAAGACATTTACATGTCTTTTCAACTTTTTCCACATTTCGTTGGGGGCGGAGACCTTTCTCTTTTGGGGGGTAATCGACCGGTGCCCATCGAATCCTGAAAAACACTTGATTCATCAAAACTAAAACAAAATTAACCGGTCACCATCGTGAAAACAGTTTTTATTCGGTGGTAAAATTCCCTTTTGTTTCTGAAGATGACTCCCGCGCTCTGGCGGTGAAATTTCGAAAGCGTTCCAATCGTTAGTTTCTCTGCCCTCCGTCAGATGGCTTCGGTTGCGTTCTCCAACCGCCATCGTCTCTCCTTTGTCGGGCGTTGATTAATTAAAAACCTGAAAAGAAATCGATAAAAGCGGAGGATGACAGGGGATCGGTGTTTTCAAATGGAAAACTTTTTGTGGTGTTCGATGTTAAATCGACGAAACGTCTTCAATGCTCCGCTTTCCATTATCTCCATATTAGCCGTTATCATTTTTATGGAGCCTTCAATGGAAAGCCGCCTCCTTTGTTCTCCCGACGATTCCGACGGTTCCCTTTTGTTTTCCTCCCTTCCCGGTCCTTCGGCCCGGGTCCAAAGGGTGACGGTCCTCCCCCTCGCATACCTACGCGCAAGGAGACATAAATCACGCGGTGACATATATGCGGGGCAAACCCTCGTGTTAACGCAGTCATGGAGCGGTGAATAGCGTGATAATTTAAATAAAACACCAGTCATGTAGAAAACCGAATTTGGAATTATTTTAATTTATTGTGCACAGGGTGAGAAATTCTCGCACGGGTTACGACCCGGCAAAAAACAAGCCCGTCCACCCCTCGGCGAAGGGGTTGTTGCCGTTGGAGGGCTGTCTCGGTGGAAAAAGGAAAAATGAAAGAGGAAAAAGCGAAAGAAAGGGAAAGAAAAACGTGGCATTGCGCGAAGGGGTGCAAAGGCAATGCCGATAATCGAGGAGGGAATTGGATTAAGGTTTTGTAAGCGATTAAGGGCGGATTCGGACAGGAAACGGAAACAGGGTGAAAGAGACTTTAATTCCAGAATAAATATTTCATGGGGTGTCGTCTCGAGTGGTCGGGGCGATAATCCATGTCGCCCTCCTCCCCTAACACTCACCCCTGGCGGCGACAACGACCTGTCACTCACTTCGACCTCTCACTCTGTTCCTTTCTGTGCAAAACTATTTTGTTTATTTCGAATTACAACTTAATACCTTTAACCACTTTTTCCACTCATTTATTTATTAATATTTAGTTTTCAAGTGAACCTTTTGTTTTTGAAGGTCACTATAATATATATGTATATATATATTACAGTGAGAAAATAGAAAAAAGGAAAAGCCAGAAAAGCCAGAAAAGCGAGAAAAGCGAGAAAAGGATATATTATTTTACATAATATACAGTAGAATTAATGTTATTTCATATTTTTCCTTTAACTTATAAAAAACAATGAGTGACAAAGATTTGAGTTATGTTTAAATTAATCCATCATCAGCTGTTAGCGAAGGCAACCTAACTATACTTATTTACTCCTGGAAATCATGTTCTTATACTGTATTATATTTTATACTCAATTTTCCCTCATCATAGATTGGGAATGCGAACGAAGAGGAAAAAGAGGAGGAAGAAGAGGAGGAAGAAGAGGAGGAAGAAGAGGAGGAAGAAGAGGAGGAAGAAGAGGAGGAAGAAGAGGAGGAAGAAGAGGAGGAAGAAGAGGAGGAAGAAGAGGAGGAAGAAGAGGAGGAAGAAGAGGAGGAAGAAGAGGAGGAAGAAGAAGAGGAGGAGGAAGAGGAGGAGGAAGAGGAGGAGGAAGAAGAGGAGGAAGAGGAGGAAGAAGAGGAGGAAGAAGAGGAGGAAGAGGAGGAAGAAGAGGAGGAAGAAGAGGAGGAAGAAGAAGAAGAGGAGGAAGAAGAGGAGGAAGAAGAGGAGGAAGAAGAGGAGGAAGAAGAGGAGGAAGAGGAGGAAGAAGAGGAGGAAGAAGAGGAGGAAGAAAAGGAGGAAGAAGAGGAGGAGGAAGAAGAGGAGGAAGAAGAGGAGGAAGAGGAGGATAAGGAGAACGAATGGGTGCAAAACAAACAAATCCGAAACGAAGGGCGAAGGGTGGAAGAAGTGTCTGCCGCGGATGGAACAACAAGAGGAAATGTTTTAGAAAAACAAGAGCGGTCTGTAGCAGAGCTAATCCTTTTACACAAAAAGGTTCCTCCCCTCGAGACTCGCCTTGTTTTGAAACATAATGCAAATTAAACTAACACTGCAGTCGCCATTTTCCCAATAAAAAACCAATTGAACTGGTCAAACTCTGCCATTCTCATGCTAATCTCTCTCTCTCTCTCTCTCTCTCTCTCTCTCTCTCTTTTCTTAAATCACTCTTCTGCCCTCTGCAAAACTCTGCAGGACCTCCTGGGCTCTTCCTTTTCTTCTTTCTGGCCTTATCTCCTCCGGATCGATCGCAAAAAGCACCCGATGAGAAAAACAATAGCAGATGGCTTTTCGTCTTGTTGCTTCTCTCCTCTCCATTGTCACGAGAACTCTAGATTGTTGCACAAAGTCTCGTCTGTCCTTCCAGCCTTTCGTCTTGTGGCTTGTCTCCACCCCAAGCGCAAGTGCAAGTGAAGTACAATGGAAAAGGCCGGAGGGTGCACAACCCTCTCGTCCCAGTGACACAAAAATAGGTTTCCATGGCGAAGTTGTAACCGAAGAAAGGAAAATTAGTTTCCGAAGTAATTGAAAAGCCAAAGGAAATTTTAATTTGAAAAGTGTTGACATGTCGGATTTCGATGTGGGGGGTCGCAACATCCCCGCAACATCCCCGCCACATCGAGGCCATCTTTGATTGCAGCTGTCAACTCCAACCCTTTGCAGACCAACAACCTAATCTTGTTTTCCACCGGCGGCCGCCATTGTTCCTCGGATGGGCGGAATGCCCTCGGGGGCATTCCGAGGGGCGGGGCCGCCCCCGGGGGCGAGGCCCCGCAGGCAACAGTGGCCCCACTCGGGCGTCGCCGGGCCGGGAAAGCGGAACTTGCACGAGTCGGTGCGCAACGGAAGCAGAAGGAGAGCGCAGATGAAAGAGAAACGGTTTTAAAAGTTAAAAGGCAACAAAACAGCTTGAAAAGGGATGACAATGGGCGAAAATAAAGAAAACAAGAGCAACCAAAATGTCAGAGGATACAATTCAACCCCTTTTCGTTCCGGGCCGTCAACTCCTTGTGAGCATCTCTGTTTTCTTCTTCTTCTGGCCAAATGAAGAAATCTCCAATGCGTTGACACTTTTCCATTTAAATGAAGCCGGGATGATGAGTTTGGGAAGCGTCTTGCGCTGCACCCCTGCAGCCCCGCGAGGGGTTGGGTGGCGGGGGGTGCGAGCTTGCGCCCCCGCCCCGACAGGGTGAGGGGAGAGGAGCAGGTGGCTCGTGAACGGGTGGGAAATGGTCGCTTGCGTCGACAAAGGAACAACAAAGGAAAACGGAGGCCATTCAAAGGAATCTCAATTATTAGACATAATATTTAAGTCTAATGAATTAATTTGAAGGCAGAGAGTTGTCAAAACTGGTTGAAAGCGTATAAAAAGATTAAAGAGTGGCGGCGGCGAAGGTACAAAGGTAATCTGAGCCGCACATTCGCTTCGGCTGCGTTGTATTGAGCCTTTCATGGGCATTGTATGCGAGGCCTCGGTCCTTCCTGTAGGATCGGGTGTCGGACGACAGCTCGACTCGCATTGGGATCATCTACAGTATAGTGCACACCCAAAATATAAGATAAATAATTATATTTTATTTTGTACAATATTGTAAAATATTATGAAAAGATGAATGCCATTTTTGATATTATACTTATTTAGACTTTAAATTTTTATTTATTATTGGTTAAGTTATACATTGAACTGGTGTAATTGTAATTGTAAGACTCGAAAAGGTTAACAATATAAATATAATATTTTTATTCGATAAATAATAATCAAATAAAAAACATTATTTATTATTATATTAACAGATGATTAATGATTACTAAATTAGTCACAGGTTTTTCTTGAGTTTTTTTTGCATTGGCTCCCAATGTCTTCATTATTAAATATAATTTTAGTGAAAAAGTATAAACATTATAAAATTTATATTTCACAGTAAATTAAAAACAAATTCGTTTCCAATTAATATTTGATGACATTTAAGAAATAAAGGAGGTCACTCGGCCTCACCTAAAATAAATAAATATAAATGGGAAAACTTAGCCATAATAAATAACTTATAATTATAGAAAAACTACTGCATAAAAAGATAAACTATTGAAAATGTGTCCGAAGTAATTTCCTGCAAAATAAAAATGATATTATATAATATAGACGTTATAATAGAAGTAATGAGAGGCGTATTCCTGTCTGCCCCCGGCAAAAGATGTATAATATATAATAATATATGCACCTCCGCTTTTGGAGGAAAAAAACTGTTATATAATGAAAGAGTTATTGTGTTGAGAAATTAGCATAAAATAAAAGCGAGTAAATAAACATGGAGTCGATTGCGGGGCGATCGTCCTGTTGCCTCCCCTCGCCCCAACCGAATTAACGCCCAGGGGAGGAAGGGGAGGAATGGGAGGAAGGGGAGGGAGCGGAGAAGCCATAACTCACGAGGAGAGGGCAAATGGGTGCTCGCGGCAATAAATCACCGCGGTGTGAAAATCATTTGCGGTTCCTTTTTTCCTTTTACCTGGCGAATCGGATCCGAATCCCTTCCTCGATTGAGACATAAATTTTCATTTATTGATATTTCAAATTGAAATTTATTTAACGATTCTGTTAACACAAGAAAGGAACGCGTTGTCTCGCGAGTTGTCACCAGGCGGATCGTCTCAAAGGAAATCAAAGGAAATCAAAGGAAATCAATGGAAAACGAACACGCAACGGCTCTCGGGGGTCTCAGGAAGGGCTGCAGCCCCGACAGGGAAAGGCCTCGGCCGTTGGGCTGTGCCCGCTCAAAGGAATTCCTCCTTTGAAAAGCTCACACTCACAATTAGTCAGTCACTCAACGTCTTCATTAAAAATCGTGATGCGGAGCGATCCATTATTCGTTCGCTACTCATTGGTGCGAGGACGTGTTCTGATTGTTGATTTCTCTTTTGTGATCGCCAAACACTGAGAGAGAGAGAGAGAGAGAGAGGACGGACGGACGGACGGACGTCGCCGGGGTGCAACCAGCGGTGCCCCCAAGGCAGTCCTCGGGGTTTCAATGGAAATATTTATAAATATGTGGGTCATATGATGGTCGGTTGAGGAAGCTGCAGATTTGGTGCGCATTGTGCGGACATGATTTATGAGGTTTGCGAGCAGTGTTCGCCTCGTCACGTAATGGGTGTGGCGAGGGATGAAGGTGCGGTTCCATCCCTCCTTCCCGAGACGTCCCCTCGGGGAACCTTCCAACGACATTAACTCTTGCAAAATATTTTCATCGTAAACATGTCTTCGGTGGCACAAACTTATTGGCCAACTCGGAAACTCGTTTTGCGGCGGACAAAGGCGGACCGGTTCGGGGGATTTGCAGGGCCTTCGCCTGAGTGGAGGCCGCCCAGCAGAAGACAGGCAAGCCACAGCGGCACGAGGCGAGCGTGCCCGGGGGCGGCGTCCCGGCCCGCTGTCTTGCAGCCGGGGATTTGCAATGTTTACTCACGTGCACATGCGAATGGTGCTAATGCCGTGTTTCCTTTTGTGTGGCATGTCCCTTCCTTTGTCTTAACTCCTCGAGGCTGCCCTGTGACAGCCTTCCCCTCACGAACCCGTCCCACTCACTCGAAATCCTATAAATTACGGCGGTGAGCTGAATTTCTTGTTTAAATGTTGTTGTTGATTGGAGAATTGCCACGTCCGAAATGCCAAAGCAGAGTAAAATACAAAAGTTACGGTTGTGCGTTAAGAATTTACGTCGACTGATGGCGACGGACACGGGGGTGGCTGAGATTCGACCCCTGGCCAATTCTTTGGAGGGGAGACTCAGATGAGAGTCCCTGCCGCCCCCAGGGATTGGCGCCAAACATACAATAGAAAGAAAGAAAGCCCCAAGAAGATGGCCGAGTTCGTCAAGAAAATTAGAAGACAAATCAAATCCCTCTGTTCTATATTATTATATTTTTGAGTTATTTATTATAATTGTGATTTTGTTATTCATTTAGTATTTTTGGCGGGGAATGTCCGAAGGATTCCCACACTTTCCACCCCCTGCTCCTCAAATTAATTCTCCCCATTTCACGGAGCCTCCCCTTCCACCCCTCACTTAAGGGTGCGTCACCTTAAACATATTGAAAACATCGTGAGGGAAGGGGAGGGGAGGGGAGGGGAGAACAAGAAAGAATAACATGGGGAGGAAAGACAAGGCTAATTCTGACACTTACCTAATATCGATTGAAATCACAGAATGGAGAAGATAACAAAGGGAGGAAGAGTTTTATTGTGCTCCATAGGGGATGAGGGCGTATTATCATCGGGCCGAGATCGGGTCGGAAGGGGTGGGATGAGAGCTCTCGAAGACGCTGGCGGGATGGCCACCCCGCACCCCTCCTTTCCCCATCGCGTAATTGTTTCCACCCCCTCAGCACCCCGAGATTTCCTTCACTCAAAACACAAATATTTATTTTGGTCATAAGTATTTATATGAAAACATCCATTTCCAGGTTTTGTCCCCGCTGGGAATGTTATTCAAGGGTTGAGAAGAATTGGACGTTTATCAAAAGGGTTGATCGCGTCTTCCGCTTTCCATTCAGCCGAAGCCAACGCACATTTTCCTCCCTGTTTGTCTGGGGTGGTTCCAAAAGGTGGCCAAACCAACTGGCGAAACACCCAATGGTGGAACACTTTCTTCGCTGATTTTCCCAACATTCCGACCACAAAAATGTGGACTAAAAAGACTAAAAACAGTTTTATGTTTTGTATATTTTGTTATTTATATAGCGAAGGGCAAAGGGCAAATAATAAACATATCTAACAGTGAAATAATTAACTGAGAAACTTTTAAGTTGTGCATTGTCAAAATACATTTGAGCGCTGCTGTATACACTGTACACTATTATACCTTGATGCCTACTGGCGCCACAAGGACAGTTTCGGCCTCTCTTCACCCATTCGGGAATGAGTTGAATGAATGCCGAATGCCGATGGCCTCCCCTCCTCTCTTGCGCAGACAAACCGGTTCCTCCGACAGCAAATTAATTTGTTTCCGAAAAGGCGACGACCTTTCCTCAAACGCCCCGAAACGCTCAACAGACATCCGATTTCAATTCCGATGGCTCCGACCGATAAAAATTGTTGAGAAACTGTTGAGAAAACTGTTGAGAAACTGTTGAGACGGGGCGGAGGTTCTCTGGGTTTGGATCGCGACGAGAAAACATTTCCGTCGCTCTGTCGGTCTGTTCTGCCCCCGATTGGAGCCCGAGATGAGATATTCTTATACTTTCTTGGAATGTCTCCTGCATTTCTCATAATCATATGGTATATTTATACATTTTGTTATACATTCGATGTACGAATTTTATGTTTTTATTTATTTAATGCAGAAATTTATTTTGTTTTAATATTACATTTTTTATGCACAAATGCGATATATTTTTTATATTTATTTAATATTTGTCCATTTATTTATATATAATAATTTAGCCACGCATTTACATAGGTTTGCCTATTATATATTACTTTTGTTTCGTTATAAAATTGAAACTCATGAATGTATGTATATATACACACAGGAGTTTATCTTATTGTTAGTTTCGACTATTATACAGCAGGTGATATAATCTGAAGGCGATACATAAAACATTATATTATGTATAATTAATTAGTCTATTGGGTCTCAGAGCCAAATAAATTAGACAGTATAATAATGAGAAAATGAGTCAAAAGAGAAATCACATATAAAATAATAATTTAAACCATAAAGGAAAAGATACACTAAATTGTAGAAAACTGCAAAAGTTAATCTCCTGTTCGCGTCTACTGAGGAGACAACGCCTCTCTTGCAAAGACACCTTTCCTTAACTGCACCAATTTGTTTTTACCCGTAATTCGATATTTTTATTTGCTACTATTTTGTCATTTGCATCTGATTGCATGAAATTTCAATATTTATACGCTCATCCCTCCCTTTTGTATCTCTTATCTGCCATCTCCCCAACGACCACCGACAGCCAACCGACCAACAGCCCCAGTGGGCCCCACGGGGCGCAGCCACAACGTCCTCCTTCCAACAGCCAATGCTGTGCTGGGCCCCAAATTCTCTGCATTCTTTTTACTCTTTCCTCTTTGGTTATTCAATCATTTTCTCTTTTATAAACATTGTTTATTTTAACATTTTTAGTTTTTTCTTTTTCTCTCCAACATCTTTTCACCATTTTTAAACTTTTACATTTTTTCATTTTTAATGATTCTTTGTTACATTTTCTGATAAATTTTCGTATTAAACAGATTTTTTACTTTTTTTTAAACCATTTTTTGACAATTTTTGATGAGTTTTTGAATTTCTTTCAATGAGTCGAGCAAAACTTACGCGTAATTCCTTCTCTTTTTTGCTGCATCTAAGGGTGAGTGAGTTGTGAGTAACTCTGAGTGGCGGTTTTTGTTGAAACAGGGCTTCCTAAGTTCAGTGATGAATGGGGGGAAAAGGCAACAAAAGGTTGGATGCATAAATAAATAAATAAAGGGAAAACGCTTAATTAATAATGGAAAATTCATTTGACTCCACTTCGTATAAATATTAAATGAATAATAATTAGGCCTAATTTTGATTTTTTTAGGAGTCGATTTCCGTTTATTTATTTGAATCCATTGTTGTTACAGTATTGCCTTGTGGAGCAGACAGCCCTATGTATATACAAGCATATACAATTATACACTACTTCTTTTTTGGCTCTCTCCACACATACGCTTTTCAATTGGTTCCACGAGAGTGACATTGCAAATCTGGACATTGGGAGAGACAGAGAGAGAGAGAGAGAGAGAGAGAGAGGGAGAGGGGGAGAGAGAGGGAGAGAGGCGAGGGAAGGACTGGGTATAACCTTCCCAACTGCTGAACCTTAGCGAATCGATTGATCGCAGCGCAAAAATATATTTTCTCTCCATTGTTGGGAGCGGAGTTTTGTCAACAGCCGAAAGCAGTTTGGGTAACTCGAGTTCCTGCGGCTTGACATTTCTGGTAATTTGACGACTTTATTTGCACCCCCCACCCCCTACCCCCGCCATTCTTCACGTTTAATTCGATTACCGCTCTTTCGGTTATTTAACTTGTTTAACAATAACATTCATCTTCTATTTCGTGTTTTCTTTAAGAAAGAACAAACTTTTGGGGTTCTTTTTGTGAAACCTCCTCTCTCTCTCTCTCTCTCTCCTCAAACATCTTTTTCCTTTCATATTTTTATTTAATACCTTTCAGAGGAAGATTTATTCGGATTCAAAGAATCTCGCCTCGAAAAGAAAAGCACATTACAGAGTTTGGGTTTCATTCAGTGGGGCGACTCCCAATTCGAAACGCGTTTTCATGCAGATTTCGGTGTTGAGTGTCAACACCGCCAAAAGTGGCAGAAAGGATCGTCTTCCACGCAGACTGACCCAAAGACCGTCAGGTGGTTCCACAACGGGGAAAACAAGAGAGACCGGTTCATTCAGGCGGAGAACAAATGAAAGTGAAAGAAGGAAGAGAAGAACAAGTAGAAATAAGCCGAAGAGAGAAACGGAAGTTAATTATGACTCCGGAGAGCACAGACTCCATTCAGAGCAGGAACAGAAAAAGGCACAAAAGGGACGTGGCAGCAGATCTGAAAACTCAAACAACACAAAGAAAAAGCAAAAAAGAACGGCAGAAGACAAAGGGGGAGGAAGTCTCGGATTCCCAATCAGCCATTGCCTGGTTGTGTGAGTGTGTGTGTGTGTGAGTGTGTGTGTGTGTGTGTGTGTATGTGTGTATGGTCGTAGCTTGTTGCTCGAAGGTTGTTAAATGGCCCGATTGCGATTGTAATTCGAGCGTGTTTATTGTCGAACGGGGACACAAAAGAACAATGGTGGATACATTTTGACAGCATCATTTATTATCGTTTGCGGGGTGGAAAGCGCTGTTTGCTTTAATGAGCACCTCCGATTTGTTTATTAAGCGTTTGTCAGCGGTGGTGTTTGTGGATCGCTGCCGTCGCGAGGCGGCGCATTCCGGAGGCAGCGCGTCCATCTGCTCGCACTGTTTTCTTTCCTTTTATGTCGGATGGAAAAATATTTATAATAATTACAGAAACGGATGATTTCGATGAAAAGGGAGGGAGCGACTGCTTTTTGGATTTGTTAAATGCCCGGAAATTTTGTTTTTAATCTAGCGGTTTGTTTTATTAAGTTGTCAGAGCGCATACTCAATCCGCTTTCATTTTATCTGCCAACCGTTCTCCGTTTTGTTGTTTATATTGTTAACTTAAGTGTGCACACCGAACACACAGACCTCAGATAGAATTACATTACTGAATTTCGGGCCCGAATTGTTATTTTTGTTTTTTTATCATTAAATTAGATCAGCGCTCCTTTGAAAGTTAACCACCCCTTCGAGGAATGCACTTCAATTTAAGGGTGAATCGGGACAGAATGACTGGAGGAGCTCTTGACTTGCTGACATATTATAAAACCGAATACTCGTGCCCTGACGGGTAAAATATTATGGCGGTCACCACTGACCGACGACTGAGATAATAAACTCATTAAATTTTGTTTTAATACTAAAAGTTACTGCAATAGTTTAAGGAAATCCAGAATAATTTCATATACTGTAAACATACAAATACAATACAATATAAATATACATATAATCACTGCGAATGGACTTTGGAAATCTATTATTGGAAATCCATTCAGCGAAATTTACATTTATAAATGTGCAAGAAAGTTTAGTGGTTATCACTATCTGATAGAATAATAAGAAAATGAACGCACTGTCATTCAATACAATGTCTGCTTCTCTTCTTCTAAACACTAAAACACTTGTAAAACGTCTTCTGCTTATCGGAGCAAAATACGTCATTTGGAATTGGAGTTTTGGGGTGACAAACCCCGAAGACGACTGGCGAAGGAAGGCGGTGAAATGGCGGTGGAGGAAGTGACGTGATGGTCGGGAGGAGGAGCTGACCATATTTTGTCCATATTTTATCGAATGGGACGGGACAAAAGGAGGACAAAGGCACAAACGCACCGCGAGGCGTAACACGAAGCAGAATTTGTTGAAAGAGATACTTCGCCGACAGATTCTTGGAAACGAACAACACAAACACCGAAGCGATAATTAAGATTTCTCAGAGGTCACTCAAAACTTTACGAACCTTTTCGTCATATTTCGGCGACAACACAACGCCGCTGCTTTATTTGTTTTAATTCTTCTTAGAATACATTCAACTAATTGCTCTTTAATTTAAATGTTTTATTTTCGTTTACTTATTTTTTTATTTTTAATTTTGTTATTCTCTCATTGTATTTAATTTATTTATTTCAGTTTATTTTATTACATAAAATCATAATAAACAGATAAGTAACTGAACATATAACAAAATATAAAAAAATAAATAATTTGTATTAATAAATATATTTTATTTTTAATTATAATGATATTATAATATGATAAAAGTATAATTTCTCTAAAATAAAATTAGGGCGATACTTAAGGGCCGACCCGGGCCGCAATGGAGTCATCCCCAGCATTTAAAGGCCTCGCCCCGCAGGGGCCACCCCCGAAGGCCGCCCCATCTTTAGCTTGCACCCTCCGTAGAGGGAACGCGAAATATTTTCTTGTTTACCACCGAAGAAAGGCAAAGGGGGAGGAGGAACAATTTATGTCAAAAGTAAAAATATTGAAATGGAACTTCCGAAAGAGCCCGAAGAAATAAACATCTCTAACGAGCGAAAATAGATATGACGGAGGACCACGCCCCCCTCGCCCCCGCCCCCGCCCCCCAACGCTTTCCCGTAAACAACTCAATTTCCCTCGGAGGTACAGAGGCCGGGGGAGGCGTCGTCGCGACCCCAAGGCCCAAACAAACATTTCCCCATCAAATACTGTTTTCCCTTTGTATTGACGTAAATCGAGATTAGTTTAAATTATGTCTTGTATTGTTTTGTGGTAATTGAGAGCTGGGAAATATCTGGTGATTTTGTAACGAAGTGATCGGCGGCGTCGCGTGGTTTGCGCCTTGGGGGTGACACGAGGGGGTGAATCGACCAGCTGAAACCAAACATACAAGATAATTAACAGAGTGGCTGACATTGTGTTCAACAGAACAATTCCCCGGGCGAATTTGCATAATTTTCATGGTTGACTTTTCCCGGTATTCATGAGTAAATTGTGTATGAAGAAGGCTTCTGTGCGGAACCCCCTGCACCCCTCCCCTCCCCTCTTTAATAATCGAACCTTTGTTTGCCCATCAGCGGACGCGTAATAAATTCTCTGATCGTTGAGAGATTCTGTGTCGCCAACAGCATCGCGAGGAAGCCGATTATGTGGGGTGGACGCAAACAAAGCCTTTCGCCCTTTGTCGGAAGTCAGTTCTCTCTCTTTTCCCCGTCTTTTTCACTTCGAGTCGGATAAAAGAAGAGATTGTGACGCCGCGTTGACGTGGGAAGTTTCAGAATGGACGAAGTCAGGGGAAAAGGAGGAAGAAGAAGTAGGAAAAGAAGTAGAAGGAGTAGTTTCCATTTTATTATGCCTCACTTTTCTCTGATTTTCCTCTTTCTTTTTAAACAAACGACACAAAATAACTGACTTAAAATAAAAAACAACATGGCCGAGTGGAAACCGGAGGAACAGCTTCAACTGCTCATTGTAAACATTGTCAGTCTGTCTCTCACCTTTGACACCCCCCATTCATTTCTCCTCTCCCAAAGCCAAATAATTATCCATCGGAAAACGATCCGCAACTCCCCATAAACAATAATCAACCTCCGATTGTTTACCCAAACGCTGGAGCCCCCCGCAATGGGGGGAGTGCCCGAAGGAACCGGATCCTGTCGGCGCAGCCCGGATTCTCGCCATGATGAATAAGCCGAGGCCCGAGTGACATCTCTATTAAATTGTGAAAAATAGTGGGGAACTCGGAGGGCACCCAAGGAGGAGGGCTACGGGGAAACGGGTCGGGTGCCGCTATTCTGCACTCGGCTCCGCTGGGATGAAACTAATGATAATAAATGTTTTAGTTGGAAGTGACACAAAAGACTTTTGAGTCTCCTCCGTTCGGTCGTTTGTCGGCTTTTCTTTCTTCCTCTCCTTTCCTTTCTTCCCAGGTTCCCTTTTGCATTCCTGCACTTGCCCTTGCCCCCAGAGATTTGCCAAACAATTTGTGAATGACAAAATATGAAAGGAAATCCACGCGCCCCGACAAAAACCGATTTATCCTCCGTCAGAATGCGGTTTCGGATAAAAACTCTTTAATTATCTGCCTCCACGACCGCCCCTCGCCCTCGCTTTCCCTCCGCTGCACCACCAACGGACCACACACCCTTCGCGACCCGCGACCAACCTTTTCTTCCCAACACATAACTACCGCGCATTCACTGCCCTGACAATGCCCGTCATGAGAAAATGGAAGCCTCACTGATTTTCCTTTTCTTCTCATAATGTCGCTTATGTCTTCTGTTGTCTCGTAAATATCCATAGAAACAATAAATGAAAGGCCCTCTAAAAAATGAAGATACACATGGGGGTTGCAACGTTTCAATCAGCTCGGGTGTCCCCGAGGCCCCTAAGAAGACGCCCCCGCGGCCGCCCCCGCCGCCCCAGCCCCGTCTTCTTACGCTCCCGCGCGACGCCTCACAAAAGCCTCGCGTGAAAAACTCAATTCCAACGAAATAATGGTTTTATTGCCTTTTTGTGTCGCGGACAATGTTTCCCAAACTAGCGTAAATGTCTTGAACTAAGTCACAAAGAATGTCCTTTCTGATTTATTTCCGTTGAAAAAAGAGGACGCGGGACAGGGAGGAGAAAACGGGTGCCCTCGCCTTCGCTTTCATGGCGATTTAGCGTGAATGTCACGCTCGTTTTGGTGGGCCACCGAGTGGCGAAGGAGAGAAGAGTGACTTCCCTCCACTCAAAAGTGACTTCCCTGCGATGGGAACACAGACAATGTTACCGTGGATCGCTGCTTGTGATAGCACACATGAAAGCCCAGACTCTGAATGTATTCTAAATAAAACCTAATTTAAATAGCGACAATAACAAGCGACTCACGTCGGCAAACATTATATAATATGTTCTGTATGTGGATCCCCCTGATTTTTCATGAGAGAATGTCCCAACTAACGAGCTAACTGTTACAGGACGGATAACTTTTACTCTCGTCCTTGGTCGATCCATCATTGGCGAAGAAAAGAAAGAAAAGCGAGGGTTGGTGAGACAAAAAAGAATTGTAAAAGGCGTTGGATAAAAGTAAGTCAAAAACAAGTTCCAGGAAAGTGACACATCGTCGATGACAATGAGATCCCCACTGGGTCAATGATCATTTACATATTTCAAGAAGTACCTTGTTTTGAAGGCCCCACGTCGCGCACCAAAGATTGTCAATCTGTTGACTCGCTCCTCAACTACCGTTTCCACCAGAAATAGTCCTCCCTCATCTATCACCCCGTGACGTGAACACGAGTTGGACAATAACAAGCAAACAGAGTTTGTTTGGGACGATTGCCCACGAGGGAGGGGGTGGAAGGGGTGGAAGGGGTGGAAGGGCTTTGGCTCATATTGACTACTGAAACGTTCCCTCGTTTTGCAATTCTCATGTTTTTTTCTTTAAACAAGAAATGGATAAAAGAGAAAGACGAGGGAAATGAGAAAAGAATAGAAAATAGTGGAAAAAAAGAAAAAAAGAGAAGCAAAAGAGGAAAACGATAAAATGAGAAAGTTAAAAAAGAGAAAAAACAGGGGAAAAGAGCGGAAAAGAGCGGAAAAGAGCGGAAATGGGAAATAAGAAAAAGAGGATAAAAAGAGCGAAGAAAAGCAGAGAACGGAAAAGAGCGGAAATAAAATAGGAACAGAATGACCGATAGTAAATCAGGGGAAAATAAGCCAAAATCGCCGGAAATTTGTGACAAAAGTTAACAGTTACGTAAGAAAGGACAGAAGAAAAGAGAAGAGAAGGGAATAATCCAAGTAATAATTACAACGTAAGCGCATTACTTATATAATCAATCATAAAATATAGAGTATTTAATGCATAGAGCAAAGATGCATAAGTCATTGTGCGCCCTCCGCCCGTGGCGGTGTTAACACACACATTTCCCCGCGTGCAAAGGCGAAAATGCTGCGGTGTTGGGCGCGAAAAGCGAGCGTGTGTCATTCCCCTCGTCCTCGTTTCCAGAAGAAAAGGAAAGTAAGGGAAATCCAGAAATTCCAGTTTGTATCAAGAAGCAGTAAAATCCCCGTCGAGTGATGGAAGTCATTTCGGAGCTCTTTTCGTTTTTTCTGGCTCTGAAAAAAGAAAAAAGAAAAAACGGAGAAAGAAAAGCGACTCGCTTGATGGCTTTACGTCAAAAATAAATTGAATTATAAAAGTTAAAACTGCCGATTAATAATTATTTGACTTTTTGTGGCCCATAGTGGATTTTTTATGGCGTTGTAATCCGAGAAAATGTTTGTGGAAATAAATTCTCTCAGTCGCCGGAATATACATTTTTATTAGACCCGGACAAACAACGACCCATTCGCTGCACCTTCGTCCGCCCCCCACTAACTCCTGTGACTCCACTTTGGCCGGGAAGGGGCTGCGCCGCCCCTTCTGCATCTGGGAGCATCGCAGATCGCCCCCAAAGCCATTCTGCGATTAACACTCAAACGCCAGAGGGGACGTTTTCACCCCGGGTGACTTTAATGAAACGTCCCGTTGTTATTTTTAAATGTTTTTCTTTCAATCTTTTGTGCCTTTTAATATTTTTTTTATGTAGTTTGGGTTTCGCTTTCAATCTTAGATAA
Organism: Brueelia nebulosa; assembly: GCA_028293925.1. Taxonomy (NCBI): domain Eukaryota; kingdom Metazoa; phylum Arthropoda; class Insecta; order Psocodea; family Philopteridae; genus Brueelia; species Brueelia nebulosa. The sequence goes on from JAQIBA010000011.1 coordinate 660,722, forward strand.
TGCTTCATTGTATCTTTTTTTTAGCCCTCCTGGCCGGTGGAAATGTAATCTTACTGCTTACTTAAAATGTCCAAAAACTTTATGAGGTCAACTTGTAATCTACGAAAAATTGAAGAAAGGGAGAAAGGAAAGAGAGCGAAAACAAAAAAGGGAAACAATAAAGGCTGGAAAAAGAAGAGAAAGACAGGGAGAGCAGTGAAAACAGCTGAAACGTCAGCAACAATGAGAGCGGTCATTTTGACGGGGTGTCGCTGAGGAATGTGTGACGAGGGTTTTGTTTCGGGAGAAACGAATATTAATGTGTTCATTAAAAATGCACAAAAGAAGTGTTGTTTTATTAAAAATGGCTCTGTCAAATGTCTAAGGCCGCAGGACACCACAACACAGGTGCCTTCTTTGAGCGGAGAAGAATGTCGGACGATTTGATTGATGCGTCATAAAAATTCAACAGAGGATTGATACGACGTCGGGGGTCGACCCATTGTATTAACACCCGTGAAAACACCCCCTCCCCTCCCCCCCTCCGCCTCCCTTCCCCACGAACCCTTCGGGGAACACCCCGACCAAAACCCGACCAAAACCCGACCAAAACCCGACCAAAACAGAACAGGACAGCTTCGGGAAAGGACAGCTTTCGGAGCGCGGCGGGACAGCAGGAAATGTGTTCTGCTGCTGTCATGCGCTGTCGGAAAACTCCTCCCCGTTGGGCGATTGGCGGCGGCGGGGGCGCGGGGGCGGGGAGGTGGGAGAGTGGAAGGCGAATGACAAATGAGATGAGGCGAGAGGCGGTCGAGTGGTTGCGGTCCACCTGGCCACGCCCCGGGGCGGAGCGAACACCTGAAAGCCATTGTTTCGGATTATTAAGGAATTCCTGCAGGGAGCTGAGGGCAATTAGGAGAGAATGACACTGATGAACGGCCATTTCTCTTGGGCTCGGCTGCGATGGCCGCTCCTCTGGTGGTTATGGTTTCGTGTGGGCGACGCCTCTGCTGTGGGGGGAAAAAGGGAAAAGGGTTGAAAGGGAGGAAAGAGGGGAATATAGGTTTACGTTAACATCAGAGAAGGTTTTGGATTGAAGGAAGGAAGGATTTACGATAAAATAGGGGAAAAAAGAAAATAAGAGAAGGCAAAAAAGAATAACATGGGGAAAATGAAAAGAAGGTAAAAATATGAAAAATAAGAAAAACCTTAAAAAGAGAAAAAAATAGAGAAAATAAATTGAATTAAAAAGAAAAAAGGGGAAATACAGAAAATTGGAAAAGAAAAAATACAAAATATAAAATGAAAGCTGAGGATTGGGAAAAGGGAAATGAAAAAGCAGGAAAAGGGAAAAGGTAGGAAATGAAAAGGAGAAAACCAGGATAAGCAAAGAATTATACTTTTATACATTCCATTTTATGTAATCCTCAATAGTTATTAAAATGGAGCGATGGAACAATTTGTTTCCAATGGTTTTGAAAATCTGTCGCATACCCGTTCACTTTTCCTGACAAACTAAAATATTAATTCCCAAAATTATTATTTTTGTTCAGAGCTGCCAACCATTCATTGCAAAAAAAGAGGCAAATTCAAATCAGAGTTTAATGTAAAACGGTCTTTTTTAAGTAAAATAAAAGACACAACATTTTTGGTTGCATTGAGAAAGGTTTGACTCCGAGACGAGAAAGGTTTCAGGCATGGGAAGGGGTTCACTGACTCTTGGGGTGGCAGCGACGTGCAATTCGCGCATTCAACTTTCCTTTGTGAGGAATTTCACGGAGATAATAATTAAGGGTTCCTTTGTTCCGAATTCGGTGCCCGACCGGAACTGTTTTCAATTAAATGTCCACCTTTTTGGGAGTCGTAAATCAAAATAAATTTGAAATGTTTCAAATAAACAAAAACGGAGGTTTTCCCTCGGTCGTTAATCGCCTCTTGACGTGGTTTCTATTGCCATTTTTTGGGTACGAGTCGTACCAGTGGTTCAAGTGGTTGATTGATTGATGCGAAAGTCGCATGATTTCTCTCCAACGCCAGAAAACCTTTTTTTAAGTCATTGTATAAAGATAAATTGTCAAAATATTATCAAAACTGAAATATTTAATTGTCTGCATTTAATTAATATAAATTTCAAAAATATTATTATAATTTACAGTATCTAAAATTTTTATTTTAAAATATAAAAATTATATTTTAGTCAAATTAAATTATTATATTAGACTAAATGCAAATTAATTTAATTAAATTGTTGTATTTTTAATAACCTTTACATTTTAATTCATCACTCATTTTATTTATTTTATTTATTAATGTATTTTAATTTATTCTCTTTCGAATGAATTTTTAATAATTCGCTGTCAATGTGAAGAATGAGTTGAAATTTAATGAGAAAATATATTTATTATATACTGTATAATATAATTGGATTGTTTGTATTGCCCAGATAGAATCCGGATTACATTTAGAATACAAACGGGAATAAGCAGTGAACGCAGTGAATAACAGAGTGAACGCAACAGCGCCGGAAATGGAGATAAAAGATGCCTGCGAAGGGACAGTCAAAGGTGAATTCTCCTTTCGCACAGAAAGCAGAAGAACCTCTGCAGCGACAGCCAAAGGAATTTCAGTCTCAGAAACGACGACAGCATTGCGACATCCGTTTGAACGCTACCAAAACGGACCCAAAGCAAACGAAACAGAAGATTTCGCTCTTTAATTTGTTTACCGCGAGGCGAATCTTTTAGGGGATGGTGGAGGGGTGGCCGGGGGTGGCCGAGGGGGTGCAAAAGGAATCGCGTGTCCCGAGGGCGGTCCGGAGGTCGTGGGAAAGAAAAGAGTTTGATCAGATGACTGCCGTGGATATTTAATGAGGATCACGAGCCCCCGTGCCCCCGTGCCCTCCGCCCTCCGCCCTCCTCGCCCTCCGCCCCCGCCCTCCTGTTGGCAAATAGTCATGGGAATACGATATTATGTAGCACAAACAGGGAAATGAGTGGAAATTGCCTTTTGGTTTATTAAGGGAGGAAGTTTCACCCCTCACAAAGTGTAATTACAACCTGACGACAGTGAAAAGGAAAACTCTTCCGCTGTTGGTCTAATTGAAAAAAAAACAATTGGAATTGTAATAAGAGTAACTCGAGCGTAACTGCTCAAACTGTTACAAAAGTAATTCCAAATGTAACTGGTGGAACTGCTTTCGAAAGGAGAGCAAAGTGTGTCGTCTCCGGGGTGGCGAACCGTTAGCCTCCCCCGTGCCACCAGGGCTGCCAAGGGGTGAAAAGAATGACTTCGTGGCCGGATCGTTGACTCTTTTCCTTCCGAGAAAGCAACAACCTCTCCGGTGGGGAAATTTCCGCGGTGGTAAAAATAAAAATGATTGTGTTTTAAAGGCGACAACAAAAAATGATAAAACCTCAGATTAAAAAGAAAGCAGAAGAAAAGAGCCATTGTTCGCCATTAAAGAGTTTTTACGAGGGCGAGTCGTTGAACTCCCTTCATATTTACAGTATATTTATACTTTTATATCCGTGGATTGAGGGGACAGTTACAATTAGTGAAGGGGTTGTGGTGGCGCAGGGGAGCTTCCTTCATCCCTCATTCGTCCATCTGTTCTTTTTTATAATCCATTAATTTAGATTTTTATCGCTTTCATATTTATTTAAATGCATTCTATTACTTTCAATTGTTTTCATGAAATCCTTGAAATTTTCATCTGCTGCGCGCAGCTCGTGTTTACTTTCGACTAATGCCGATGATTATCGTCAATTAACCCGCGAGGGGATGAAGGGATTTTCCTATCATTTATTATGTTTCCGACATCTTTAACTTTGTGTTGATGTAATTTTACAATTAAGTTACAATTAAGCTCTCCCGTCCCTAAAGCTGTTCGTTACGCCAATTGACTTTTGGATCGCTCGCCGCTGTCTCCTCCGAGTACGGAGAGTACAGAGAGTACAGAGAGTACAGAGAGTACAGTGCGGTCGGGGGAGGCCGGCGACGGAGGGAAAGTGTCGGGGCAAGGGTTCTTTCAGCCAAAAAGTGAGCAAAATGTTGTGAAATGCAACGAATGGAAGGCATCAACTCCGGACGTGAGCCAAAATCTCAAAGAATACAACTGCAAAGGGACGAAGAGTCCGCACATAGATCAGTGATCGAAGGCTCGATGTCCCTCCCCTTCCCAATTGTAGTTTATTCAATGAAGACGAAAAACAATAAAAATTTTACGCGAACACAAAAGCGATAATAAATTAATTGGGGATCAGAGAGAAACGAAGGGGGGCGGAGTCGCCCTCGTCAATAATTCACCCTCTCCTCCTGTTTTTCCTTTCCCGGGAACGAACCCGTCACGTAAACATTTTCTTCCCCATTTTCCTTCCGCGAAACCTTTCGCCCCCTCAGCCCCTCAGCCGCCCCCAGCCGCCCCCCGCCCCCTCGACAACATTCTGCGACCACTTCTGTTCATTCCCTTTGATTATGAATTCACCAAAGGAGGGAAACGCTCAGGGAAATGACAGGGGTGCGTACCTGGAGTAGGTTCTTCGGGGTGAGGGCGGTTCCCACCCCTGCTCGGGGGTGACATCCTGTTCTGGGTCCGGCCGAGGTCAGCGAGAGGGACGGAAGTGGGGAGTGAAAGGAGACAAAGAAGAGCTCAACAACTCTCGACTCATTTAATAATTAAACTAAATGTGAGATGTGTTTATATCCTCAATTGAAGCCCACACCAAAGACACGCACAGCACGCACATTCTCTGCTCTCCTCTTTGTTTGTTTTCCACTTCTATTCTGCACCGGAAGTCCCGCATTCGTCCTTAGAGGAGGACAGGACTCGTTCCCTTTCCCCCGCGGGAGGGAACCTTCATCCCCTGCGAAGTGCAGTCAAAAGTGAGCCAAAAGGGCACTCAGTGGGTGAGTGTTGAGAATGAAAGTTATGAAAGAATTGTTAACTTTGGGCGGGTTAAGCCGAGGAGAAGAGATGGAGGGGTCAAAATGACTCTTGCAACAAGTTATATTTTCCATCTTTCTTTTTTTCTTTTCTACTGCTTTTCCCTCTTCTTCCTGCTTCTCCTTATTTCCCTTTTTTCTTCACTTTCCCTTTTTAATGAAGCAGTAATTTCAATTGAATAATGAATGCGAAACATAAAATATATTAAACAAATTAAAAAATAAAGAAAAAAAATCAAAAAATCAAAACCTCAACGAGAGGAAAAAACAAATTAAAAACAATACAAGACCAAATTTTATTTAATTTGTACAGCGGTCACAATGACCCCGTAGGCCGTTCTAATGTTACACAAATATGAGGGGAATTTGTTCAATATTTTATATGTATAAATAAATGTTGAAAAAATGTCGAGCGACAGTTCAGGTCAGCCACGGATTCATTCATTTTTATTAGAGTACAAAGAAAAGCAGATAAACATTGCGGCCGTCTTCCACTTGAGTCGCCCCAAAAGACGCCGCCAGATTTGTTTGGCCGGCGGCCGTCGTCTGCTGGCCCGCCATTTCCGTCTTCTGCTGGACCCTCGCCGCGGACTTCACCTCCAAATCCTTAATAAAGTGGTTGCAGTGTCGGCGACCAAATTCAATCACCATCATCCGTCCTAAATGGTGAGATTCTATCATATACATTATCGATTATTACAACTTGCTACATATCTATCAACTTTTTTTTAAGTGTTTCGCTTTATCTTAACTCCCATCTCAGAGCAGCAACGGACCAACTCGCCAGGCGGCGCTGCCCTCGCCCTCCTCGCCCCGTCTGCTGCCACGTCGCCCACCGCCACGTGGCCCCGAGGCCCGCGGGCTCTGCCTCCACCCCCGCCCTCCTCCGGCCGGGGTGGAGGGCGCAGGGGCGGCGTCGCCCCATCTCCCCATCTCCCCCGAGATGAGGAGATGGGAGATAAGTCGGTGTGGCACTGAGGGCGGCCAGCGTGCATTTGATAGATTGTGACTTGCTCACTCAGGCAGTCTTACAGAAAGGACAGCGGCTCTTTTTGTCGATAATATCGATGGGCACAGACCAGTGTCTTTGTCGAAACATATTGTGTCATCCGATGCGTGCTTTCATTACACACTCTCGCATGAGAAAATTAATGTTGGAACAATTCCCGACGTTTCGAGAGGAATTTAATTGCAATAAGACGTCGGCATTCCACCTTAAGTCCGTCGGTGTCAGTCAAATCCCTTTTATTTTCGTGTTCTTTCGGTGTTGCACTTTGTGCCCTCCTTCGGTTCCTTTTTCCTTTTCTTCTCCCCTGTACAACACTGGGCCCACAGCAGTGGGTGCAGAGGAGTCGGGGTCAACCGGAAACGCAAAGGACAGCATTGAGTTCTTTGTCAAATCTTCGCCTGCAGTCCATCCGCTATTTAACGGATTAGTCGGTGAGGTGGTACGGGTGGTACACACATCGGGCGGGTGTTCTGGTTAGTCTTTCCCGTCGGAGCACAGTGATTCTCCACCTTTAAACTCCGGAGCTTTCCTAATTACGAGAAAGCTCTTCAAACTAATTAAGAAAGATTAAAATTTTAACCTCGCTGTTTGATCTCTCTTGCTCCTTCATTCATGCTCTCTCTTTTAATTGCTAAATGACTACTTGTAACAAACATCAATTTCCCTCCCCCTCCCCTTCCCCCTCCCCCTCCGCCATCGCATTCCTCACATTAAGGAGAAGACAAAGGCGGCCAACTGTGACCCGAATTGATCCCGAAATTAGTGAGCGAGTTCCTCCTCGCAGGGGAGGCTTTCCGCGGGTTGCGGGGGAGGGGGGGAGGGGCCAGATGCACAGGTAGCACCCAGGTGCGGCGCTCTTTATTAAGTGGTAAAGGGTAGGGCGGCGAGCGAGTGAAACTCGACACCCTTTCGGTTAGCGGATTATGAAAGGTTTTAGCTGTTGAATGATGAAATAATGGCGGTTCTTTGTGGCAAATCCTGGCCGGATTGAGATTTATCGAGGGGGGTCGTTTGGGTGTTGGGGGAGGGGTGGGGGCTGCGGGGCCCGGGGAGTCCCGGGTCCTTCGCCCCCCGCGAGCAGCCGAAAGAGGCAGCTGCGGTCATAACTCTTGCCACTCCGGTGCTTTAATTGTCGTGTCATTATATTTCATTTTTGGTCACACCGAGTGGTTTCTCTGCGAGTTAATTTATCCGGTGAAAAGATTCCGAGCAGTGTGGATGTTCACATCGGCAATGGACTCTTTTTTCTGTTAGAAAATCTGAGGAACGAAGCATTCAGTTAGCATTTTTGAATGCGGGAAAGTGTGGCAAAAATCCCCAGCGAGTGAATTTCTTTATAAATTAATTGATCCTTGGAGTAGTGTGGATGTGCACACTGACAACATACTTCAGTCGAGAGAATGATTCTGAAAAACGGGAAGTACTGACAGAACAAAGAGGTTAATTTACATTTAGAAACATAAATATTTTTTGTCACGCCGAGTGGTTTCTCTCAGAGTTAATTTATCCCGCGAAGCAGTGTGAATGTTTACATCGGCAGAAGACTGTTAACCCAAAAACGGTCAAGCATCAGCAAAGAAAAAATGAAATAACGTTCACGAGCAGGGAAACGTTTACCTCAAAATAAATTGATCCCGTGAAGTAGTGTGGATGTGCACACCGGCACAATCGAGAGAATGATTCTGGAAAAAGGGAACCATCCGCACACCGAGAGGAGGCGGGATGCGATCAAATTAATTAACATTTACAAGTAAAGCAGAAGACATAAAGAATTCTTTGTTGAACAAAATCGGAAGCCTTTTCATTTGGTCCAATTGCGGTTCCCTAACAATACAATCCAGGGTCGTGGGTCCTGGGGGAGAGCGGATCCTCGGAGGTGTCAGCCGATGACGGCTTGATTACAAGCCGGTCTTCCTCCGTCCCTCGGAACGCCCCCCAAAACATCCACCCCAACATCTGCGAATTCGGATCTCCTTTCTTCTGGCGACCAACCAGTCATCCTCTTTGATTGCAACACTTCGCCCCGGACGATCAGACTATAAATGTATTCTATATGTTTTTTTATTCTTTTATACTCATTTATTATACATTTATACAAAATTTAATACTTTCTTTTCTTAGTTAATTATTCCACTGTAATATTTTATTATGTATTATTTAGTTATAATTACTATCAGTAGTATTAGTTTGTCGCCCTTCGGCATTAAAATAACAAAATATACAAAACATAATCTTCTGCTTTTCTTTAATCCTTTTGCTCACTCCTATTATTAATAAATATATTTTAATGATAAACTCTTTGTTTCGTCTGTTCTTTAATTAATATTATTTTTATAAATGTTAATAATTTATAAATGTTATATTTATAAAATACATTTGAGCGCTACTGTATAGTCATTCAACCACTTTCTATGGATCGACTCAATTGATTTCATAACAAAAGTATTATTTTTTATCAGACTTTATTTATTATAAACAAAACTCTTTTTGTTATTACTATAAATTATTGAAGTTATTACATTATTTGTAAACAAAATTTATAAAAACATACATCCCGAAGCGTCGGTGAGTCGCAACAAGAGTGGTAACTTTTTGAAGGAACCTTCGGAAGCGCCGGCAAAGGTAAAACCATCCGGCAAAGGAAAAGACGCTCAAAGGAAGTCGGCGGTGAGAAAATATTGCATTACATTAAATCCATTTCTGTGTCTTAATAAAAAACTGAAGGGTTCAGGAAATTATTGAAAGATATTTAAGAAAGAACACAAATATTATTAAGAATGGCGGAGGAAGCCGAAGGCGGCGGCGGCGCTCCTTTACAGATAAAGACTTGAAATGACAACCAAAATAGTGAAAGATATCCTTTTTATAAGACTTAATCCGCCTCACCGCCGTGTCAGCATCGAAATCAAGGTTTTTGTCCTTTCAAAATTCCATTAGAATTATAATAGAGGCGTATAACATGTCAATCTGGGCCCGATACGAGTTGCTTCGCCAGAAGAGCTGCCTGCCCTCGCCCTAATGACTTTCTCACAGTCCCGGAGGGACTGGCTCCTCGCCCGCCCCCGGCCACGCTCGCAGAGCCTCCGAGGGGCCAGCAGAAGACGCCTCCGACAGCAGATGTCCCCCGAAGAGAGAGAGCCCTCGAGGATTACGTCACGCATGGAAAACTCGCGGAACCCTTTTCAGGTTCGCTTCCAAGTATTATGTCAGGTCGGAGACTTCCGCGCTATTGAACCTGAATTCGGGCTCAGAGTATTGGGTTTCGTTCTCTCGGCGTCTTCTGCTCGTTCAGCCGTCGCTGGTTGGATGTCTTCGTGGGCAATTTCGATTGCTTTCTTTTTTCCTTTCTGCGGAGAGCGTTAGGGATTGTGAATGAGAGGAAAAAAGGAGAGAACACACAAAAAGAAAATAATATAAAAATACATTACTTAATAAATAACGTAATTATAAATATTTGTAGTATATTTACTTGGAAGTTTACTGTAAAAAATAAAAAGCGGCAATATTTATTTTTCTATTATGAAATAAGCTTTTTTATATTTTGTATTTTTTACAAATATTATTAAAGTTTGATGAGAGCCAAACCGCTACTTAAAAGAATTGTATTTATTGTATTATTATGTATTTTTGTATATGTACCAATACTTTTAGCTATTTAATATTAAGTAATGATTAAACTGAGAATCCACTTAAGGAAGAAAGAAGATAATCCGTCCACTAACAGCCATAACTTCCGAATTGGCTCAAAAGAAAAGGCGAAGTCGCCTTTTCTTTTGAGCAAAGAAAAAATGTCGCAATGGGGCAAAACAAAGACGTTCCCTCCCTTCGACAGAACCGGTCCATTTTTTTCCACTTAAGCCAAGAAATTATTGAATAAGGGAAGGCCACTCACCCAAATGGAGTTACGCTTCGTTACAGTTAAAAACCTCTCGAGAGCACACAACAAAAAATTTCCCTCAAATGAAGTCAATTTCCCCTCAAGTCGGTCGGCTCCGCACCCCGCGACGCCCTGGGCCCGTGAGAACGCCCCGGGCCCCAGGGCCCGCACGCCCTCGCAGAGGGGCCACAGCGAGAGAACGTCTCCAGCTGTTTTATTGAGGGGAACCTAAAATAAAAATGTTTTGATGATCACTAAAATATGAAGTGCTAAAAATTTGATTAACGGCGGTTCGAATGTGGAATGGGAGCGCGTTCTCCGATGCTTAGCTTGCGGGGCGCGCCCTCTACTCACGGGGGACTCTCTGCCCGGGTTAATAACAACTAATTTAGTATAAACAGTTTTGGAAACGCGGCGGCATTACGCGTGCGCGGTTTTCAGGTCCAGGCACGACCTTGGAAAGTTGTGCAGTTCTGCAGAGTCATCAACAACTTCCCGTGGAATTAAGATTGTCTATAACAGTTAGGGTAAAATAGATAAAGAATGAAAGAAGGAAAAGAAATGATAAGGAGAAGTGTAAAATAAGAAGAGAAGAAAAAGGAAAGAGAAAAAGAGAGTAAAAGAAAATAAGAAGAGCAAGGAAAAAGAAGGAAAGAAGTGAAAAGGAGCAGAAGAAGAAAAAAGCAAAGAAGATGAGAAAAAGAGAAGCCCAGAAAAAAAGAAAATAAAAAGAAGGGATAAATACTGTATATATGCGATAACATATAATAACACTATGAAATGATTAATTATTTGTATTAAATAAAATCACAGTTATATTAATTATTACATTCAGAAGTTTAATTTAATAAACGGAAAAAGAACAATAAAAAGCGGAAGTTTTTTAAGGCTCCAGAGAGGTGCGCTTTCTTCCCCTCGCCAACAACCCCCCACCCAACCACCATTCCACCCCAAAACGCCGACAAACCCGCGCAAAAGGGCAGCCCCCACATCTCCAACCGACATATTTTATTCCACGTACATAAACTTATTATAGCCAAACACAAATTAGTTTTACCAATGTCCGAGCAGCCGGGGACCAAAGTAATGGGCCCGCAACCGCGGCCCCGGGCCCTGCCCCGGCCCCTGCCCCGGCCCCTGCCCCGGCCCCTGCCCCCTCCGTCCTCTCGCGGAGGACAGCGAGGGACAGATAGGTAGGCAGCGATTAAAGAGCAGAAGACCCACTGAATGAAGGGCTGACTCACTCGGATGAATGATGTGGTCAATGAGGTGGGGGTCATCACTGAATTGCATTTGACCTGTGCTGACGAAGCTTTCATTCATCCTGGCGAGGGCTTCATTGAGTTCCTCCCGTTTGCGCCCCCCGCGCCCCACCCCGTCGCGATTTTCAACGGCGAATGACACGTAGGCCTAACCTATTAATTATCTTTTTTCAATTTTTCCATTAATTAAAGGCGAGAGGAATGACGACGAAATTGGTGCTCATTGGGAGCGTTGAGTGCGTTGCGTGGGCAGTTCTTTCGTTATGCGAGACGTGGCGGTCTCACTCACAGGGGAGGAGGTCAACTTCTTCGGAGAGATCGCCCCGCAACACTCTCTCTCTCTCTCTCTCTCTCTCTCTCTCAGTCGTAAGCAGGGGTTCATCCCCAGGGAGAGAAGGCACAGAAACTTGGGGTTAAAAACGCGGAAGTTACTTTTGACTCGTCCTAATGATTTATATAATTAATTTATATTTAGTATTATTATTTTTTACATTATACGTGAAAAAAAATAAAAAATATTAAAGTATTCAATATAATTTTTTATTATGTAATTTACGCTAAATTTTTAAAATTCAAATAGAAATAAAATTAGAAAAAAAACAAGAAATTTATATCAAAACATTTAATATGTAAAAAATATACATCTCCGTTTTTTACACCCAAAAATACTTTGTATATTTTCTTCGGTCGAATAAATTACAATTAGAAATTCGTACATATAAGTGTAAAGGTCGCAGAGGAAAAGTATATAATGTTTTTGGGATTCAATAAATTATATATATAAAATATATTTTTGAGCAGAAAACCAAATGAATAAATAATATCTCCAGATTTAATATTTGGTCACACGAGTGCCATCATTGCCCTCGCAGTGCGAACCACTCACCGCCTTCCAGGAAGGAACTTTCCCACCAAAATGGGGAAAATAAGAAGTGAAATAGTTATACAAAGCGTATAAAAGCGGCGTTTCACAGGCAATGCACGAGTCAAGTGGTCGGAAACGAAAGCCATGAGAAAGAACGAGGGATGTTTTCTCCTCCCCTAAACCTCTCCATGAGCAACAACCTCTGCAGGTCTTTCATTCACTCTGCGAATCGATGGTTAATAAACTGCGGAGGGGCGGCAAGGGGTGGAAGGGCGGAAGGGCGGAAGGGCGAAGGAGCTATGAATGCGATAAATAGAATGATCGATCATAGGCAGAAAGCAAAGGACCGCGCGATCGATCACCGGATTGTGACAGTCGCCGAGAAAACTCACAAACGTGCCCAACAAACTTACAAACGTTCATACACACACACACACACACACACACGCACACGAGGTGGCCTCGAGCACTCTCCGTCTTTGAAAGGATGCTCTCCTGCAAAAACGTCATCCGTATTTGTCAAAATAGTTTTGATGCACTTCCGACCCCGAAACGTCTGAGCACAAAACAAACTGAGAGTCCTTTCGTCTACCGAAGAGATTCTTTCACGAGGAGAAGAAGACCAAAGGACACAATCATTGTATTTTGACGGGAAGACGAGGCCTTTTCGAGGCGGTTGTCAGGTGCCTGCGGGAGTCGTTTGCATCCGTGGAATGTCGAACCTGTCCCAAGAACCGGAAGAGAACTTTTCACTTTTTAGGTATTTCAGATCCTGAGCCGAGATGACAGCGGGCAGCTGTCCCCTCTCCCGAGTTGTCGCCCGTCGGGGGAGGATTCTCCCGAGGGTGCAGTCGGGTCTTCGAGTCTTCGCTAAAAGGAAGAGCAGAAGACAATTGCACAGAGAAGAGTTTTATAAAAGAATGTAATTTTGCAGAAGATTGTTGTGCGGATTCCCACGACAGCGTTTCCTGCAGGAACATGCACAATGACCACAACAGGGAGTGCAGCGGGGTTCTGGAAACGCTCCGACGGTTGTTTTGTTTGGCCTGGGTTTCCGATAAACACCCCCTGACGGCGAAGCCACCCCTGCGTCGCTGCTCATTGAGTTGATTGAATCAGTTTGGCCACAGACTGAGGAAGCGTGTGAATTCTTTGGAGGCAGTAATTGGTGGGGAAGCGGTGGGGGGCGTCTTCGGGGCGGGGGCGGAGCTCCCACGAAAGGTCGAATCAATTTCATGATTGAAAGTTTTAAATTTCCCGATTGACAGGGTTGAAAGGGAAGGAAAAACGTTCTCAGGCCCAACTCGTTTCTGTATTGACCTGTCACGTTGGAAATGCTCGATCAAATGAGATTAATTGAATTGTTTTCGGTTCAAGGTTTTCGGTTCAATGACGACTTGACTAACCGTCGGGGGCCTTTCGGTGGTGGTTGTGTTTGCTCACCACCTCCCAGCAGCCCTTTGTCTTTGCTCTGCCTCCCGAAATGGAGCCCCGACGCACCTGGACCGCCTTCGACAACCCATCCCGTTCCCGACTCCCTACTCCCGATTCCCGGCCCCGAATAAATCACTTTGGGGTTTGTCGTCTGCGACGTTCGCTTTTGTTCGTTTCCCGCATTCGAATAACCAAAGGAATTTCAGTGATATTCAGTTACATTAAATACATCGGCTCTTTCAGGAAAAAACGAAATTTAAACCAAATTTAAGTCATATTCTTCTAATTAAAAATATTAGAGTGTATATTTAATATTTGAAAACGAAAATATAATCTTTTGGTAAATAAAAAGTCAAAGAAAAGAATTATCGCGGGGTCAAAGGTCAAAAAATTCGTTTTCCGCCATTTTCGGTAAAATATACATAAAACGATAAGTTTTATAGTAAAATCAGCTCAGACAAAAATTAAAGAGGATTAAATTATCTAAAAAATGTTTCAATGGTTTTCTTCCTAAGAGCCACCCTTTCTCAGATATCTATCGAAAGACTATGACACTATAGACACTGCAAAGTATAACGAATTATAATCGTTATATCTCAGGAGCGGTGGTTACAGTATATATGTATTTATTGTAAAATATTTTTTTATGTCAGAATGGAAAAATCAAAAAAAAATAATAAATTTTTTAATTCCTCGAGTCAAAATCAAAAAACTTTGAAAACTGTACGTATTTAATTAATACTAAACTTAAGAAAACAAAAAAATTGATTATAAAAAACCTATAAAAAATTAATGAGTAAATAAAAATCTAATTATTATGAGCGTTAATAAAAAATTAGAAAAAAATTGTTGAAAATAATAATTAATTAAAAAAAGAGAGTCTTAAGCTCCGTTTTTATAGTCTATCGTAATTGATAATTCATAGTGAAATTTTGCTTAAATAAAAATTAGAGCTTTGGTTTTTGTAACGACTAATTTCTTTTGCTGATATTACAGTGAAAATGTTAGAGTCAAAAATAACTTCCGCTTTTTCATTTATTTATTTCGATTAATTTAATTTTTTAATGTAATTTTAATGATGTTTAATAAAAGTAATGAGTTTTTAATATAATTTAATATAATGCTTGATTTCTTTGTAAAGTGACCTGTATCTTATTATAAATAATTTGTATTTATTTATTTGGAAGAATTCTTTTCCTGTATTAGAGGACGAATACGCGTCTAAACGCAACATACAGTACAGAGGCCTCATCCATACAGTAAAAGCAAAAGGTTTTGTCATTGTAAGCCACAGCCTTCGACGACGAAGGGATATTTCCTGGGAAAGGCGAGCGTTCCTTGTAATGTTGTAATTAGTATTGGGTTTGGGGCGAGATGAGGAAGCAGACGATTGAAAGTCGGTTCGTGCATTCATAAAGAATTAGTGGGTCACGTAATGCCCATCAATTGACCCCCAATTACGGGTATCATTTTCTGTTGACCCCGATGACAAGGTAGGACATCATTGAGAAATATTTTTAAATATTTTAAGCAATCATTCTTTTATTAGTTTAATGCCTTTTAAATTACTCTCAGGAATCGAATGGGATCGGAAAGGTTTTTGCCCGAAGAAAAGAAGGTTCATTGAGGGAAACCGAGTCCTCATTGGTCCTTTCGAAGGGACGAAAGGATCGCTCGCTGCTCATTCTGTACTGCTTTCAAAGGAAATAAATGAGGAAATGCGGGTCTGCAGCGGTCACAACAGCGCAACAATTTAAACATATTATAGGGGAACTATTGTCTTAGAAAGAACGCGCACTTTCATTTGCATTCCGTATATTTGTGTATAAATATATATAAATAATCCCTATGTTTTTTTATTTTTGATCGTAATAAAGTGAGTTTAAAAACTAACGATTATCATTAAACTGTTGGTGTTCACAACAGCAGCAACAGGAAATTTTGTGTCTGCAGAGCGACTTCAATAGCCATTTACGCATCCCGAAGGCCTTCGGGTTCTGGAAACCCTTTCTTCTTTATCTTCTCCTTCTTCTTCTTCTTCTTCTTCTTCTTCTTGTTCTTTGAAGTTTCCTTCCATTGAATCAACTGACGAAGAAAAGCGATCAAAGGAACAACAAAACCGCCAAACTTCCGAACTTTTCTGCGAATTAAAAGACGCGGCAGCAGAAGATAAAAGAGAAGAAGATGGAAGTAAACAGAGATCATCGCTTTTTAATAATTTTCTTCTATTTTGCCGACCGATCCGATTGTATGACTTCATTTTTTCGCTTTTCAATCAATTAAAAATTGGTAAAAAACCTTTAATTTCAGATTTCTGCCAAATTTCAAGCAGAAAAGCAGTTGCGGAACAAATATAAGGGACAAAATTAACATCGAGGCAGAAGAAGAGAACAGTGAAGCTTGAAGAAGAAAAAGGAGTGCATAAAAGAAAAGAAGAGGAAAACGGAAGTGCAAAGAAGATTGATTGATGGAAGTGAAAAGACAACCAGAAGACGGAGATGACGTCGTAAGAAGGTGGCTGAAAGAAGAAGACGAGTTCAAAAGAATTTTGGGGTCCAGGTACGACACGGGGAGTCCCCGTCTACGGAAAAGAATCAGTTGTGAAGAGGGAATCGAAGAGAAGAAATAATAACTTTTTTGGGGTTTTTTTGTAATCCGAAAGACGAAAAAATATCACTACAACACTACAACTGGATGGAAGATGTTTGGCCGTCCGTCTACCGAGAAGATTCTTCTTCTGTCGAGAGTAGATGGATCGTCTTCCGACGATAGAAACACTCTGGTCAATGAACGTCAAAACATTTTAAAGAATAATTTCTTTTATATTTTCTTTCGCATTTATAATATTTTTTACAGTTCGCTTTACAAAATTTTACAAAAATTTAATTTACATCATCTGTGATAAGCCGTAACTTGAGAGTTTTACTCTTCAATTGAATAAATAAAAAAACAAAGTCTCGTCATCCCGGGTTCACTGTACATACAGTATAAAACAGAAATGGCATAAAAAATTGGTCTCCGCGGGAGTCCGTTGTACTAATCAGGGTGACTTTTCATTAAACTTTACGTTTCCAACAATGGCCGGTGGTCGGACTTAATCACCGAAATTTATTACTTCATGTTCGCTAATTAAACGGAACATGACGAAGCTTCCGAAGGCAGCCGAGGTTGGAGGGGAGCTCAAGGGAGGAAGCACCGAGATGGGGATGAATCCACATTCCGCCGTCGAAGACGAGAACTCACACATTCACCCATTTTTTCCCATTTGGGTGTCCGACAGTCTTTCACTGCCCCCAACAAACTCTGTCGTTCAACTAAACATACGAATACTTTATCTTTGGCATTGAATTAATACTAAAAAGGCGCGCGGACACCTCAGCCTTTGCCAGCTTCTCTCCCCGAAGGACCCACCGAACTAAACTAAATGGTAACCACTTCACATGAGCGCACAGTCCGGCCCTTAACTGGAAGGCCTCGCCAGAATGATGGGCTTGAACACCGAGGGCTGAGGGGGCGACGGGCCCCCGCCCTTGGGGGACCTCACCGGTTCCGGACTGGAGCTGCAGCTCGAGGACCCCGCCGTCGCCGACGCCTGCGTCGCCAAACTGGCCGCCGCCACCGCCAGCTGGTGCTGCTGCAGAAGATGGCTCTGCACGGCGGGGTTCCCGGAGTTGGCCGCCGCCAGCGTCCGAAGGGTGTTGTAGAAGTCGTAGGGGCTCGTCTGCGCCGAGCTGTTGTGGAACACCCCGTGGCCGGGGCTCAGCCCCGGCCGGAACTGGGTGTACGCGGACGGAGCCTCCGTGAGGAGTCTTTCCATGGAGAAGGCGCCCCCGGGCATGGGGGCCGGCTTGGGGAGCCCGGGGGGGAGCAGGTTGGAGTAGGGGTAACCGGGAGGGTAGCGGCACATGGGGTTGTAGTAGAGCTGCGACAACTGGGACATGCCCCAGGGGTACGGCCCGGCCGCGGCCGTCGGGGCCAGTCCGCCCGAGTAGAGGCCGGCGGCGGCGGCTCCCAGCACGACTGTTCTCTTGAAGGCGGCCAGTCTGCTGCGGCTGGCTGCTGTCGATCGCCTTCGCAGCTTTCCGGTCGTCCCCCCGATGAAGACGTCCTCGCTGGACGGGTCGAGCATCCAGTAGTTGCCTTTCCCCGGGTCGTCGTAATGCCGCGGGACTTTCACGAAACACTTATTCAGACTCAGATTGTGCCTTATCGAGTTCTGCCACCCCTGTTTGTTCTCGCGGTAGTACGGGAAGTTCTTCATTATGAACTCGTAAATGCCGTTTAGCGTTAACCGCTTCTCCGGACTCTGTCGGATGGCCATCATTATGAGGGCGTTGTAGGAGTACGGCGGCTTCTCGTTCTTCTTCTTCTCGCCGTTCTTCTCGTCCTTGTCCGATTCGATCTTGGCGAGTATCTCGCTCTCGTCCAGCTCCGTTTCCGGCTGGGACGCCGTCCGGTTGGAGCAGTCGAGGGGCGGCGGCGTGCCGCCCCCCGTGACGTCGAGGTCGGAGTCGGAGTCGGTGGCGGGGTCCGAGGCGGAGTCCTCCTGGCGGAGCCTGGCGCCCCCCGAGAAGTTGAGGAGCGTGAGGGGGAGGTCCTGGGGGGGCGCCCTCTTCCTGGCGGCGTCGGAGAAGTTGAGGGGGAGGTCGGCGTCGGTGGGGGTGCTCGGGAAGGCGGTGGCCCCGGGGTAGGGCGGGCTGGGCGCCTGGGAGGCCGTTTCCGGGAGGATGGAGCTGATGCTGAAGGAGGATTTCAGGGGAGTTCTTGCCATGGTTAGAGGTTGAAACGGCCCTTCGCTTTTAACCATGTTGGCATCTGGAAAAGAACAACTTCTTTTAGAATTGAGCCGACGGAAGGCTTTAATTGGCGACGCCAACGCTTTGCACCGCCGCCACCGGTAACATTTTTACCAAATTTAAAAACCTCAATTTTTCAGGTCATTAAAATTTAAAATAAATGAACGATTCAAATATGTCATTTTTGACCCCGAATTCCATCCCCAAAACTACTACTCTCTCTCTCTCTCTCTCTTTCTCTCTTCTCGAATCTTTCCAGGATCAGCAAAGTCCGCAGGTAAAAATCTCTCTTATCACTTTTTTAAGTGGTTTTTAACTTCACTTTAATGCTTAATTTATAAATATATATTTAAATAATAGTTAATTTATTTAATAAGAATAAAATTAATCAAAAAAACTAAATAAATATTTAAAAAAAAACAGTTAACTCATTTAATTTAAACTATGATGAGTAATTAGAAAACTGAAAATGGGTTAATGATTAAATTAAGAATAAATTATTAACAAAATAATTTATTTAATTTAAATAAAACTGAACTTTCAAAACTTTAAAATATTTTATATTTTTCCAAAAACCGAAACTTAACAATAAGACTTTTTTGCCCTCAGATTGAAATGTTCGGAAATTTTAAAAATTTAACTCAAATGCATTCGGAGTCAATTTTATACTTTACTTTCTTTTATTCTCTATTTATTTTATAGAAATTTTTTATTATTGAACAGTATTTTAAATATTCCCGGAATTCTGAAAGCTGTACCTTGTAGAGTGTCCCAAAGCAGGGGACGATGCGAATGCTCACCTTCTTATTCGAGGGCGATCCTGAGTGGAATATTCTCCCTTCACAAAACAAATTCCAACGGTCAGTCGACACAGAAACTCATCGGACACGCGAAAACCAAAGGAAACAGTGCGCGGCCACAGACACAAACACACCAAATGCGGGCGAGAGACTCCGCTCCAAACAACTGGCCACTTCACTTCCAACTGTTTTAAAATATTTTCGCTAACAAAACCAAACAAAAAAGTGAGAAGGGAAAGAAAGGACGCAACGGAAATCCCCGACGCCGACCAATCGCGGGCGCCCGCTCCCCGCCCGCCGCTCCTCGACCAATCAGCGCCGCCGCTCCCAGCACTCCCCGCCTCTCTCCTCCCCTCCTCGAATGAAAAACACTTTATTTTTCACTTTATTGTTTGTTGTCGCGTTCAGTTTTGTTTTCCTGCGAGGGGAGGGCGAGTTTCTTCGTGGATCGTCTGCTCGCTCCGTCTCTGTCGCACCCGCGCCCGCTGGCGGCTCGCTCTCTCCGTCCTCGTTTGTTGCGTGAGAGTGTTGGGAGTGTGGTGTGTGCAGCCGCCCCTGGCCGGGTGGTTAAGGGGGTGACTTTCGGCACTGAGTCAGATAATTATTGAAATTCTGCAATCCAATTTACACCAGTACAAGTGATAATTATCTCATTAATGATAAAGAAAACAAAAACAATATACAATAAAAGTGCAAATACATAATAAAGATAGAACAAACAATACTTTGTATACTTTATTAAGTATTTTATTACTTTTGTATATTAATCTTTCTTTCTTTTTAATATTCCTCTTCTCCCCAAAAGTTATTAATATATTTATTTTATAACAATACAAAATGATATAATTTAAACAATACTAAAACGAGACAGAAGATGGGAAAAGATGTATACAAGAAAATGTAAAGTCAATATAAACAATACTTTACAATAATAACAATTTTTTATAATTAATAACAACAAAGAAATAAACTGTAAATGCAAATGAAATTTAAATAATATCTAAAATGAAACCACATTCGGCATCTTCTTTTAATTAAAATGATAAAAACACAAAAACAGAATAAACAATACTTTATAACAGTTAGGATATTTTGTAACAACTCCGGAAGAGTATGTTATACTGCATAAATGATTTTTTAGGTGGGAGAACATGACTTAAATTTTGCTGATCAGTGTTACTAAACCCGAAAATTATTTTTGTTTTGAAAATGATAAAATTAAAAATACCGTCAAAAGGCAATAAATTTTGAATTTAGCGTTTCCTTTTAATTGTGTTAAATTTTTTCCCCTATCGAACGACATAGCTTTTAGTCATGATAATCACTCTCCCCAATAATTTCCATGAAAGAGCAGCAACCCTTTGCCCTTGAGAAGCGCTCAGAGTCATGTCGGCATTATCTTGGGGTTGTTTCATCCCTTAAACGGCGGCCGTGTTCCCCCGATCCAAAAGAGAAGCTCATCAATTGTGAGGCTTTATTAAATGTTTACCAACGAGGCAGGTAGAAGACAAGATTGTTTCTGGGGCGGGCAATGAAGGGAGGCGGTTGGGGGTTCAACGAACGAGATGGCAAAAGGCACCTGAGAGGATTAATAAAAACAATCAAAATATGTACGCAGGGAAGAAAGGGGCGATAAATTTCTCAACTTGTCAAGAGCAATACCTAGAAAATCACAATGATGCCTTCGGAAAATAATTGGCTTACAGTCGACGACCCCGATTGTTGTCAGGGGTTGTCAACCCCTTCGCCGCCTAACGGTTCATCTCCTCGAAGACCCCTGAACGGCCGACGACTTCATTCAAACTGTCCCCTTCTCATTAGCACTGTGGCCCCCTTGTGGGCCTCCCGGGCCTGCGTGGGCCCTCTTTGGACCCAGACACCTTTCGGGGATCATTGACTGCACAATCAAAATATTTTGGATTAATCTCAGGACGTTTTCTCTCCCTCCCCGTCTTGACATGGGTTCATTTTCAATTTTAAATTAAACTCCATTCACACGTCCTGTTTTTTGACGTTTTCATGTCGACTTCGATTCCCTCCTTTGTGACAACCTTCGCTGGCATTGTTTGGAAAGTTTCCTTTTCGGATTTTAATAATCGAATTCGTGGCCAGAAAGGAACTGATCCTCCTTCGGCATTTCTGTTTTTCAATTGATGGCGTCGATTCAAACTGGTTCTGCTCTTTCACGTCTTCATTTTGCCCTGGAAATACAGTGTTATTCCTCAACAAATGTTATTATGAGATCGGTACAAAAGTAACTTCCGCTTTGCCCAATCAAATTACTTCAAATATGAGAAGTGAAGTTAGATTAATTCCAAAGAAGCTGAAACATTGAGCGTCCATAGCTCCCCATGTTGAGATGGAAAAAGTGGAAAGAAAAAGAAAGAAAAAGGGCAGAAAAAAAAGAAATTTTGTTTGCTTCAAATTCTATTATATACCTTTGATGCTATCGGGAGTATTTAACAGGGTTGAACAACACGCGTCCCGCCAACTATTTCTAAAATAGAACTTATTTTACCGAATTTCTCTCATAAATAAATTCTCATAAAATTAATTATAATTCTCTCCTCCTTTTTTTCTTGTCTTTTTCTTCTCCTTATTTTATTATTCTCTTCTTTTTCTTTCCTCACTCTTAATTTTTCTCTTCTTTTATTTTACAAATGAAGTCTTCATTTTTTTAATTTTATGTTTTTTATTTTAATGTTTATTGTAAATAAAGTTTTGTGAATTATTAATAAGCGTTAATTTTTGAATTTAAATTGGCCCCTTGAATAAAAAAGATGCTCACCCTTGATCTATACATTGAACCCAATGGTTTTATACAAACAACAGAATCTAATTAGTGAAATGATAGTTATTAATGACAGAGAGAGCGAATTTCCCTCAGAAAGAAACCCCATCGGGTTGCAGCGTGACAGGGTGATTCAGTCAATGCAGGGGTGACTTTCGAAAATGGAAAACGACGAGAAGAGTGTTTGGTTTCGAGGGAAAGTGACGGATCGCAAAAGAGTGGAATCCGCCTTCACTTGTGTTGCTTCAAAACAAACGGCCGTAAATAATTGAAAACATCGTTTGCGTATTAACGAGAATAAATAATCAGTTGGGTTTTCAAGGATCCGTCCATTTGGCATTTGGCCGTTCAGTGCTGAGTTCCCCCGAAAAGAAGAAAAGAAGAAACGAGTGAAACCACAAAAATGCCGAGTGCTCTCCCCGGACGACAGCCGGTTCTTGATTAATTACCCCTCGAGGGCGACTTGAACACGGCCGCCTTTCTCTTTTGGGAACATTGTTTAAAGAAGACGTAAATGAAAGAAAACACTAAGCAGGAGAGCTGTCGAGCTGAAGAAGGACTCGGGTGGGGCGCGAAAGGGAAAAAGGGAAAGGGAAGGAAAGGGAAGGAAAGGGAAAAAGGAAAATGTTTATTGAGATGAAAGGATCAACCTGGAGTGATGAAAATAACCTCAACTGGTTAACAAATAACCGAAAAGATTTTAATTATAAATATTTAGTCGTGGGCTTTTTGAGTCCTTTCTTCTGACTCTCAACCCTTTGATCTCTCCTCGATTATTTACAGATTTGATTTCTTTTTATAAGTGAATTTGGTAAACAGACCAATCGAGGATGGAAACTTCTCGACTCAGCTCTTCCTCCGTCCGTCCGCCCGTCGAATGATTCTCTCTTATAAAAGTTTATTTCGAAGCTTTTAGAAAAACATTCGCGGACCGGTTTTCCTTATAAAAAAATAAATACTCTGCCCTCGTTCTGCTCTCATTATTTCGCCTTTCCCTGGCCCTATCGCATTTTATTTCATAAAGAAGATATGCCCGAGCTGACTGTTCAGGTACGCCGGAGCAAAGCAGGACGTTGCAAAAGCACTCATCATCCAGTTGACAGCTGATAATAACAAAGTTGTTTGCACACAGAAGATGAATGTCTGCTCGCACTTAGCATTCATATGGTCGCCTTCCTGTCATTTTCGAATCACCGCCGACATCTCCGATCTGCTTTTGTGGCGTCTTCCGCCCCGAGGCGAAGGGCACTCACGCAGAGGAGCTTTCACGGGGAACTGCGCCCATTCGAGGGCTCTCTGCCCGGGAGGGGAGGGACTCCCTCACCATCCCTCGCTCGCTTTCGACTTCCCCGCTACCATAAGGTTGAATCGAAGGCAGTTGGGATCGTTTGCGTTGGTGGGGCAACGCGTGCAAAGAGCTTTGTTGAGGTGGAGTGAATGTGAGGGTGGAGCACCCCCGAATCCTGTCAAAATATTTCACGACCTTGAAAGTGAACCTTCGGCGTCATTTAAAGGGGCATTAAAGGAAAAACGAGAAAGACGAGTAACGAGCGGAGCCATAATTTATTTTTTCTTGTTATTTTTCCAATGAGAATATATGAATCGTTAATATTTATAGTGTCGCAATAATTGGGCGTAATTTAAAACTGGTGCCAATTTATCGGATAGACACCCCGTATCGGATTGCGTTTTCACCCCTTGGCCTTCCTTCCCGCTCCGAGGGTTGATTCCTCCCCGAACGAGGTCGGAGGTTCTCGGGGGAGGAAACCACCCCTCAGTCATTCGCCCAATCGGCTGCTTTTGTTCGGTTGAGTCGTCATTCACTTCCGGTTTTTAACGGCCGTTTTCTTCATTTTTATTTTTCTTATTTTTGGTCTTCTTTTCTCTCTCTCTTGTACTTTTCTTTTTTTCAGTTCTTTCCACTTCTTTTCCTCTTTTCTTTGCTTTCTTCTTTTCTACTTCCCCTGTCCTTTTTTTCATTTAATTTACTTATTTTTACTTCTTCTCTTTTCTTACTCTTCTTCTGCCTTCTACTTTTCTTGCTTTTCATTCTCATCCCTTCTTTTCTTCTTCTCTTCTTATTCTCTTCTTCTTTTACTTATTCCTTCCTGTTTTCTTTAATTTTTTCTTTTCTTCTCAATATTCTCAAGTGTTGCCTTTAACATGCACGCAGCTGTATGTGACCCAACATCTCCATGAACTCAACTTAACACTTGACGGGAGTCCTTAAGAGCAAAAACAGAGCAGAAAAGTCCAGGCCAGCTCCATGTCTAGGTATGATTCATCGAGGGAGTCCCTCAATATCAGATTGTATCTCCTTATTAAATAATTGAATGCATCTCCGCTTTAGTCGCTTCTCATTCAATTAACGATGACAACAATGAAACACTTCCTTTCGCATGTCTGCCCCTTTCGCGGGCACACATGGCCCGGAGCGCGGGCCGGAGCGCTGCCCGGAGCGCGGGCCGGACTGCGGCCCGGGCCAAGTCCCCTCTCCTCTCTGACCTGCGGCCCAGGTCACTTCACTCTAAATTGGCTCATTTATTTCCTTCCTTTTTGTGAGTGGCATTGAGCGGAGCACAAAGGGAGTGGAAAGGTTTTCCCACTTGGGGTTAATTGAAGGAAACAATGATGTTTGTGGGAGAGGCAGCAGGACAGAGAGAAGAGTTGACCCACATCATGTTGATCAAGACCAGCATCTATTTACTGACAGCGAAGAGTATCTGTTTCGTGTTTACATGGAACCCATGTTTAACTTAACTTTATCAACTTAATTAACTTAACGCGAGTGACGAAACGGGAACGGAGGGTTAATTTCTGTAACGAGACCTCACACATTTCCCAAAGAGCCTCAATTTGTAGCCGGCACAATGGGGTGGGTTTCCAACCCCCAGCCCTCCCTTTCCGCACTTCCTCGCACATTCGTACTATCCGACCCGCATCCGAAGACGAGTGCGCCAGCCGCCCTTCCGCCCTTCCGCCCTGAAGGCCACGCTGGGGGAGGACTTGCGTCTTCGCCACCCCATTTCCCGTTTTCTCTTCAAATTAAAATAATTGATGCTAACTCTTTTACACTCACAAACACTCGAGTGTTTTGTGTTGCAAATCCACGAAGCAGAAGGCGCACCAACGTATGCACTGTATATATTCTCATGAAAGCGGAAGTTACTTATGACTCGACCTAAGTTTGAGTTTCCGTGAGCGGCTGTTGGGGTGGCACCACTGCGAGGAAGAAAAGCAAAGGGATGAAGAAGGGGGCGAAGGAAGCGCTCATTAAAACCACCCCACAGCCTTTCTTATGGGCAAACGCACCCCTTCATCCCCTGCTCGCCCCCGAGAAGTTTCAAATCCAATTGGCCATAAAAAGACAGCCACGAGGGAACCGATTAAGGAAACGCGAGATTAAACCTCAAACAAACTGGATAATTGAGACGTTCCCTCCCGCCCCCGCATCCCCTTCATCCCTCTGCCACCTGACCCGCCTAATTTATGGCCGAGCATTTCAACAACTAATGCCTTCCAGCCTTTGAAAATTAAAAAGGTTTTATGTTGCGGATTCCACAAAAGCGGACAAATCAACAGATGCACGCAGCCGGCACATGCTGCAGCCCCCGAGGCCCAGAGCCAGAAGAGAGTATGTCTCGAGGGGTGGTTCGCTCCTCGGGGGTCGTCTGGACAGGAGCTCAACTCAGGACGGCCGAAGGATCGTTTCGATCCCAATTAAACTTTTTCCAGTTGTTTTTAAATGGGTTTTTCATTAAATTTATGTGTTAAGTGTAATACATACATATATATAA
The DNA here is from genome assembly GCA_028293925.1 of Brueelia nebulosa. NCBI lineage: Eukaryota > Metazoa > Arthropoda > Insecta > Psocodea > Philopteridae > Brueelia > Brueelia nebulosa. The sequence goes on from JAQIBA010000011.1 coordinate 686,273, forward strand.
TATATTAATAAAGGGAGGAAGGGAAAACAGAAAATGAAAAGAAAAACGGTAAGTTGTGGGTGTTGGTCCTGTCTTGCACGAGGAGGAGATGAAAGAAGTGGAAGAACCTTCCAGCGGGGGGCGCTCGAGTGCTCGTGCTCTTCGGAGAATGCCCGCAAATTGGATCAAAAATTGTTTTGCCAAGAAAAGATGACTCCGGAGCCGAAGGAGGACAATGGAGGCGAGCCATTGTGCCCCGAGTGCGCGCACAATGAGAAGTGATCTCTCCCTGAGAGACCTGACCGGTAATTGGTGGGCAATGGTGCTTTGTCCTCCGCCTCCAGATGGGCACGTCGGGAGAGGTGTTGAGCCGGGACTTTTCATTCTTGGAGTGTCCCCAGTGTCGCCAACAATGGGACGACATTCCCCGACAACGGCTTTTTAATCTCCGCACAGAGAAAACATCATTTCTTAATTATCTTTTGTATTTTTAACTCAGAGTTTTGGTGGAGTCGTGAACGACTTCCGGTGTTTTGTCGGACATTTTTCTTTTTAAACGTTCCCGCTGTTGTTTGGGAATTATCTTCTTTTCTTCTCTCCTTATTTTTGTTGCTTTTGCGATGTTGATCTTTACATACAACAAACACAACAACACTCCCTAAAGAATTTGAGCACTTGATTCCTTCGATCAGAAAAATGCTGGGTCCGACAGCGCTGAACGACAGAAGGTGAACAACAGGAGGGCTACTCTGTCTTTTGTTACTAATTGCCGTCGGTCTGCTCGAAAGGTCAGAGGGCATCCGATTTCCCCCTTTTTCTTTCAAACTCGCTCTCGTTAGGATTGTTTTCCGAGTTATTCGAGTCCAGCTCCTTTTTCATCTCTCTCTCATTCATGAATGATTTCTTCTGCTTTTCTCACGTGTTTGGCTATTCGAGAGGGTTTTCTTTGGCGGTATAATTTTCTTGTTTGTCCGACCCTTCTTTCTTCGAAAATTACTTTTCGTCTGTTTTTCCAAGCTCCGTAAATTTCCTTAGGTAATTCAAAGCTCTTCTGCTTCTCCTCTTCGGGTTTCGGATGACTCTCCTCCTAATTGCACCGTCATGTTCCTCTCATCGCTTCCATGCGAGTATACTTTTTCTTGGGATGAAAGACTTCGAGTGTATAATCGTTTGTAAAGTAGAATGTAAAATTGCGCGATTGATGTCTAACAGATATTTGTTTATGACTGACTTATTTATTTATTTATTCATTCATTTATTTCTTTACGAATTTAATTATAAATTTAAAAGCGCATTTTTTCTTTATTTACTATTTTGTTATATACTTACAGCTTATTCATAACACCTATTTATTTATATTATAACATATATTTGTATTGTAACTTATATTTATTTACTGGTTTAGTTATATATTTATACTGTAACATTTATTTATTTAGCTTTTAATTCATTTTTATGTGTTGTCTTGTTTTCTTTTAATAATATAATTCTTAGCTAATTTATCCATCTATTGTTGTTCAATTTTTTATTTTAATTGGTTATTTATTTAAGAGTCTTTTAACAAATTCATTTATTTGTGTATTGTTTTACTCCCGCGTGAAATCATCTCCTATACCGTATAAATAAAATCCCAGACTACGTCCGTCCGCCCATCGGCGATTTCGGCCAAGTGGAAACTCTCCCGAAGACCAAAGAAAGAAAAGCTCATGAGCTTTCGCCCAAAGCGAAGATAAAAGCTGGCGATAACAACCGGGACTGTGACGGCCTTGCGACGGCCGCAAATTGTCCTAAACGATTTCATCGTGACGACTCTAATGACCCGACAAACAAGTCGTGGCAGTTCCTTTGGAGGATTCAGCTGGGCAGAGCAAGCGAGTGCAACAGATATACAATTGTAGTGTGTAAGTGCGCATGCGAACGAGAGGAGAAGGGGAAATGTCAAGGAAAACCACAAATGAGTTTCCGTTCATTCAAGGAAATGTTGTGAACAGCAGCCTAATTGGGGGAGGGGGAAGGGGCGTGGGGGGGGGGCGCAGGGGGCGTCTTTGGCTTAGTTTGGCTTATTGTGACGGAACCCCGTCGACCTTCTGCCTCATAAATTCCTTCGATGGGTGCGGAGGAGACAAAGTCAAAAGCGACTTCTGCTTTCGTTTGCGAATAAACGGACCATATTATTATTTTATAATTATCGAAAAGAATTAATAATGTTAGAATATGTCTTTCTATTTAATCAATGAAGTTTTAGGCGTTTTCTTATTTACATTTTCATCCTCTTTGTGTTCACTCTTTTCGAAACAGTAAATTTTGTTTGTGTGGAATTATTAAAATAAATATAACTTTTTATTTGTTTATTCCATAAAAATAAGCTTTTAAATTATATTTTATTCCGTTTAAAAATTTTCTAATCAAATAAATTATATTTAATTTTGGTTTTAAGAATATCATAGAAGAGTTTGAATTTCTCATTTCTCATTTCAATGCTTGTCTTATACGTTTGAAATAATTTAAACACTCTATGAGGATTAACGTATACATAATTGTGCATTACAGCGAATTTAACAGCGGCACATAATCTATACAATGGGTTAATATGAAAATGTAATCCCTGAAAAGAAGCAGACATTTTTAATTGTCATAACGAATACAATGAAAACAATGGAATCGGCACGGAAGTTACTTATGACTCGACGTAATAAAACCCACAATGGCGAAGGAACGCTCATTGTGCGAACACGATTTTTAAACAAATCGTAAAGGGAAAATGGCCAGAAAGGGAAATCGGACGTCGTAAACCGGCCTAAGCCGACCCCCGCAACCCCCGAAATCGCGTAATCGCCCCGAAATGAGTTTCCTCCCTAGAGAGAGGGCCCATGAATCCATCAAGAGCCCGTATGGGGCACGTGGGCGTCACGTGACGGCAGGAGATGCCCTCATCGGCCTTTGTTGGTCTTCTGGCGAAATTCCTCCTTTGAGCTGCTGCCGGGGATGGTTCGATGCGGGGATGAGCGGAGAAGGGTGCTCGGGGTGGGGGCGCACGAAATGACAGTTCATTCTGCGTGCTCAAATTGTATTTTGTTTAGATTTCATTTTGGGGGTTTCGGGAGATGATCGGGGTGAGGGTGTCTTTTTGAAGACACAGAATATCAATATCACCCCACTGCATATTTTCAACCCTTGAGGCTTCCACCGAGTCAGAAAACCAACGCATGTCTTGGATTGTTTACGAATCAAAAGCTCCTTTTTCCTCGAAGAACTTGAGTCCTTCTTGGAAAATCATTTTCAGGTTTTCCCTCTTATATATGGACTGGAATTGTTTGTTTTCGGCCGCAAAGAACTCGTCGGGGTGAAACACCTCGTTGATGGGGACGACGAAGAGGGGGAAGATGCTGCAGAAGACAAGCAACCCCCACAGGTACTTCTCCTCGAAGTCTTTCTTCAGGTGGTCGAGGGTGTAGCGCTGCTCCAGGCGGTGGTCCAGCTTCTTGAGAGTGTCCTCGAAGGCCTCGTGGTACACCTCCAGGAACAGCTCGACCTTCTTGAACCTCAGCTCGGGGCAGACGCTCGTGAAGATGAAGTACTGAAGGTCGAGCACGGGGGTGTTCAGGTTCATCAGCTGGAAGTCGACGAAGTTGATGTCGCTCAGCTTCCCGTTCGCGTCGTACCTGAACATGAAGTTGTTCACCCAGGAGTCCCCGTGCAGGAGAACGTTCAGCTTCGACTTGTCCGCCTTCCACACCTCCACCACCTTCTGCGGAAGCTTCTCCTCCAGCTCCTTCAGCTTCTTCGAGTACTCCTCCCTCCGGTCGAACTCCGACCAGTTGAGCACGTCGCTCGCGAGGATCTTGAGAGGAGTCTTCATGAAGTTAACCACACAGTTCTGGTTGTCCAGGTTCCAGAAAGTGGGCTGGAAGATGTCCAGTATCTCCGGGGTCTCCTTCTGCACCACCAGCGAAGCCGCGTGCAGCTTGGCCAGCGACCTCAGCACCAGGAACGAGTGGTCCAGGTCGAGGCCCTCGAACCTGCTGCCGAGGACGAAGCCGCTGACCCGGAGGTCCTCCAGCAGCAGAAGGTTGTTGGGGGCCCCCTGGTGGTAGTAGCAGTGGGCCCAGAGCTTCCTGTGGTGGGGGTAGGCCTTCTGGAGGAGGGCGTCAATGGCGGGGAGGGCTTTCGAGAAGGCCTCTTCCTCTTTCTCGAACGCGGACAGCTTGCGGAGTTCCTCCCCCGTGAGCCCCGGGGGGATGATTTTCGCGATGAGGGAAATGTTCTCTCTCGGGCCGTCGCTGCTCGCCCTGAAGGTGATGCTGAAGCGGAACATTTGGCTGCCGTAGTTTTCGCCCACAGCAGTCGCCATTTGCATGTCGCTGTCGAGGATCTCGAGGTGGTTGTTGTTGAGACCTTTCTTGAGGATGGTTTCCATGAAGGAGTCGTTCAGCCATGATGGCGCCGTTTCTTCTCTCTGAGGTTTGCTCATATTTCTGAAATCAGTCCCAGAAATTAGTTATTTAATTGTTGTGTATTATTTTAGGGCTGTATCATTTATCAAAGTTAGAAGTATAATATCATAATATACGTACTCGTTCCCTTATTCTGAAAACCGTGTAAATTGAGCTCAATAAGACCGAATATACTGATTAAAAGACGGAAGAATTGAAGAATAAAAGTATTAATTAATAATATTCTGAACAAATAAAGCCGATAAAAGAACTACACTTTAAAGAAAGAAAAATAAAAAAAGATCACTGATACAATGATATAAATTCATCATATGACAAAAGGCATAATATTTTTTGGTATTGGGAATGCATTTAGGGTGCTAAGCATATGCGCTTCAGTCCGGGTGCAGTCCCAATGCGCCGCTCCTGGCTTTCAACTCACAGCGATGTAACACTTGACAAATTGTAGGACAATTGACGAATACTGCAGAATGTTGCGGAGTTAACATAAACTAATAGAAAAAAGGATAAAAAATTTTTGTTGAGATTTGAGCCGTGTAAAACGAGTGCCGTGTAAACCGAGGGCCAAGTGTAACTCATTTAAGTCGCTCAGCGGTCAAAACGACCGCCAAAAGAGTTCAATCGACGTTTCGCCTTCCGAATGAGCTCTCGGATATTATTTTCCGAAAGCAGAAGCAATTCTTCGATTGAAAAGCGTGTAAAGCGCAAACTGCGTCCTCACCTGCTGAAATCCTCGAACCTGTTTCTCCTCCGCGAAGCTCGCAACTGGTTGATAAGAGAAGCGGTGCACTCGAGCGCTTATTGAGGCCTTCAACACAGAAATACAATCTCGGAGATCTAAGGTCATTGCCAAACTCATCATTCCCGCACGACTGCCTTCTCTTCGCGTGCAGCCGGGAGCCACCGACGCCCCCGGCCAAGCCCCATCCCCGCCCCAAGAGGTCCTTTCAGCAATTTTCCGCCTTGGGATCGACTCAGAGAGCCGCCAATGGGGTCACGGTCTCGTTGCCAATCTTCTCTCGGTTTCAAGTACAATTAAAGCAGTTGAGGAAAATCTGGCCGAGGAGAAGAAAATGCTTTTTCTTAACCAGTTAAGTGTGGGCAGTTTGAGGCGTTTGTCGCGAAAATCAAACGATGACGTATATATCCGACAAACACAGAAAGTTGCACTGTTGAAATATACGCTCAAAAATACGACCTTATTTTAGAAAATATTTACACAGTGGTTTCATATGAATATACAGTATATTTATACATGATGAAGGGAAAATATTGCTGTCATATGAGAATTGCATGTAACAGAGCTCGTGTCATCCGTCTTTTTTCCTCTTCTGGTGATTGCGAACCCCCGGCGCCCCAAAAAGTGATCCGAATGAAAGTGAGCCCTTGGGGAGAGAGGCGAGGGGTTGAAGGGGCGAGAGGGCGACCGCGGGGGTGCGTCAACAGAAGAGAGGGCCAGGGAGCGAATGTCACGCAGCGCAGCGGCGAGCTCGTCAATTAAAGCTGACACTTTTGCTGACAAAGTCCTATTATTTTTGTTTAAAATTAGTTCAATTTCTGGTTATTTACACGGTTTCAACAAACTTCTCGTTAAGCTCTTTTCAATGTTGACATGGCTCCTCGCTTTGTCAAATATAATGATGTTTTCAGTGAAAAGTCGAGAAAAACTTTTTCTCTCTCTCTCTCTCTCTCTCTCTCTCTGATTTTCCAGAATCCTCGTCTTCTGATTTTTCTGACTCTTCCCCTCGAACGCTCGCATTTCAGCAGCTTTTACTTCTCGCGCAGAGAGAAGCAGAAGCCGCATTGCTCAGCTCTCGAACGCGACAAAATGGGAATAAAAATTTACTTGAAAAGATAAAAGGTGGATTTTCATGAATTGCTAAAAGCGAAAAAGCGGAAAAGGGAAAAGGGAAAAGGGGAGGGGAGGGGAGGGGGTAGGGAAAATAAAAGCGAAGGGTTTCGAGCTAAGGGAGGAAATAAATAAATAAATAAAAAATATTCGAGAGGATCATCTCCGGCAATTGAAGGTTTTGTGTACAGAACACAAAGTCTTTTTCGAATATCGCCACGAGCAGAAGACGAGAGAGAGAGAGAGAGAGAGAGAGAGAGAGAATTTTTCCAACTTTCTCAAACACAAAAGCGAGTTTCGAGTGCGACAGCATCGGAGTGAACTTTTCGCGCTGTCGGCGACATTTCCCGAACTGACAATCGGAAACGATTGCGGTTGTGGCCGGCGAACGGCCGCATTTGTCGATCGGAGCTTTTTTTGACGTTCGGGGAGAAAGAGAGAGAGAGAGAGTGAGAGAGTGAGGATGAAAGAGAAGAAGCCGACCGGCTCTAAAAGATTTATGTTGCGAAAAGGTGCTAAAAGGTGCTAAAAGAGAAAGAAAAAGGAAGACCGAGGATGATGGAAGCACAAGAGTTGTAGAAAAGAACTAAAACTCGAAGAAGAACCAAGCAAAGAGAAAAACTAAGAAAATAATTACTTAATTAATAAAAAAAAAAGAATCTGAGGAAAGAGAGGAGAGAAACGGTGGCAGATTCGGCGAATAAAAACATATATTTGGAAGGCGCTGAAAGACGAAACGGGAGAAAAAAATCTGTCAGGGATTCAGAAATAAGTAGAAATAATTAATTATGGAATAAAAAAAATAAACAAAAATTCTGAGACTTTGTACAAGAACACTTTTCCGAAGCATTCAAAAACTCTACTTTTTGGAAAAGGCCATTATTTCATAACGAAAACGCTTCAACGGAGAGCGCTCGTAATTTATTTAAAAGTTAATCATTGATTCGTTTGTCATCGCTCTCTTCTTCCCTTATTCTCCACCCTCCCCGAAGAGAGTTGATGTTTTCAAAAGAGAAATATTGTATAACTGGGGAAAAAGTGCTTTCGATTCCGTATAATTGATTCAATCACCGGAAAAACACGAAGTCGTTTTCCTCAGTTTTCCTTCATGAGATTCCTCCAGGACTTTGTTTTCAATAAGACTTTCTTTTTTTGCAGGCACGTTAATGTACGCTCACCCTCTCTCCCAGGGGCGGCTCCCCCCCACAAACACGGATCCCACTCATTTCTAACCTCCTCCCGGTTTATTTATTTATTCGCCGAAGAAGTCCAAGTCCCGATTTTCTCAAAAGACGTTCCCCTCACGAAATGCTTTCGAAGAGCGATCGCCTCTTTGTTTTCCTCTAAAGCCTCACAAAATCTCCAACATAATGAAAAAGAGAAGCTTTACAAATTTGTTAGAAAATGAAAAAACCCTCGCTCGACAGCCTAACCTTCAGCAATATGGCAACACTCGGTCGCCAGTACGCGACGCTGAATCAGTTGTTAATTGACACTGGGAGGAAAGAGAAAAAAACAAAAGGAGACTTTGCCTCGGTCCTTCCATTGTGCACGCGACGAGTAGGTGAAAAGCGCCTCGACATCTGGAGTGTAAATAAAAGCTTCGAACCGAGCGAGGAGGAGAAAGAAAGTGATTAAAACGTTAAATTAATGATAAGAGGCTTCCAGCAGTGCAAACGCGTACGATCTCATGTTTTAACCCCTCATTAAGGGTTTTGTGTTGGCTGAGCAGAGCAGAGACGAAAGAAACCTCCAACGGCGCTTCCTTTCCTTTCCTTTCCTTTCCTTTCCTTCCCATGACCCTTAGAGGCGGCATTTCACTGACTCATTGCAACTGATAGATCACTGATCGTCCATGGCGGCGTCTCATACTGTCTGCTTTTAAAAAGGCCGGAAAGGCCATCGTCGCCATGTGCGAAGAGCTGAGAGTCAATGCGAGTTGTCGCAAAGCGGAACTGTGCTTTGTATCAGATTTGTTTTTGTATTTTATTAAAAAATGATTCGTGTTTTACATAATTATTGTTGTATAGTTGGCAACATGCTGAGTTTTTGACTACATGAGGGTGAGCCTCTCGTGAACAAGAGACATGAACCGCCCTCAGCGACAGCGCTTGCCATTATATCCGTGAAAAAATTTCTATTTAATGACACGGCACTCTAATGTAAATAACCAGGTTCTTTTTAGCTGAATAAACAAGAGGGGGAGCACCGCGCTGTTTTGGCCTTCATTTCGGGGCATTTTGGGGTGGAAATTAATAAAAAAGAGAAAAGGCAGCTTGAAAGAACAAAGGATCACTTCAAGACAAAGGCACTTGGGGGCAGAAAATATTCTGAGCGGTGAATCCGTGCTTTTGCTGGCATTTTTGCTTCTTTTTGAAAAGCTTTCGAAGGAAAACAATGATGATTTTAGCTTTTTTATTAATTCAGAACTCTTTCCAATCTCTGAAATGAATTTATTTAAATTATCTATAAAATATAATTACTCCGTGACTGCGTTAAAAAGGGGAATCAAACTTATTCCTTCGCCTTTCTTTTGCTCTCACCTTTTAAGAAAGCTTTTCAAAATTCCTCAGTCAATTCTATGGAGAAAATAGAAGTGCGACATTTTCGGAAACATAATGGCGACTAAAACTTCGGCAGAAGATTATGAAATAGATTCGACACAGTTAAAAATGAGAAAATAAATTTTGACTTAATAGACATTAAAATAGAAACCAGAAGCGCAAAAGCGCAAAACCTTGATGCGCAACCTGGGGCCCAGCGGCCCTCCCGAGTGGCCCAGTGGCCCAGCCCAAAATTTCTCAAGGATGGGTTGTCCACTGGAGTCATTTTAAATTTGCCGCCATTTGGTATCACATTTCTTTTTATCAAAAGAAAATATTTTGCTGATTTGTAATAAAAAAAGCAATAAATTTTGCAACGCACGGTCGTTGTCAGTTTGTGCCTCAGAAAAATACAAAAATAACAAGAATCAAATAAGGTGCACTTCATAATGATTCATAATTCACAATGAATATTTTTTTTGGTTGCAATTCGTGATGTTATCGACGGAATAAGAAAAATATTGAGTACCTAAAACAACCAAACATCAATTTGGCTCATTTATTCACTTTGAAAGCAAAATTAAATTTTTAAATTTTATTTAATTTAATATAATAGATTTCAAGTGAGGTTTTTAATTAATTATCTGCTTTTAAGTTCTTTAATTTATTAATTGGAAACGGATTAACATTTGGAAAGCTGAATTCAAATTCGAAAAATTGCCATCCTGAGCGAAGCAGCATTGGAATGACAAGAAGGTCCAATAAATGAACTGATTCCAACCCTTAATGAACATTAGTCTCGAAATAAATGCCACAGAAAAAAGTTGTGTCAAAATGCTTTCAAACCCTTTTACAAAAGTAAAAATTCACAGAGGAAAAGTCTCACGTGTAACTCTATGACATTTGAATCGATCCAAAATCATTCTCGTAAATAAAAAAAGCCCTCACGACTTGCGTTATGTACCTCTGTGTGGCTGTACTGCTTTTTCATTTAAAAAATCTGCTCACCTTACGAGGAATAACCTAACTCTTAAAACCTGTTAAAATACAAAAAAGGCGGTAAAATTTTGACGCATGCGCAGGGAAAGTAAAAGAATCGACCAATCACAGAATTACGTCCGTCGTGAATTCAGCCTTATGTATACGATTTTCCTTTTAATGTATAAATTTGAACATAAATGGGGAATGTATTTTTAGAATTTCATAAAGATTCATAGAATTCATAGAATTTATAAAGGTTCATTTAGGAAAAAAATTATGTCCGAATTTGATGCGGCCGAATTCCGATTTGACTTCTTTAAGTTTATTTATTGTGAAACTTAAACTGACAAGTGGACTTTAATGAGTTTTATAATTTATATTTAAATATTTCTGATTGTAACGTTGTTTTTTCTTTATTATCAAGTCTCGTGCATAGAACTTGATTTGTTCAATGCGTGAAATAAATGAAATAATTGAAATGAGAAATTTAAGCCTTTCCATGAACGAAAATAATTTCAGAGCGCCTTCGTTGTGAATTTTCTCTCCATTGGCATCCGACTGCGTAAAGATGGCCGCTTTTGTTTACGTTCATGACTTCACTTTCTTTTAATTATCTAAAAAATTCCGTTGTTCCTCTTAATTTAAGTATATGATCGTAACAACATAATGTAATTACGGGGTATGTTCTGTTGTCATTGGAAGCACATATACTTTTAAAGTCTGAAGCTATGTGACTTGAGGAGAGTGGGTCAAAAATTATTCCCAGATTTTGACAGTCAGTCAGTCACGGATTAATTTTTTAATTTAATAATCTTGCATAAGACAAATTAATTACGTTTTAAATTAAAACGAGCTCCTTTGTTTTTCTGCTGTTGTGAATGTTATTACAGTTTGTATTCTCTGAGAAAAGAATTCCTTTTAACTTTTTATTGAGCAATCATTCCTAGATTTTTCTACAATTACTTGATTATTTTAATTAAACATGAATTGAACAATTATAAATCTTAAAGAAAATGAAATTCAAGGATTATATTTATGATAATAAGATCCAAGCACGCCATTTCTGAGCAACAGCTGCGGTGTTTGACAATTTGTCCTTGCTAATGACAACTTTCACACATTTCAGTTAAAATTGGAAAGCAGAATGTCAGTTAAAAAATGTGTCTGTTGTACTGCTTGATTAATTAATTATTATTTAATATAAAATAGAACAAAGAAACCATAACTGACAATGTTGATTTTATACAAACCATTAGAAAATTATTAATTGCTTCAGGTAAAAATAAATAATTAGCCTCTATAATCAGGAAAAGCTGAGCTTTAACAGAAAACAATGAATGAAGTGGAGCACTTAGTCACTGCCTGGGCCAATGTGGCCCAAGGAGTTAAGGACTGCCTGAGCAGAGAGGAACTGGTTAGAGTCTTTCAGTGTGTGGGTTTGGACAGGGACTCAGAAGAGGTGGGTTGCATTCTTGGCTGCACTTGTCATCATTCCCTCACATGATCATTAGCAAATTAAGAGGTGCAAAATAATTTCCAGGCAGCTGAATGCATTTTTGAAAAGCTTGACCTTGAACAGAATGCCAGAATAACACTGCAAGAGCTGCTGGAGTTCATCAGGACAGGAGGAAGCTGGAGCAGAGAGACAAGAAACAAACACATGGAGCTGGAGACCAGTGAGAAAAATGCTTCCATTGAGTTCATTGAGGCCCCCAGGTTTGGGTGAGTGCTGACATTCAGCTGCTTTTTTTGTTGTTTGCAAAGAGTTTTTCTTTTCAGCCATGTTGCCGGTGCTCATTTGGTGCAGCAGTGGGAGTGTGCAGGTGTTTCAAGTGCTTTGCAACTGCTTCAGAATTTGGGTTACTCTCCCACTGAACAAATTGACATATCATCCCTTGTCACTTTGTTGTCTGAAGAAATCACCAATTTGAGTGATGAGTTCAAATCGAGTGGGAAACCGGGGGTGGATCCTCAGGTCGCACTGCTTCGAGCCAATTCCGTTTTGCAGAATCTTTACATTCAAAGTCTCAAGTAAGACATTATAATTATTTATGTGAGTTACATGATTTTGTGTGCAGGACAGGAAACAGCTGTCATTTAAATACTTTCCTTAGTGATTGCACAGTTGAGAAAAATTATTATGACTTTACTTTTATTATAAAAGCTTTTTAATGAATTATTTTGTTTAATTATTAAATTAAGTTTTGAGTGCCAAATGTGAAACAGTTTATTAATTTAAATGTTTTTCATATGTGTATTATATGCATAAATTTTGATGTAAACTTATCTTTTAATTTCAGAACAATGGTTGAGCATTTGAATGCAGAGAAAGAGAAACTGAGAAATGATGTGATTGATGCCAATCAAAGGGCTGTTTTCTTAGCACAAGAAGTGGATGACCACCATTCCAAACTGGAGTACTCCACACAACAGCAAGTTAAGTGAGTAATTATGCTAATGAATGAGTTGACATTGTGCACCAAATTTAGTCACATAACTTTTTTCTACATAATATCATATCATATATATACTAATATATAAATATGTTAAAGGAATTTGTGTTAGTGTGTGTGTGCACTGTTCTATTTCCTCAAATACTGAATGCATCCATGTTGCTCATGGTTACATTCTTTGTGTATTAATTTTGACTAATTTTCAGCGAATTGTTTTTAGATTTGATATTAATTAGTTTATATGGATTTAGTGGTAGTGGTTTTTCAGAGTATTTTTCAGACTTTCAGAGATTTTTTTGTAGAATTGATAGAAATTAGTTAGCGTGGGTTCAGCGTGGGTTTAGCGGGAGTAGTTTTTTCAGCGTTCCTTTTCGGATTTTCGGATAATTGTTGTAGATTTGATAGACGAATATTAGATTTTAAATAGAAATGGACGTATGTTATGCCATGACCATTAATAAGAGCCAGGGACAAACGCTGAGGACCGCAGGGATAGACAGGGATAGAGGACCTCAGTACGGACTGCATCATGCAACTGTAGCAATTGTATGTAGCTTGCTCAAGAGTAAGCAGACTGGAAGAGCTTTTTGTATTTACTTGAGACAAAGAAACAACTAACGTAGTATACAAGGAAGTCTTAGAAGAAAATTAAAGGGACTCAGGCTGCTACTTAAAAGACTACTGCAAGAATTAAGACAACGTAAAATGGGGACCACCAAATGGTACCGAAAATGCACAAATTTTCAGGACTGGACTTTAAAAAGCCCGGATGCCACAAATGGCTTTGTAATATTAAATGTTAGTGTAATTGTAATATGTCAATGAAAACAACTTCAATCTCATGAGATCTTCATTTGTCAGATTCTTTGTTCCCTTTTTATCATTTTAGCTTTTTTTAGATAAGAAGAAAGAAATGATCTGCGGAAACCCATTAAGGCTTCAATTCTGGGGCGATTAAGTTTATTACCTAAAACTTAAATAGTGAGTCACCGTTTAATAATTATACTCAAATATACTGGATATTGCATCCAAAGATAAATTCAAATCTTAATTTTTAGGACTCAGTACGATTTGGTCAGAAAAAAATGATACGGCCTCAATAAATTTCTTCCACTGCATTTACTTTTGCTTAAACTCATTATGTGCGACATACTGTATACTGTAAAATATATAGATTCTACTGACACATGATTATGTAGTTGTTATTTTTCATAAATAAATGCACTGTCTGTTCAAAAATTGTACATAATTTTTATGGTTTAGTGCAACGGGATTATCTATGGTGCATTCAGTTTTTCAGGAAATGTATTATTGTCTCAGATATTAAAGTATAGATATAGACATACAGTCCCAAGTCCCAGCGAAGGCGAAGCCCCCTAGTATTAAATACATTTAGAGTTAGAGAAATCTTTAAATTACAGAGTTTTGGAGCAGAAACACGCGGAGAAAGTCAGGGAAATAACGAGTCGAGCCAAATCAGAGCAGGACGCCGTGCTCGCCCAGAATTTGGCCCTGGAGAGGAAACTCAAGTCCCTGGAGGAAGAGGAGACCAGAAACAGGGCCATTATATCCCAGCTGCAGAGGGAGGCGAAGCTCTTCGAGCAGGAACACAAAGCGGTGCTCGATCAGCTGAACGCCGTTCAGCAGGCCAAGCAGAAGTTAGAAAAGGAATTGGAGAACGCCTCTCTTCTTCAGCAGAAGGCGAGTGGCTGGGTCGCGAGGGGGAGGCGAAGAGGTTGTCGAAGGGCGAACACAGTCCCCCTCTGTCGTGTTTCAGGTCTCGGAATTGGGAACGGTGTACAACGAAACCGAAGTCGTGTCTTTGCTGGAAAGGATTCGGATTTTGGAGCTGGAAAAGACCGATCTTCGCGATCGAAACGACGAACTGTCCGTCGAGGTGGAAGAACTTTCCGCGAAACTTCTCAGCTCCTCCGCGAAAAAGTGAGCGCATTTTGTTTCGACCTCTGACAAACAATGTGCAAAGCAATGTTAGCGAAATAATGTTAATTTCAGAGCGTCCAATTCGGAGAATTTGAGTTGTTTGGAGCAGTCCGCGGAGGAGGGGACGGGGGGAGGAGCAGTGAAGCGACGTGGGGATGCCTTTCTGCTGATGGACTCAGTGGAAGAGAGCGGAGGCGAAGAGGAAAGTCCTCGTCTGGGGAAAGTGCGGAAGTGCTCCCACGCGAAGGACTTTTCTGAGGCGGCGTTTGGCTTCAAAGGTGAGGGGGAAGGGGGAGGGGAAGGAACGGAAGGCTTTAGTGGTGGGGGTTTTGTTGCAGATTTGGAAATGCACGACGGGAGCGGCGGAGAGTGCAATGAGGAGGGGAAGTTTCTCCAAGTGGACGATGTAAGTGAAAGCTAAGACATTAACTTGTGAGGTTTGTGAATTATTTTGGTTTTTGGGGTGAGTGCAACGTCGATTAAACATTATTTAAAGGAATGACTGTCCATTTTGTTTATCCTTTTGTTTCGGGGTTAGGGAGACGATGAGCGAATGCAGTAGTTTGGAAGAATTGAAGGTGAGGAGGTTGCGCAGGTAGGAGAGAGCTTGATCAGCGACTAATGGAAGTTTGCTCCTTTTCTTGCTGACTTTCTTGCTTGAAGCGATGCTTCCAATTAAACATAAACCTCCTTTAACAGACTAATATATTTAGACTTTGGGTCATTTGGTGTGTTCTCTTGAAACAGGTGAGCGATTGCAATGGTGAGAACTCGTGTCAGATCATGCCCTTCTCGAAAGAATTGGAGCAGGTTAGTTGGATGATTTTCTTTTTTTGGCCGGAGTTTGCGTGACTGGTTTATCAGGGAACGGAAAAGTCGGCCATTCTGGAATTGGAATTCTCCAATTTATCGCTTCCTTTCCTTTTTCCCTTAAATGCTTGTATTTATTTTTCTAAAAGTTTCTTTTATTTTGGCCTCAAAAGACCCACAATATAATCTTTATTTGTAATTTATTAATTATTATTATATATTATATTATTATTTATTACATTATTTTATCATTATTTTAAAAAGCAATAATTTTAACTTATTTTTAATTTTTTTATTTAATAATATTTAATTTAAATTTAATTTGGCACATTTTACAAAGAATCGCTTTTCTAAATGTGGTCGCATTTTATAGCAAAGAGCACCAAACCGAAGAGGGGTTTTCGGATTGGAAATTCTCAAGAGCAGAGATTAAATATAATAATGGCTGACTTGCAGGTCAAAGACTTGTCATTCACTGAGTCCGTCTTTCACGAGGACTGGTGCGACGACGTCAAAGACACTCTCAAGAAAATTTACCACAGAATCGGCCAGCACGACGCCATGTTAGCGAACGAGGCGATTCGCGTCCTCAACCAAATCATAACTGAGAAGCAGACGAAAAGGGCGAAGGACGTCGAGGACAGTCTGAGGCACCGCTGCAAAGAACTCGAAGCCAGCCTGGAGCTGCTCAGGGAGGAGTACGAGAAGACGGAGGACTACTGGTCGGAGAAGCTCGAGGAGGAGAGAACCCTCTTCGAGGAGGAGCAGAAGCTCAGCGACAGCAAGTACTCCGACCTCCTCGAGAAGATCCTCGACTACGAGGAGACCCTCAACGCGGAGAGGGAGCACAAGCAGAGGCTGGAGACCATCGAGGAGAAGGACAGCTTCGAGAAGCAGGTGGGAGCCATCCCGGTGGGAGCCATCCTGACGCTCGGGGTGACACCCTCCAATGGCCGCCTAACGCTGGCTCGTCCCCAGGTGGCCGACATGGAGCAGGAGTGCCTGGAACTGAGGTGCAGGTTGGCGGAAACGGTGAGGGAGAAGGAGGCGGAGGCGGAGGGCCTGAGGAGGGAGATGGAGAGGCTGGCGTCGCGGGGAGAGTGCGTCGAGCGCGGGGTGCAGACTTGTGGGGAGGTGGAGAGGGGCGAGGGGATGAGGGCGCCTTTGGGGTGCAGGCAGCGCAGGGAGGCGAGAACCTTGTTTCAGACGAGGATGAAGTGTCAGCTGGAAGTGGATCTCATGAGGGAAGAGAAAGACAGACTTTTCCAACAGGTACGCGAGCACCACTAATTGGAAAAATTCTTTTGGAAAATTGGATGAAATTATGTTTGTCTTCTTTGTTAAGTTCTTTTTCTCCTTTATTTAATCTTTCTTTTTCTTTTATTCTCTGTGCGCTCTTCTTCTTTGTTTCTGGGGTCAATCTTAAGTTTTTCCATTTATCTCATTTTGATTTCTTCTCTTTTTTTCTATTTTCTTGAGTCTTTCTTGAGCACTTTTCTTATTTCTTCTTTACCAAATCCGGTTGGTTATTGGTCATTTATTTTTATTTATAAAATATAATATGTGTGCATGATATTACAAGTTTATAGTATTGTATAACCGTGACTGCTTTTGCAGATCACCGAACTCAAGCAGACGCTCAGCGATTTTGCCGGCAACAAAAGAGTCGAAGATTTGGAGCAAAAGTGCCACTCCCTCGCGGTCACCCTCAGACAACAGCAGAAGCAAACAGAGGACATCCTCAAGAGTAAGTCCACCCCTCATCCACCAGGCCAACCCCTCTCACGCCTTCTCTCCTTTCAGACACCTGGAACCAGCACAAGGCCGAAGTGAGCGACCTCAAGTCCGTCCTCAGGATGACCGAGGACAAGCTCAGGCACCAGACAGAAGTCATCCGGGAGCAGCTGGCCAAGCTGGCCAAGACGGACCTTCTGGTGAAGGAGCTGTTCGTGGAGAACGCTTGCCTGCTGTCGTCCCTTCAGAAGGCGGAGAGGGGCGGGAGTCCCGCGGGAGCGGCGGGAAGGCCTCCCTCTGGGTGGGGTGGGGGCCTCTATTGAGTGGGAGAGTAACCCTTTGCACTCGAGGATTGCCAACTCATTTATTTTGGTTACTTTTCACTTAACTCGGGAATATATCGCAAAATAACGATGACTCTTTAATTGTATAAAATAATTTAGGTTCCTTACACAAACAGTAGTTATAAAGTTAAACAAATTATAATATATAATAATAATATAATAATATAATATATTTTATATGTTTTCGCCTTTCGGCATTTAACAAAATGTACAAAATAACAAACAATAAACAACACACTCGTATAATGCACAATGACAAATGTTCAAAATTAAACACTTCACCACGAGTCAGCTGGAAGATCCAATAGCGTGTCCCGTTGCAGGGCCTTATTCTTCCCCACTCGGGTGAGGCACCGAGGAAGACCTGCCTCCAGGCACCGTTTGTATTCCGGATTCCATTGTATTGTTCCTGCCTCTGTACTTCCCCGCCCCTCTTCGTCGGTTGCAGCACCACATCTTCTCCTTTATCCACCCTGTGATAGCATTCTTCAGATGAAAAACCCGCATTGTCAAGGAATTTTCTTCTCTTTGTCTCCCAGCCCGATTCCTTCTTTCCAGCTCCGATTATTTCTCGGAGGCATTCCTTTAAAATATTATTTTCTCCTTTCCTTATTTTTATTTTAAAATTTGCGGCTTTCTTTCCTGTTTCTAGGCTTACTCTATCTCTTTTGGTTCCTTCTAGTATAATGTAGCCAGGAACAGCCGGGTCCACCCCTAAAACCCATTCCATTAATTTCTCTTCTCTTGTATTTCTCTTGTATGGCCTCTAACTTTGTAAATTCTTCCCATCCCCAGACTTCCGCTGCGTACGTCATTATGCTCTTCACCAGCGAATCGAACAAAAATTGTAGAGCATAAAATTATCCAAAAAAATGCATTTATAGTTTTTTTCCTAAAAACTACCGCTTTTGAGATAAAACGATCCAAAAAGTTGGATAAATTGTAATCGCATACTTTTCATAGGGTAATTTTTTCGATTGTTTTTACCATACATTTATACTTTGCTTGTGAACATTATAAATATATACTACGTAGTTATTCAAAGGCGGGAGAACATTATTTAAATATTTTTGGTCAGGTTAAAAGTAATTTTGATGATTTTAATAAATTCTAAAAGAGCAAATTATGAAAGTTCGAACTCGAACAATTGCTTAACCCTTTGAATCCTGACCTTTTGAAAAGGAAAGCTGATAATTGACATTGAAATTTTTTTGAAAATTTCCATAAATAAATTGGGACCGCAAATTGGTGGAATTGTTTGAAATAATTTCCAAATAGGCGTTTCAGCGCGAAGCCATTAGGATTCAAAGGGTTAAAATAGTTTTTGATAAGGAAAGGCAGTTTAGAGTGAGCTGTTAAGACTTTGGGAATATCATTAGCGAGTGCAAAGGGTTAAATGTTTGCCTTATGTCCGTGAGAAAACGATCAATTCGAGCTTTTAAGGTTTTCGGCCTTTCGAAGCTTTCGAAATGAGCTCGAATATGTGCCTGAGTTAAATGTGGAGGAGATATTTCGGGACGAAAACTATTAAAAAAGATTTTATGCCATTGATTAATGCAAAATGGGCCTTTGCTCTGAGATTTTCTTTTGTTGATAATTTGTCATGATTCGTTGCTCTTTGAATGTCGTCTGCTTCGGCAGAGTTTTATTTTTATTTATTTGCAAAAGACGCAGCCATCGCTACACAAAGCTCACATTTTCCAATCAGTCATTCGTTTCCATTTCGTTTCCATTTTGTCAGTGAAAAGCAAAAATGCCAGACTCACCTCTAATTAAAGCAAAGACTCGGTTATTCTAATTAAAAGCGACACTAATCACTGCAAAGAATGCAATCCAATGCGCAATGAAAGCGGCGGCGTTGCCTTCGTATTTGTTCGTTTTCATTCCCAAACGCTTAATCATTCCTTTGTCGGAGCCTCTTCGAGTTCCTTTGAGGAACCCTTTCCCTCCAATTGCCGTCTTTTCGTTTAGAGAATTCACTGAAATCCTACAATTTCCAAAACTCCCAAAATTCCCAAAATTCACTCATAAAAACATTCAAAAACTAAAAAATTCAAAACTCATAAAAACCTTAGAAAATCAACTATACTTTTTAGACTTTAGACTTTTAAGTATTTATTTGTGGTATCTTTTTTCGACAGCCATTTTGAGTTTTCCTCGTACGTCTTTTTATTTTAGGCCTTCTAATTTTACTTCTGAAGTTCATTCTTCTCTCTCCAAAGTTTGCTTTTCTTCACCAATTTTAGAGGCTTCCCTCGTCCCTAATTATGATATAACGTGTGAAAAGTCAACGCAACCATAAGCGATTCGTTGATTCTGCCAAAAGGGCTCATTCGACCTCGTCACGGCAGACTCAATTGCGTGCGAAGAGCGATTCATACATAGAGAGAGAGAGAGAGAGAGAGAAGAAGGAAGATGACTCAGTGAGAAAGAAAAGAGGAAGAAAGCATAGTAATCGATTACTGAATGGAAAATGTAATGGCGTCGGCTCACGCAAATGTCCTCCGTTCAGAAGTCTGAACGCGAATGACTCTTCTGTTGTGGCCTTTCGAGGGGGTGGCTTTCCAAGTGCCTCAAGGGTGTCTTATCGTTGTATATTCCGCCATGTTCTGTTTGTCAATATAAATTTAGAATGAATTTCCGGCGTTTGGTGGTTGTTTTCCTCTCGAAGAGATTCAGGTATGAATCACTCCTCAGTTATTAAAGACTCATCTCGTCTTGCGAAAAATCTCGATGAGTCAGAGCGGAATGAAACAGAGAGAAACAATCCCGTGAGAACGTTCCTGCGCTGCTCGACTGATTCCCACCTCTTTCTCCACAGGTAAAAACTTTTTTGAGTTTTCCTGGCGGCCATCTTGGCTTTACCCCGCGGCTCTCCCTCTTAAGCTAAACTTGGGTTTCGCAAAGAAAACATTCCAACTATTTCAACAACTGCCCTAATTATTAAATCGAATAGGGGTTGATGAGAAGGTCAACTAGGGTGAGAATGCAAACAAACAATAAACATTCGCCTACAATAATTTATTTATTTTACACTTAAACTATTACTCCGATTAAAAACAATGGGAGCGTAAATGCTTACAAAAACGTAGGCCAAATCCAAGAAAAACCCCTGGGGGTTTTGGGTGCGTATAAAATAAGAAAAGGGGAGACCGACTCGGTTCGGACACTGAAAACACTCCGAGGTCACCGGACACCCCTCGTGGGGCGCCCCGTGACGTCACCGCCGCACCACACTCATTCAGGTCCGCTCTCAGAAACCTGATCGCCACATTTCGATGACTCACGTCACGACGGTTGTTAAGTCGCTTCCATCTTAATCATGATCACCACTGGAGCGGCCAATGTTTGCTCTCCCATGCAGAAATCCCTCCCCGCCCGTCCTCAGCCACCTCCTGTTGGCACCACTGCCCGATGGCCGCCCGCCAAGGACGCAACCAAAATAGTCGCCCAGACGAGCGGGAGCGACGTCCCGAGGGAAGAGGCGGGACGGGAGTGGTTGGCTGCACTGTGGTCCCCGAGTGAGAGAAGTATGGAAAGCCCTGAGAAAAGTTGTTGTTCGGGGGATCCCTCAGAGGGTCTTCGTCCTTTCCAGGAGGTCCTCGACGAATTTCTGCAAAGAGGATCTGTTAGGAGAGCCCCAGGGAGAGCAGGGAGAGCCTTTGCTTACCTGCACGTCGCTTCTCGACTTCTTCGCATCGGCCAGGATGACCTGAAACAAAATTCACTGAGTAGTTTTTATGTATTTTCAGTTGTCTTTTTCTGCCAATGAACAGCCAAAGTCACCCAAAAACGTAAGGAACGTTTTCTTAATTTGTCGGGAAAAAGTGAAAAGCAAAGAAAGATGAGGAATGAAAGAAAAAAGGGAAGAATAAAGAGAATGTGGAGAAAATGGAGAAAACAAGGAAAGATGGGGAGACGGGGAACTCAACAACTCTTCCACCGCGCCTGAGAAAACCACAGAGCGCACTTCCGCCACCAAAGCCAACATGGCGGGGCACTCACCTCCAAGTGCTTCCGCCGCTGATCGTCGGAGTCCATGTCCAGCAGCTCGTCGATATCCACCTCGACCTCCACTTCGCTCCCCTTCACAGTTCCGCCCTGAAAAGACAAAAGGTTCGCCTTGGGATTAGGCTGCGAGGAGAGTGGGAGAGTGGGAGAGTGGCAAAGTGGCAAAGTGGGGAAATGGGTTATCCCGGGAAACACGCGGGTGGCAAATGGTCGCTATGGCAACGAGCAAAAGGCGGCAGAGAAAAGGGGAAACCGTTTACACTCTTTTCTTAATTTTGTCACCATTTTGCTAATGTGGCAACGCTGTTCGGTTTGGACTTCCTCAGAAAAACTACAGATAGAATTTTTATAGATAATTTTACGCTCTGCAATTTCCGTCTCAGTTAATTTTATGATAAAACTATTTTGCTCAAAATGGCAAAAAACCAATTTTTTTCCAGCATCGGATCGATGTTATACTTTTATAATATATAACCAAGTTTGAGCTTGTCAGGCATTTATGTAACCGGGGGTTAGTTAATGGGGGATGGGCGATGGGGTGCAAAGAAGTTTTCCAAATTGATTTTGGCGGGAAAAGCTTTACAGATACGAAAGACTCCAATTCTCTGATATATTTGTTAACTTTATCGGAGACTCGTGAATCTGTTGAGAATCACAGCAGATCAAAAAGATGTTTTCTCCGATTGGCGATAAGTCTTTTGTTTTCGAATGCTCACATAATTTCTAGATTTGAGGGTTTTCGAAGTCAAAAGATAATAATTAAAACGTCCATCGCCAGAGTGAGTTGACCATGTCATGAAAAACTCCCACATATTTTTTATTATATTATAATATAAGTATAATCGTTCGGGCAAATGTTCAGCCGTTCAGATCGTTCAGAAGGAGAGTTTATTTCTATTTCATTTGTTAATAACTGAACTTTTTTTACATCTGCAATTTAAAAAAAAACATCAAAGAAAAGTTTATATCTTTTTAACCTATTTTATATACTTTTATTCTTCTTTCTTTTTATAATCTTTTATTTAATTTCAACTTCATATTTTTTCTGCCTTTTGTCTTTTCGTTTTTATCCTTTTTTTCCTGCGCAAATTTTGCAATGTTCATTCGCACTATTTTATATGTTTCATCAACATTTGTTTTCCCGCGACGTATATATGGATAACAATGGCACAAGAATGAAATTTCACCAGCAGCAGGAAAACAGGTACGAGCTGCCACTTTCTTCAGAAAAGTAATCCGGAAGCGAAGAATTAGTCGAAGAGATGAGAATCGGGAAAAGACGAACAAAGGCGACTTCTGAATATTAAATCCGAATTAAAATTCACACATTTATGAGCGAGTCAAACTCTCACGAGGTATTGTGTCCACCTCTCTCTCTCTCTCTCTCTCTCTTTTCTCGGCAGAAACAATGAAAATAATAACTTTTCTCCTTAATAAATTATCTTCTGCTCTTCGTCAGCAGTGCAATTCAAAACCAATTCTGAGCTGTCCTTCGACATCCCATCACATCTTCAGGGCCGTTGACTTCAATCCTCGTTTCGTCAGCCGACTTCGCTTTCGCAAACATTCGGTGCCAATTAGGAAGCACTCGAGTAAACATTTCCCTTTGGGGAGAGCAAAGGGCACAACCAAAACTCCGCTTGATAGTTCTCCTGGCAGAACAAACCACGAAGCAGAAAGCAAACGGACAACCGACAAAGTCACGAATCGGTGCAAAGGGCGCCGGGAGGGGACAAAAGCAGGACATGAATACTAACAAGGGAAAACAAAGACGTCTGCTTTTCCGCACTTTGTGGGAAACAGAAGAGCAATTTGTTTGTAGTAATTATAATTAATTGAGGAGACGGGTCGTTGCTCCTTCGCCCTCCATCTTCCACCAGGACGGAGACTTCCTCTTTCTCCTGTCGATGGCTGTCACAGCAATCCTTTCTCAAGGACAGGGCACTTCGGGACAACGGCCACGAGGAACTCGTTCTGTCTGAGGGTGAGTTAATAAACTTAATTAAATATTTCAAATTTCTTTTTAATTAAAGTAAAAGTAAATAATTGCAGGAAGAGAGAAGAGAAAACACGAAATATAGAAAAGAATAAAATTAAAAAACAAAAGGCTCTTTGGGGGCCCTCGTCAGCAACAGGAACACCACAGCTGCCAAAACGTGGGCGTCCATGGCGACCACACGACAGGAAATCTCCGTGAGAAACCGCTTCTTCTGTCGCGCAGGTGACGACCACATTTCGCCGACAGTTCCCAGAAAAGGACTCGCCAGACATAACGACATCATAAAAAGCACTTTTCTATCCTCGACAGCACGAAAATATCACCGAATCCAAGTGTTGGTGTTAACATTCGGCTCGCCCACCTCTCCCAGTGTTAATCGGAGGAAATTCCCCCAATGAGTCCCTTTTCGGGCGAAGATGACCAAAGTAAATCAATGGCTGTCCTCTTTTAAAATAAAATTTCTCTCTCTGAAAAAGCTCAGCTTTCGCCATTTTATGAGTTCTCTCTTAGAAAAATGGGGAGCACCTCAACATAAAATATGTGCACTTGAGAAGCGGATGTGTCCTTTCTTGAAAAGGGTGTTCTCTGTTGGGGTTGGGGCGATGGTTTAAGTGTCCGACACAACCCCTTCACATGGCGATAACTGAATGAGTCTTTCCACCCCTTATTGATAAGGAGGTGGAAATGAAAGGCCGAAGACAAAAGTCTTGTCTCCGCCCACGAGCAATGAAACACTTGAAAAGAATCTTCTCTAAAGTTTTCAATAAAAAAGTCATTAAAGAGTTCTCCAGGTGAGAATTTGAACCAATTCAAAGAAGAAAAAATTTTAAATGAAAAGAAATTTTTTTAATACACATTATAAAAAGTAAAAAAGTATAATAAAAACATTTAAAAAATAAATGTATACATAAAATCAAGAAAATAAATAAGAAATAATGAAAATTTAATGCAATAAATAATGTAAAAATGAGAAGCATATAAATAATAATAAAATATTTCGTGAGCAATTGTGGTCTACAGTTGGTCGAAACGAGAGAAAGTATATACAATGTATATTCACAATCAATAAAATAAATATGAGGGAATGAATGAAGGCTGTTTTGAGGTGGAATCTCAAAAAGATGTAAATGTAAAGATTATTATAAAGAAGTGAAACAACAAAACCTGGAAAAGTGCGCACCGTAAAATGGTTACACTTTCTGAAGACGAAGAGAAGAGTTGGCCGGTCCAGAGTGAAAACTCTTCAAATTAACACTAATTGAAACGCAAGCAATTTCCAGTCTTCCGACCGACCGGAAACGGAAGGACACAGAAGGACACTCACCACAGGCGACTCGAACAGCTTCTGCAGCTCCTCGTACAGCCACATCTCCACAGCCAACCGCTTCCTGATGAGGCCCATCTGGTGGCTCCCGTACTTCGCCGTGAGAAACTTCTCCCGCTTCTCCTTCACCTCAGTCTTCTCTATGAAGTTCACGTGCAGCCCCGCCTTCGCGGGGCCCCCCTCGCCCCGGACCTCCGACAGGATGCCGCCGCCGCCCGCCAGCCGACTCGTCGCCGTCACGCCGCACTCCATCTGCAAGAGGACCACAGTGAGGGGCGGCCTCGACCTCTGACCTTTGGGGGATGGGGCTCCATATAAGGACAAGCGCTTTCATTTCGAAATCAATGTTAATTTGTTTTCCAAGAGTCTGTTGTCACTGCGAAATGGGAAAGTGTTCGTGGTGGTCAATTGGTTAAAACATCAATTAATAAATGAAGATTAATTAACTGTTGGGCGGGGCGGAAGGAAGGCTGGGAATTAATATAATAATCTGTGTATGAGTTATGTTTCGGTTGGTTGTGGGGCGAAAGGAAAGAAGAAGAAAAGGAAAGAAGTCGGCCGAAGTGGTCGTCCGAATCAGGTTTTGGAGGTAACTAACCTAAATGAAAATTTTGACCAGTTTTCGAGAGGAGGGATCGGTTCCATTTATTCGATGACCTTGAGTGACCTTGTAAACCTTCCTAGGTTATGGTCGTCGAGTCGCGCACTTCCCGAGCTTCTCTCTCACTGCTAACCAAACAACGGTTCAAGCCTCCTTCGGCGAAACCCGCTAATTGGGCCCTAACTGTAGCTCGCCTCGCACTCCAACCCCTCCGTGGCGACGCCCTTGCGGGGAGGAAAGGGGTGCAGGCGAGCGCGGAGCAGGTGGTGCGCCCCTGGGGTGCTCGGGGGCGGAGGGGGCGGAGGGGGCGGAGATGGAACAGACAGATGTTTTCTCGTGCTCATTACATGTTTTGATAAGAAAGAATTAACTCTAAACACTGTTCGTTTAAATAAGCGGGAATTCGAAAGCAGAGCAGACTACACATCGGTGCAGGTGATCTGTGAGTATTTTGCAGAATGATGGGTGATGCCCGCACAAAGCCAAACACAAAAACATTTGCCCATTTCCTTTTTCATGAGGATTTGGGTGTTGACTCAGCCGAAAGAATGCTCAAATATTGACCCAAATGTAAAATTAATTCTGCTTAGACTTACGATTTCGGTAATAAAACGTCCTCCTCGAGTGCTTTTATATAAACAGTCCAACTTGAATCCTTCACAGCACAAAATTCGAAGACTGCACTGCAAACATTAGGGTTAAAGAAAAAGCCCTTCCAACTCAGATGGCCGAACGCCGAATATCGGAGGCTGAACAACGAAAACGCTGAAAGGACCGAAAATGAAACATGAAAATGCAACGAATATCTCCTCGGCCAAACACTCGACGATTCACTCGATAACGAACTGAATCAACAAAACCCTCCAGTCTTTTGTTGGTCTTTCTCTTCGCGTCGCCGCCGCCGATGACGGCGCTGGTGTCGCTCCGCTTCGGAGCTGCTTTGCGTTGGTTGCGGCTGCCGACGACAGATCGCGCGCTCGCGTCACGGATTTCAATAATGGCCGCCAGTGTTCTTAAATTTATTTTTCGTTGGCTCTCAAATTAAAGAAATTTTATTTGCTTTTACAAACTGTTCAACTCAGGGACGATCAATTATCGTTTTCCCTTTATTTTTCATCTTTTAATGAATATACAGTATATCTCCGACTCTCAAATAATATGGATATCATTCAGATGTTCACTTACTGTCAAAATGTAATATAATTAATGTGAGAGATCATCCGGAATTCCAGCAAAGGTTGTCTTAATTTCTCTATTTTAAACATCATCCTATTTTCCTTTTTCTAGCTTTTTCATTTTTTCCTGATTTTTCCTGCCTTTCCCATTTTTACCAATAGAAAGAATTATAAAAATGGCACTGAATTCTCCTGCAGTTTTTTGAAATTGAAAGGAATTGGCTGTGCTCTAAATGGGGCCAACTTAAAATACAAAAAAGAAATAACAAAAGTAAAGGCCAAATACAAAATACAAAGGAATGCAGCTGGAAAATTTGCGAAAATATTTTCACTTTCGTATCTGAATGCACACCAACATTGTCCTTCCAGAAACAAAGGCCGTTATTCCAACCAACGGTCATTCAAGAGAGAGAGTGCAAAGGTCAGTCGGGTCAGGTCCTGTTTCCAACAAAAGACCAATAAGCGCGCGTGTTTTTATTTTTAGGGCCCGATTTCTCCGAAGGGCCCATTTTCGGCGTTTGCTCACGGAATAGGTCGCTGAGCCGATGAGAGCAGAAATGGGGGGCGAAAGGCCGAGCGCGTGCGCCGCCATATTGATTCGGGGAAATCTCCGGGAAAGCGGCAGAACTGCGTGAAAACAGTGTGAAATTTCGCCATGTGTTTTTGAATTTGTCCGCGTGTAAAATGTGGAATTTAAATTTTCTGCTGATCATTTGCTCGCTCATAGTCCAGGCAAAATGCGTCGGAGAAAGAGAAAACGGACTGGGCGTTTGCCTCGAGAGTTTCGACGTTCACGTAGACAAAATAATAAGGGCGCAGGACTCGAGGGCGATGGGGGCGAAGTACCTGAACGAGGCGGAGGTGAACACCAGGGAGGACTGCGTCAAGTTCTGCTGCGAGACCCCCACCTGCGATGTGTTCGTCTTCGAGCAAAAGGTGGGTGAGTGCAGCCCTTCGTGGGGGGCGAAACCCCGGCCGCGTGCGCCGCCATTTTGGACATTCAAGGTTACATGAACTCCCTAACATGCTCATATAGTTCGGAATGTATTAATTATAAATGAAATGTGAAAAGTCCTCAAAATTCGGTGTCGGGAGAAAATGGCGGAGGGTCAAATGTCAAAAAATTAGTTTTCCTTAATTTTCAACAAAATGCAAAGTTTTATTGTAAAATTAGCCAAAAGTAAAATTGTAGAGGATGAAATTATGTATAAAAAATGTATAAATACTTTTCTTGAAAAGCTATTTATAAATTACTATAAAATACTTTTGAGTGTTAGTCTAAATATTTGAAAGCAAGAAAAAGTTCTTACGGTGAATATAGCCTTGTTTTTTACAAGAATAATAAAAAAAGGAGGAAAAACATTATTTGACATGACATATGGGAAGAAATAACACATTAAATAAGAATAACTGTGTTGCGGTTAAAAATAAACTGATAGTATTTAAATAAAATATGAAAGTTGGACTGCATATGGAAAGGGGATCCGCATAAATGAAAGTGATGAAGATAATTCAGATGAAAGAGATACAGTGCGGGCACGCAACAATTGGCGACGCCACGGAGTTTCCTTTCCTCACTCCGAATGGAAATTAGGGCCGACAGAAACAACCCTTTCTTTCTCTAATCGAATATTCGAGGATCCCTCTGTGGGTTTCAGGTCCCCGGAAGTTGTTATTTGTTCCACTGCGGTTCTCCCGAGGATTTCAAATGCAAATTCACTCAGCACCGAAACTACACAAGTGCGGTTTTGGCATTGAAAAGCCGCCTCGGGGAGTTGGAGAACACCATCAAGTTGTCGAAGCACGAGAAGGAGCTCACCATGCTGAGGTGAGTGCTCACGACGACGACAGCAGAGGAAACTCACTCTTTCATGAATCCCCACAATTCCAGGAAGATGGATCTGCCTTCAGACACGACCACTTTCCTCCCTTTGAGTACAAAAGTGCCTGCAATAGCCAACCAGCCTAAACAGAACGCCACAAGTAAGTAGAATTTGCTTGGGGAATGCCATGTCGGTGCGTGGGGGGGAGGGATTAAAAAGAGAGGAGACTGTGGGCGAACAGTGCCAAATTGTGCATTTCAATTATTTGCACTTGACAGAAAGGCACTCGAGTCTATCGTCTCGAGTGTTGTGTTAAGAAACCCCGGTGGGAGAAAGTGGCTGAAGATGCCTTCCGCAAGAGGAGATTGCGCTCTTGATGGGTCTTTGCCTCGGCCTTCACCCACGCAGGCTTGGGCAGCCCTCCTCCGCCAGCGAGGGCTGCACCGCCGCCTTTCCCGGCCTGGGGAAACGCACACAGAAGGAAAACATCCCCCTCACCCTATTATTAACGGTAACATTCAACCGCCAAATTGTTCTTTGCCAAAGTTGGCAACAATTCAACGCAAAAACGGCGGCAAATTCAAATCTCGCGTTAACTTTGGGCCGCCCCGCATAGAAAATGAAACAAGTGAATGCAAAATTGGCAGTCGGGAAGTGTCCTTTACATTCTTTCCGGTTTTCCCCAGATTTGGCACCAAAAGGGCTTTACCTTGCGCATTTCTTATTTGGCCGCGATTGCCCACGTCCCACGGAGAGCCTTCCATTGTCCCAGCAAACCGGACACAACACCATAAGCGCGGTTATGCTCTCTGCCCTCGTTCCGCCAGACCAGAGCACATTTCTCTCTGGCGGTGCCCACTCAAGCCAGAGATTAGGTGGGCTCATTCCCTGAAGTCGAGGGGCCTTTTTCGGGTTTGGCGCCTCTCGGAGGGCCTAATGGGGGGTAATAGTCACCATGCAGTGAAATCCCTAAACATGTTTCATCAGTTCAATTATTTTTCAAGGAAGGACTCGCTTATACTAATTAAGATCCGCCTATTAAAAATAAACTTTTTGAGTCGAAAGAGGAAATTGCGAAACTTTTTGTGGTTCTGCGGCGGCCATTTTTCCTTTGACGATTATAACAGTAAAGTTTAGGGATTCTTTTGGCCATTTTTCCTAGTGGAAACCACAACGGCGACGCTTCCAGCATTTTTTCCATCCTTTGGGAGACAGCCTTACCTTGCCGAGGCTCCCCGTGGTGCATTTCGAGTAGGACGACAGCCCCCTGCCGTTGTCACCGCCCCCCCAGAACAGGGGCGGCCTCCTCAGTTTGGAAGTCATCCCCGTCGAGTTCCTTCCTTTCACTCCGATCACCACCTCACTTTCTATCGCAGAAGTCGTTTTTGAGGAAACCGGAAACCTGAAGATCACTTCTTGGCCGACCCATATAATTACAACTTCCTCTCTTGTCTTTTTTCACGCTTTCACAATCCATTAAGTTCCTCGGTCATGCGACTGAAAAGTTTCCAAATTAAACATTGCAAAACTCTGCATCGGATGAACAATTTTCCAGGCAAAACGTCATCCCCCTTTTGATTGGAAGCAAAATGGCGTCGTCAGGGCGAGGTGTGATCCCTGGCAAGGCTTTGGCAGAAGCAAAAGGGTTTCTCACGTTTGTTCTCTGTTCGCTCGAGCGATGCACGCTTTGCATAAGGAATTAATTAAAAACATTTCGTCACGGCGGTTAATGAGAAAAATGGCCGATTGTGTTTTGGGGATTTTATTGTTCTTTTTCGGGTCCTTCCGAGTGTTTCCTTTTATTTTCCCTCTGCGATCCCTCCCTTTTCTTTTCCCTTCTCAGATTTCTCTAAAATTCCTTCTGACTTTCCTTTAAATTTCCCCGATTATTCGCTCGAGTCATAAATAATTTCCACTTTTATGCGAAATTTTCTGCTTATTTATTTAGTTATTATGAGAAGTAAACAAACTTTTAAATATTAAAATACTATAAATATATATAGTAAAAATAAAAATGATTTATTATAAACAAATAATAATTTTTCCCCTTTTCATTTATATTCCAACGGGATACATTTATTTACAAGCATTTACACATTTTTTATTTATTTATAAGCATTTATTTATTTATAAGCATTTATTATTTACAAGCATTTACACATTATTTATTTTTTCAATTTAAGCTTCCTTTGGCCTGCTAATAAATTTTTACACAAATTAACACATCACATTTACACTAAAGATTTTTACATTTTACACAATCGTTGGTCCATTCTCTAAATAAAAAAAAATAAAATAAAAATGAAATATAAAATTTGTAAAAATAATATTTTGAAAATATAACAAAATGTAA
Source organism: Brueelia nebulosa (assembly GCA_028293925.1). NCBI lineage: Eukaryota > Metazoa > Arthropoda > Insecta > Psocodea > Philopteridae > Brueelia > Brueelia nebulosa. The sequence continues at coordinate 716,647 of JAQIBA010000011.1, forward strand.
TATTTTCCGACCTTTTTCGTATATTTATTTATTAGTTTGTATAACTTATAAAAAAACAAATTCATTAGTTTTTGCTTTGTTTATAGTTGTTTTCACAATGCCTTTAACTGCCTTTAACCACATATCCATATTTTTAGAGTTTAAAGTAAGCAAACAACAGAAGGAAATTACTTATGACTCGACCTAAATAACCGCCTTTGTCTCCTGAGGGACCACCGCTAACATTTCTTTGACTTCACTCTTTCAAAGCCCAACTTACGTCCCAACAACCACACTGTCCTCATCCGACGGAGGCTTCGCTTCGCACCAACCGAACGACCCGACCGCCACTCAATCCTCGAATGAATTCATTCCCGGACCGAAATCACCGCAAAAGCCTCCCCACCCAAAGAAGACCCCTCTCGCCCGGGCAAATCAACCGGGACCGCTCTCTTCTCTCAGTCCCTTTCGGCCGCAAGTGGGGCCACCGTTCTTCGGTGAGCCGAAGAGGTGTGTGTGGTGGTGGGTCGAGTGGAGGGCGGGGGTGTGAAGATGCAAAGGGCCGGGGGGCCGAGGGGGCCCATTCGGAGGAGCATGGAGGGCAGTTAGGGCTTCCTCACGAGCGAGTGTTGTACCGTTATTCAAGGCCAAACGAGAAGCCTCGGGCTAAAACTTCAAAAGTTCACCTTTAGTCTGACCATTTGTTTCTCCCGGCTCTGTTATTATTACTGTTATGCCGATGAGAGAGAGAGAGAGAGAGAGAGAGAGAGAGGTCGCCTTTCTGTGCGGGACTCTTCGGGATGCGCGCTCACTCTTTTGGGCATAAGCTAAGCATGGGTGCGCATAATGAGTCGGCAGTCGTCTGCTGGGGGGGATTTCGACCCAAATACATTCGACGTCACTTGCAAATCTCATACATAGTAATTAATACAATTGTAATGGTTCAAAATGAAAAAAATATAAACTTTAACTCCGCGCAATGAACAGTGGCTTTACTTATGTAATTTTTTCCCCAAACTTATTATTACCATTAATTTTACATTTAATTGGAAAATATTCAAAAAGACGCTTCAAAAGCTAACTAAATCCCCCTCCCCTTCTGTTCTAATTATATTGTTCTGTTCTTAATTAAACAGTTACCATTTGAAAGGTTTCGGAGATAAAATTTTTAAAAGCATAAAAATATGGCATAGTGAGGAATTTTGGTGCTGGAAAAACTTTTTGAAACTTTCAGCAAAAAGTCCATCACAGTAAATGAATCGTCATGGATAACTCACATACAGTATTTCTTTTTTGGATATTTTAAATTATACACTGTTTTTCCTATAAAAATCATTATTTATGCATTTATATGATATCTTTTTGTTAAGTTTTTTTTTAAGGAAAAAATCTATTGGCCGATTTGGTCTTCTGAGAAAGATAAATAATAAGTTTTCCTAATAAATATTTTATGTTACAATTAATAGTAATTAATGTGACAATTACATTTTATAATAATGATAAGAAAAAGATATACGTCATTGTTTCTGACCTAAAGTTGGTCGTTATCTCCGAAATCTGTTGACGACTCCAACTCTTTCTCTATTGTCTGCCCTCAGAGAGTCGCTGCAGCCGCTACCAGTTCGAGTGCAGAGGAACCGGAGACTGCATCGCCATATACAACGCCTGCGATGGCATCCCCCAGTGCGCCGACGGGAGCGACGAGGCCCCCGAACTCTACTGCCCCACCGCCCCCGGTAAGCCCCCGCCCCGCCCCGCCCCCTCCCCTGTCTCTCCCCACCTCCACTCCCCGTCTTCCAGGCACGCCGCATCCGAGGACGTTCCACGAGCAGCTCCTCAACCTCAAGGAAGGCGGTGAGGGCCTCCCCCGGCCCGAGAAGGCGCTCGACGTCCCCGCCTCGACGGAGCCTTTGCTGGGGGCGCAGCAGAGCCCCGCCAAGCCCCCCCCGCCCCCCCGGCAGCAGCAGAGCGTCTCCGCCAAGGGATACTTCCCCTACGGTAAGCCTCACCGCTCCCTCGCCCCTCCCGGGCTTGATAAGGGTCCTTGTGCAGGTTATTCGCGGCAGAACAAGCAGGTGGCGGAGGCTTCGGCGCAGAAGCAGGCGAGGTACTACGGGAGAGAGGGGGAGATGGTGCAGTACCCGGTCGGCGAGGTTCAGTGGCAGGGGTACCAACCCCCGAGAGTGGGTGCGTGGTTGTTGGGTTTGTGTTGGCCACAGGTCCATCGGAAAGGTTAAATTTGCGTTTCCTTTTCAGAGGAGAGCCACAAATATAGCGCTAAGGGAAGCGAACCGGTTCCTGAGAACTCTGACAGGTACAGTAACTCAGTCCCCGATGCACGGCTTTCCCACATTCACGCTCGAACTTATTATCTCTGCGACCTTTCACCTCACATCATTTCCCCTTCTCAACTCGTGGGAGGGTCTCTGGCCCCTTCATTGTTCCCCGAGGTCGTCAGCATTTTCAGCACTTTGACAAGACCTCTCGTTTATTGCAGTCAGTACCCGGTGCCATACAGTAACGAAATAAACCGCGGGGATTACCTCAAGTATGCGGCGGCCACCGGGAACGGCTACTACCACGGCGCGGGGCCCATGTACTACCCGGGGCCCAACACCTGGCCCCAGCACCTGCACGGTAAGCACCGCGGCTCACGGGCCCTCCGGGACAGACCCATTATTTCTCTTCCATTCAAGGCGTGGACGTCCCTCAGAGACCCATGTACGGAATGTCCGGATCGGCCCCGTCCGACTACTACTACGAGGATTCTCAGCTCAGGGGAAGGTTCCCCGGCGTCCCTCAGGAGCCCAGGCCCCGGCAGAACCCCGACAGCCCCCAGGTACTCCCAAACACGGTCCCCAACCCGAGCGGCCACTGAGTCGGCCTCTGTTGCAGCAAAGCGTCCCCCCTCAGCACTCGGAGCCCCCCCAGCAGGAGGAGCCCAAGAAGAAGGAGTCGGTGAAGAAAACCTTGGAGAGCGTGAGCCCCCAGTCAGTGGGGACCGCCAAGGTGGAGACGAGTTCTGCCGCTGCCGTGGGGGGGCAGAAGCCCTCCCGGCAGATCGCCGAGCATTTCAAGATGGCGGCGAAGGAGAGTGACGGGGTGAACGAGCGGCCGAGCGGTGCCATCCTGTCGTTGACTCTAGGTGGGTGGCTGGGTGGTTGGTGTTGTGTGCGGAGAGTGAGGGGTGCGTTCTGTTGCAGGGTTATGCATAACCGGGATCATGATCACGTTGGTGGGGTGTCGTCTGCGGGTGGTGAGGAAACGCATGCGCAGAAGCGGCAAATCGTCCTATGCGCACGACGCTGATTTTTTGGTCAACGGAATGTATTTGTAGATTCGCTTTTTCTCACTTTTATTAATGTTATTAGAATAAAATGTTTTTGTTTAAACAGGGTGGAAGTCATTCACATACATTCATTTCATACTTTATAAATTATACATATAATTTTTATACAGTACAAATGCTTTCCTGTAAAAAGAGAATATTTTGTTGGAGTTAATTTAATTTATTTCGTGCTTAGGCATATTTATTAATCAAATATCTCATAAATATAAAATCCCAGACTACGTCCGTCCGTACGTCCGTCCGCGACTTCGGTTAAAGTCGGAATATTTCGGAAGTGTCCGCAGTAATGAAAGACGACGACTTTGCATAACTCGAAATGAAAGAAATAAATAAATTTAACAAAAGTCTTATTGAGGACGAAGGAGCAGAAGACAAAATGGCGGCGCGTCGCGGGGCGGGAATTAAAAGATGGCGTCCCCACTCGAGATTTTCTCCGCTTTGCCAGGCAAAGCAAATTGAATTTGAGACTGCGATCGTCGGCGGAGAACAAAAGAAATCCTCTCTTCTTCCTTTCTTTATTTTATTTACTTATGCGTCTCAAAGTCCTCATCATTTCCTCGGCGACTTTGTCTTAAACTTTTAAGAGCTTAGGGGTAAGACTTCCGTTTATTGCCTTCGGAGGGCGCGCGCCTCAGGGGTGTCTTCCACCCCCAGACGTCTTCTTCTCTACTGTTTTCCTCAATTTCCTCAAGCGATCCGTCGAGGAAAAAACCAGAAAATCGCAAAGGAAACGTTGCGATTTTAAGCGATGGACGCGCAGTCTCGCGGCAGAAGGGAAAACTCAAAAAAGGTAGGCGCTGTACTTAGCTTATGAAAGCTTAAGGTTCCCCGCAAAATAAGTAAAAAGACATTTAATTTTCAAAAATCGATTTTTGTGAAAAAGCAACAAACATATATACACAAAAATAAATAAATAAAAAAAAATAAAAAATTAAAAATAACGTTTATTCCAAACGAAGGAAAAAGATTTTCGTTGTGATTACGGCGAGACTTTTCCGAAAAGACAGAAGGAATTCGGCGTCTCCTCGGGGAGGGCCAACAAAAAATTTTCTTTTTGCCCGAGAAAGCCAAAAAATGCCTTCCACCCCCGCCCCCTCCCCCGCGCCCTTATTACGTAAACTTTCACATTCACCGTCGTCTGGGGGATTTCCGGCCGGAATTTACGAGGCCTTTTCCCTCCAAAAGTCACATTCCTCTGATAAAGTTTGTTTTTCTCCGTTTCCACCCCCGACGAAGCCGCTGCCCATGCCACCCCTCATTCGCACAGGTATTTCCTCCACCCTCACCAACATGGCGTCTTCGTTATTTTATCAACAAAATCCACTTTGCAAATCGATTATCCGGAGACAAATTAATTTTCATTGTTTGACTTGAAAGGGTAATTTTCGATTGTTTTCTCGGAGTTTTTTCGAATCATCCCGGATAAAATGAAAATGGCGGATAACCAAGTAGATTTTATTTGAGGCAATTTTCGAGGGAACCTCTCCTGCTGACAATTGGGGAGATGTCGAATTCCCTCTTCCAGATGGGAATTCAGTCAGCAAGCGCCAATTTACTTCGGAGGAAAACGAAAAAGAAAAATCAAAAATGCTCAGCCGATCGATTGTTGAACTGTAATGGAGATTAAATAGCCTTCTGGTTGGAAGGAAGATTTTCTGCATGTCAGTGTTAACACCCAACATTCCTTTTCTTATAAATAAAACACTATATTTTTATAATTATAAAATAGTATGGCCTTGCGTTTCAATTACCACATAATGACATTTGTTCAAATCTATTTTCAAAAATCTGATTAAAATTCTAATTGTAAATTTGTGAAAAATTCAATTATTCACAACTTTCCTTTTAATTCTGAAAACAAACAAACAGGGAACCGGCACGCCTTGAGAGCAGAGAAATTGCCTATAGGAACGTTTCAGGTGACTTCAGCCACTGCAAACCGCCAAAAATCAGTGCTCTCAGGTGTCGTTAACCTCCCCTAAAGAAAAGGGTTTGGGAGAAGACGAGATGCCGCTTCTGCGCCTCCCCATTCGCTGGAAACCCTCTTAACGCCTCGATTACGCCATCATGACGTGAGAGGAGCTCATCCCCACAAAAGAAAACTCACAAACATTGTATCAGTTTAAGATGTTCGGATTAGAGGAGTGGGAGAGGGGAGGGGAGTGGAGGGGAGTGGAGGGGAGGGCGGAAAAGACATTTCATCCCTCTTCTCGGCTCTCGTCAGGTGCGACTCCGGCGCTGTCGAAGGGCGGTTCGCTCAGGTGATGGAGTCGTCGGGTGAAACTGAAAGAAAGGGCGGGGGAGGCGATATTTGATGGTGGGGGTGAAGGGATGGATGCTGAGGAGACAGAAATATGATGGGGAGAGGCAGAAGGACTCGGAGGACGTTTCTCTCATTTTTCTTTCTCGGGCACATATTTTTTTAATCTGATTCTTGATAGGGAAAGTCCGGAGCTTAAAATGTCGATCGCTCGGAAAATGTTTTCTTTTCCTTCTCTTCGGGAAAGTAAATAAATATGATAATCGAGGGAGGATTCCATGCAGATTGAGGTCGATTTGTGATCTCTTTAACCCCAAACTCCGCGTCCACTCATGAAAAAAACATGGCGACGCCCCTCGCCCCCACCAGACCTCTGTACTCCGCGTACTCACTGTACTGCCCATAAAGACTCGATCCTTCGCCCCTTACACCGCCCCCGATGCAGGAGGGGATGAAAAATTCCACATTTAAAAGTGCTTTTCATGGCGTTTATCTGAGAGTTTCTTTGTCCTCGGGCTCACTCTGATTTGCCTTACCTTTGGCTTTCCTTTGGCTTTCCTTTGGCTTTCCTTTGGCTTTCCTTTGGTAACCATCCCGTGCATTCGACCTTTCCCTTCCTTTTCTGCTTCTCTTTTGGATTCGACGGCGTAGAAAATTCGTCGAAAAAGGGGAAATAAAGAGTATAAGAATTAGAAGAAAAAAGAAGAAAAAAGGAAAAAATGAAAAATCCCAGACCACTAATTTGTGTTTAACATCTCCGCGTCGTATTTAAATTTTCTGCGGGAAACAACAGCGCAAAACCTCCTCTGTTGTCCTTCGAAGGCGATGAGCAGTTCCCGTAGGAGTCAGCAAAGCATCCAAGGCAACAGCAGCCAAACAAAGCCAAAGAAATAATTTGTAATTGAAAACAGAGAGGCAGAAAAAATCCAATGAAAGTTCGCCCCTTCGCCCCTCCACCCCCTTTCCACTCTCCCCATCTTCTTTTCAAAGGAAAGAAGAAACTGATAAAATGTTAAAATTTAATTTTTTCCCCAAAATTTTATGGCTTCAAAATGGAAAATCATTTTACATAAAACACTTTAATAGTTGAAAACTTTTGATAATTTAATTGAAAAAAACGTGAAGTCGCAAAACTCTCTCTCTCTCTCTCTCTCTCTCTCTTTCTCTCCCTTTTGGTGCTCTCATTTCATTCACTGTCTTCTGCTGATACAATGGGGACAGTCCAAATGACTGCTACTCTTTGATTCTTACATTTTTTTGTCTTTCTTTCTTCTTTTTTCTTTCATTTTTATTTTTCCTACTTATTTTTTTTGTATAATTTATGTGTATTTGGAAAGCTCATCAAACGGAAGCGAACAGGAAATTTGGTGAAACAATAAAACAAAAATTTAAAGTTAAATCGAGGGGTCAAAATGACCCATTGCAAATTGACTAATGGATGACACGTTGAATCCTTTTATTTTTCTCTCTGCTTCTCATTAATAAACAACCGTCGCCATAACAACCGTCGCCATAACAACCTTACCTTCCGAATGTCTCCAAAAACCACAACCGCATTGGAAGAAATCATTTGCAAAACAAATTTAGAGAAAAATTTTACTCAAAAAATTATTATACAATTTTCATTGACAAAAGTTCAGCTTTCGTAGCACTCCCGCCCCGACAACCCCTCCACAAACCGCCCCCCCGCCGACCACCAACCCTCCACGCCTCCCCCGTTGTTGTTCTCCTCCCCCAACAACCCGCCCCCACCACACACATTGTTCGCCTCGTCCACATACACCCCCACCGCCCCCGTCGCCCCCACCGCCCCCGAATCCCAACCCTCCTTCATCCTCAACACCTGCTCCCCCACCTCCCGGCACTCCCGCAGGAACCTCTCCACCTCCCACCCGCCCCCGCCCTGGCCGGCCCACCGCCCCAACGCCTCCACCACGCCCCCGCCCGGCGAGGGCGGAAGGCTGCGCCTGCAGCCCCCGAGGGAAGCGCTGCTGTCGCAGCTGTCCCCGCTGCTGGCCGGCAGCAGGGGCGACTGGGAGCCGCGGCTGCTGCGGTGTCTCCTGGGTGCCTTGGGGGGCAGAGTGGCGCTGCAGGCGAAGCTGGTCCGGGACAGGCCCAAGAGGTCCGGGAAGCCGTTGGGGGCGTCGGGGGGGCCGGAAGTGAAGAATATGGAGGTTTCCCGGATGGTGTCGAAGGGGGTGGAAGAGAAGGGAAGAGCGTCGGAGCAGGTTTCCTCGGCGGGGGGCGTTTCCTGCCTGAAAAGAAACGGAGAATGGAAAAATGACATACGTTAGATTTGTGAGATGGGGAGAGAAAACGAGTTTTGTGTGGGCTTTTGTTTTCCCGCCAGAATTCATCCTCGCGAGCACTTCCGGTTTTCCCTTTTCCCCCGCGAAAAAACACCGGTTCCGGTTCTCCCCGTGACTCAACCGAAGATTAGTTGATATGTCGTTTAAAACTTCCTTCGAGGGTTGAATTTTAAGGAGTTTCTCCCGATATGAATCGGGGGTGGAAGGGAGGGGAGGGGAGGGGGAGGCACACCGCCGGCCACAAATTAGAAACTAAATGAGGTTTTGGCGTGGAATATATAGAAAAAATTAAAAGCGTAATTGGTTCTTTTTATGCCTCCCTCCCCCTCCCCCACCCCGAAAGGAACGGGGGGATGAAGAACAAAGAGACTGTGCTCCCTTCGAGGTGGTTCTCGAGGGGGTGGCGAGTTCTATTTCAATTTTTTGGGGGGAGGCTCAGAATAAAAAGCGGTCAGGAATTGACATCTGAGAGGAGACTGTTAAGAGTAAAGAGGAGGGGTGGAAAGGGGGTGGAAAGGGGGTGGAAAGAGCAGAAAAAAGATAAAAGAAAGCAAACAAAGAGTGTAATAAGTGTTGAGGAGTGAAAATGAGATTAGACGCGACCGAAACAAATTTTCTGGATTTTCCCGAGTGAGAATCGGAATGGGAAACTCCTTGTCGAGTTCCGCGCGGAAAAATTTAAATTTTTATCTTTTCCACTCAGAATGGAAGTCAGCAGTGCTGTCGCTTTTATCATCGCCTCCGCTTCCACCGCTTTCGCATTTTTCATCCCTTTGTCTCCACCGCGGCGCCCGCTAATCTGTGACAGATCGTCCGAATTCACTGGCCCGAATTTAATGGGGGTGGGGGCGCACAAATTAAGGCGCGAGGGGATGATTTATGAAAATTACAAGGAGCCACCCAATTGCGACGACGTCTGATTGCTGTCGTGCCTCGTTTACCCTCCTTCCTCCTAAGCAGAAATGCTTACCGCTGCAGTTGCCTCCCCTCTTTCATCCCCTTCTCCCTCTTTCCTTCTGCACGTGGAGAGGACATGGAGAGGGGTTCAAGTGTTCCATTGTTACCCGCAACGGAGGGGGACCTTTGCGCGCCTTCCTTTGAATCCGAATCCCTTCTCAGGTTCGCCCAGAAGGTTTTCCGCCCCTCAGGCGAAATCCTTCTTAGCCCAAAGGGGAGAGGGAAATCCGCGGATTTCGTTATTTAAATTTCATTGAAATTCCCTTCCATTGGGTTTTTGTTCCCCGAATGAATTTCCATTTAGGCTTTCCTATAAAAAAAGAGTTTTCCTCACCCTTTGCAACCGTCTTCGACTGCGTCTTCTGCTTCGGCCATCCTCGAAAAGGCCCACGACCTTCCGAGCCTTTCGTTGGCCGATCCTTCGCTCTCCTCCCTCGCATCCCCTTCTGCAATCAAACCAACAGGGGATGTTTTTCTTTTCATTACAGTATTAACAATTAATTTTATAAATACATCGGCCCTCCATTTACACGGTCTGAAATCTCAGCAACGTTTCTTTCGTTTTATATCTCATTCCTTCTACTTGTTTATGTCTGCTTCAGAATTTGTCTGTCATTCCGGGAACCGGTCAACCCCGCAAACGGAGGGACGAGTGTGCATGCTTCTGTCCCACTTACCCTTGAGTTGGCGGGGATTTTGGGTGGCGCCGGCCGGGCAGCAGTTCATCTTCTCGTAGTCCATCGGCCCCTTGTGGTTCATCTCGTAGCCGTCCACGAGCTCCCCCGCCCTCACCCCCTCCCTCACGTACCACTTTCGCTTCCTCAGGCTCCACCCGCAGTACGTGAGCAGCCCCGCGGCGGTCGCGAACAGCAGACAGACCGCCCCCACGGCGACCACCACCCTCACCGACCAGATCCTCACCCCCCGCTTCACCACCACCGTCAGGGTGATGTTCGCCTCCGACTTGCCCGCCTTGTTCTCCGCCCTGCACACGTACACCCCGTTGTCCTCCGCGTCGGCCGCCAGGATGGTCAGGCTGCTCGTCTCCTTCGCGATCTGCACCAGGTACAGCTTCTTCCGCCCCCCGCCCCCCGCCCCCGACAGGTTCCCTATTATGTGGTTCTTCCTCAGCCACCGAATGCTCGGCGCGGGCACCCCCGAGATGGAGCAGCTCATCGTCACGTTGCTCCCCTCCTCGCCGCTCTTCCAGGGGCCCATGGCCTCTATCCTGGGGGTGCACGCGAACTCGTCGAGCTCCAGCTTGTCCCAGAGCTTGCCCGCGAGGCGCGGGGGGCCCCGGCACACGGGGGGCACGCTGTGGGGCACGTTGCGCCGCGCCATCCACTCGCGCAGGCTCCTGAGCCCGCAGGAACAGTTCCAGGGGTTGCCCGCGAGTTCCAGCCCGTGGAGGTTGGCCAGCCCCAGGAGGATCTGCGGCTTGATGCCCGTCATGTTGTTCTTGTCCAGCCGGAGCCACTCGAGGGAGTGCTCCACCCCCAGGAAGGCCTTGCTCTCCACGTGGACTATCCTGCACTCCGACAGGTCCAGCTTGGTGAGGCGGGGCACCATCCTGAAGGCGTTGTTCAGCAGCCTGACGATGGGGTTCCCGTTGAGGCGCAGCTCCCTCAGCTCCTTGATGAACTCGAACGTGTGGCTGGGCACGGAGGAGAGGTCGTTGTGGCTGAGGTCGAGCTCGACCAGGTTGATGATCTTCCGGAAGGAGAAGCGGTGGATGAACTGGAGCTTGCACCGCGAGAGGAAGAGCTTCTGGAGGTTGAGGAGGCTCGCGTTGAGGAACTCGTCGGCGCCGATGCGTCGGAGGCCGTTCCCGGAGAGGACCAGTACCTGGGTGCCCGAGTCGAGGTGCCTGGGCACCTGGGTCATGTTCGCCTCCACGCAGAACACGGACTCCTTCCCGCTCCTCCACTTGCACTCGCAGGAGCGGGGGCAGTCCCCCCCCGTCCCCACGCCGCTCATCAGGATCATGGCGAGGGTGATGAGGGCGGCCAGGGCGTCCATGTCGGGCTCAGTGCATGTTCGGCGCCGCCTCTGCCTGCGGAGGAAATGAGCAGTGAGATGATGAGGAAACGCGCCGCAGGGCGACTCATCCCCCGCCGCTCCACACAAAGGCCCATAATCACCCCTCCGAAAATATCTCCTCCCCATAAAAGTTTATTATATTCGGGAAAAATAGGTTCGAATCACCGGCAGAAGACGGCGACAATGAGCTCGAGAAACAACGCTTTTGGCACGGAGTCAAATGAGCCACTCCCTCAGCCACCCCCACTCACCCTCAGGTGAGTTCGGAAATGGCGAAAGCATTCGGGACTGGCTTCCCGGGCGAGTTCCCCAGAAAGGGGGCTTCCAGGAACGATCCAGGAATGATTAATGGCCCGCTAATTGATATAAATATTGGATGCAGTATTTTTAGAGACCGTAAGTGACCTGTGAGCCTCGGCCATGAAGGGGTTACCCTCACTTCTGAGACACCGCCCGTCAGTCTTTGCATTTTTTTATGGAGACTTCTGATTAAGGGATAGGAGAAATCCTCCCCCTCTTCTCTTCTGGTTCGGCCATTGGGCCCTGTCAAAGTGGTCGTTGGCATAAAAGGCTTTAAAAGGCTTTAAAAGGCTTTCCGCTGGGGTCCTCGCCGAGAGGCGTTCGCCCTTGTCAAAGGGAGGGGGCACTGCTGCCGGGAAGTGGCCTGAATTATTAATAAATACTAATAGACGGGAAGAGGCGAACGGATTTCGTCGGCGTCCGCAGGTGGAGCGTTCTCTCCAATTTGCATAAGCTAACGTCTTTGGGCGGCTTTTGTTCTCTTTCGCTCGCTTTGTTTCGGAGGTTGATTAGTTTGATAAATCTTTGAACGCGGGAGAGAGGACACCCCTCGCCCCCAAACCCCCGAACTGTCCTCGAATAAAAGCGAAAAATAAAAACAAAAACTGTCGACACATTTCATTACGGGCAATACATAAAATAAATCTCGAGCTTATTAGATTTATAATCCGATACGCGTTGGCGAAGATTTATTATTTAGACTCGAAGCGAATGTGATAAATATATATAAGAAAAATGTAGGTTTTCTTTGTCGCAGGCATCGGAACTTGCTCGTTCCGCCCCTTCCTTCCTCCCTCCGTTCCTCCCCGGAAACGGAACTTTTTCAAATTATTTATTTGCACTCGTAAATAATATTTATTTATACATTTGCTCGCAATTTGCCGGGAAACATTTTGATTTTGTTTATGAAACGGCGATCGGAACTGGGGGCGGTCGCCCATCTCCTGGGGGATGAAGGCCGCCAGAGGGTGCGACGCCCGCGGAGGAGAGGAGCACTCGCTGCAAAGCCATTTCGTTTTAGGCTAAGTGAAATTTAAAAATGCATGGGAGGGTGAAAAGGGGCTTTTAATCAAAGAAAGTGAAAGAAAATAAATCAGCCCCGAATCCTTGGCTTTTTCATTTGGGGAACTTTCCCGGTGAATTAGCCTAAGCCTCGTTTCCTTTTCCTTCGCCAAAATCAGTCCGGGAAATCTCTCAATGGAAATCGTTTTGAAATGAATAATTAATTTTTTTGTTGGAGGTCATTGACTCGGGAGAGCGAATCCAAGCAAAGATAAGAGAAAGCGAAAGCGGACTAATTATTATTTATTAATTAGAAGCGAAATTAATATTGTTAAGTCCGAATACAATAAATATAAATACACTTTCTTGTGAATATATTATTCAAAGTGTAAAATGAGGTTTTCAATGTGGTGACTTCGCCAAAGTCTATTCAAAGTGTTTTTTAAATTAAATCGAAAGAAAAATAAAAATTATTTATAACAAAACAAAAAAGTGATGATAAATCAGTTTGAGGACGATTAAAATGACCGCAATCTGTTGAAAGAATAGTGAAAACAAAAGTATTATAAAACCCGAATTCAAAGAGACAAACAAAAAACCAAAAAACCAAAAAACCAAAAAAACAAAAAAATTAAAAAATTAAAACGAAACTAAAGAAAAAAGGAAACCTGAAGAAATTAACTAAAGAAAGGAACGTCTCGTTGCGAACGGCAAAGGAAAAAAGGAAGAGTGCAACAAGACGATAAACCCTCCAAGACTAATCGGCCGCATCTCGAACAAGGGAAAAGGGAAATAATCCGAAATAATCCAAATCACGTTTATCTCCGCATTCATTATTCATTAATAAAATTATTTATATAAAAACTCCGTTTTGAATTGAATAACTTTGCGGCGGTTTTCATCAACATCGGCATTGAATGTCAATTAGCTGAAATCTCTGCCGTTTCTTGGGAACTTCCCCCATTTTCGCCGCGGGGTGGGGGCGGTTTTGGCTTTTTCTTCTGCCGGAAGTGGAACGACTGCGAGCGCCGCCGGAAGCGCCATTTTCTCCCCCTCGCCCCCTCGCCCCCTCGCCCTCTCGCCCTCTCTGAGGGGCGAGGCGAGGAAAGGTCGACACCTAAAAGTGGGCGTAATAAAATGAAAGTCGTAAAGCGGAAGTAAAAGAAGAAAATGATTTGGGAAAGTAAAAAGGAAAATAGAAAGTGGGGAGTTGTGCAGGTTTAACTTTCTCTTAGGGGAGACACTGGAAATGACATTTTTTTGCTTTTCAGAATAAATTTTTCACGTTTTTCAACTTTTCCTGATTTTTCTTTTTTGGGGAGTTCAATGAGGAGTCGGATATTAGGACGAAATCTCCCGAGTTGGGGATTTGGATTTTTCGGCTTTTCGGGGGTTCTCATCCCCTCCCCACCTGCGCTCATTTATCCGACTTCGAACTTGCTCTCCTCTGCTCAGCTTTCCGCGAGCTTTGCCCTTTCGTCCTTCCAACATTTCTCTGCCTTCCCGAAGGATCCAGCCTAATGCAAAGGCAGAAATACTTTCCTTTTTTTTCGTTTTCTTCCAACTACAGGAGTGTGCTTTTTCTCTTCCCCCTCGTCTTCATTATTCTCTCCCTTTGCCAAATCAGGGGAGTGGAGCGTCCCCTCAACCCCTCCCTCCCCAGAGGGGCAAAAAGAGCGAAATCACGGCCTTCCAAAATTTAATTACGTTTGCACAAGTCATTTGCACGAGAGGGCGACAGGACAAGAGCGGAATTCTAACAACGAGGGCGGAGGGCGTCCGCTCCTTGAGATTAGCTTTGAGCATAATTTGGGGGCGAAGGGGTAATCGGCTTTGGGGAGCGCAGTCACAGTCACGGTAACCACCGCCTTCTTCCGTTCCGCGGAATGTTAATCAGGGGGGCATCGGTGAGCATTTCCCCATTTCGGCTCTCTTCCCCTTGGGGTTCCCCTGGTGGGGTGTTGGCGTTGATTGGGGGCCGTCGCTCTCCCTGGTTAATAATAAATAGGGGAGCAGATGGGCGATGCTTTTGTCGCGAATGGCTTCGTTGTTGTTTCATTTCCAATATCGGAGCAAATGCTTATTTTATTTTATTTATTTATTTATTTAACTTCCCAATATGTATTTCTACAGTTTGTTTTAATTTTAGAGTCTTATTTATTTAAAGAAAGAAATAAGGAACTTTATAAATGATGGTTTCATTATTTTATTTGGTAGCATATTTATATATTTATATATTTATATAATGAAAGAGAAAATGTAATGCAAAAGCTCAACCCTTTTGTTTTTTTAATAAAACACGAAATGAGAAGTAAAAAGAAAAACGGGAGTTTTTCGCCTGTGAGCAGTGCTGCTGCTGCTGCTGCTGGGGAAGTCAGCTGCAGGGAGATATTATTGTAATTAGGCGGTGGGGATGGAAGGAAAGAAAGAAAAGGAGTGTTGGGGCGGATTTGGGTGTTGAGGAGACATTGTGGGGCGATGCGAATCCCGAAAGAGAGGCAACAAAGAGTAAAAGCTTTTTAATTAATGAAAGACCGAAAGACCGTCGCTCAAACTTTTCTCATTTCGAGAGAAACTAATGAAAACTGTTTTGGAAACCTCCTTTGATTGACAAAGGCTCCATTCGCCAAATTCCCAACAAATCTCACCAACGGAAAAATTTCACGGGGACCTCCAGAATGCCCCACATTTGGACCAATCAGAGCTCTTCACACCCACACACACATATTTAACGCATTTCTCAATCTCTTATCAACTAATTTTGCGCCAAAGAAAACCACCGATGGCGGCGGTTGATTTTAGGTATTTGATATAAATGAATTGATCATTTTTTTCTTTTCTTCTTCAGCAGTCTTTTTTTCCAAAAAAGGCAAAAGCTCTTGCGGTGGACTGTATATTCCAAATGTTAAATATCCAAATCATAAATGAAAAACCTTTCTGAAAGGCCGTTGTTTCTGCTGCCAAATCCGCATCCTTTCACACTCAGCGACGAACACTTCCGAAGGGAAGTCTCGGACGGACGGATTTTATATTTATATTTATAAGAATATATAAAGATTACAAGCAAAGAATCTTTGTTAAAAGAGGATAAATGTGACAACATAACTTTTACCCGCAAATAAACATAACTAATAGTAATTTAGGGTTAATAGAGTGGCGACATTAATTCAGAAACTGAGTCAGCAGTGTGAGCGGCATTTTTTATTCAGAGGAACAGAGGAACTTCACTGGAAACTAACGAAAAGCGGAAAAGCTCTACTTAAAGGAATTATTTCCGAAGACGTTACATATCGAGGAAGGGTGCATTAATGTTTATTTATGCGAGGAACCATAAAGAGGGATGAAGGGGTGAGCGAGGGAGGAAAGGCCTCATTTTCCTTTTTCGGGAGAACTCGACTCAATCAATTTTTGGCGAATTCTCCTTGTTAGAGCCGAGCTTTTCTTTTCTTTCTTTCATCCGAGATCGTTTTATTTTCACCATTACAATTTTTTTTATTTATTCCACACTTAAACGTCAAAAACAGAATTCTCCTTACCACAATAATTTTTTCCTCCCGGAGGGAAACCTCCCGAAAAAAACCGCCTTTTCACTTCCCAAACTTTACAACTTAACGCAAAAAACGCAAAGCGGAGGACCACCGATAAACATCTGCTTGCGCCCAAAACAATTCCCAACTTGATAGAAACCAGAGACTAATCTAATTATAAAATGTCATCAAAACCAGAATTTATTCTTTTCCCGCGTTTCACCGAATAAACTTTAGTTTTCCCTCTTTTTCTTCCCTTTATTATCGCAGCCCCCCTCCAGGGCACGGGGCGGCCTTCGGGGGTGAAACCCACCCCTGCGCCCCCATCACGGAACCTACTTTGACCGTTGACTTCTTTTCATTTCTTTTCTGTTCTGTTCCGTTCTGTTCTGCTTCTCCCTCAGAGGAGCTGACAAACATATTAATTAAATATACTTGTAATTAAAACATAAATAGCTATTTATAAATAATTAATTATTTAATTTTGACCTCTAATTTTACGATTTAATCATTATATTTATATTTATATTTATTATTATATTTACATTCACTTTTATATATTTTGTGCATTATTTTATCCCTTACTATTATTTAAAGTGTTCTACTTTAGACGTTCACAAGTTTACCCCCTTTCAGCAATAACTTCAAACCTACCCTTACAACCCCCTCCCCTCGGAATAACACAATGAACCGAAAGGGATGATTGCCCCGCCGCCACCCCGATGAATAATTAATTCCGGCAAATCTTTTTCCTCCCCCGCCCCCTCCCCCGCCCCTCCACGGAACGGAACGGAACGGAACGCGAATAACTCCTGGCGAATATTAGGCCATAAAGGGTTTAACGCCGTAATTGGCCTCGATTCCATTATTGAAGAGTTTCACGGGCGGATGAACCTTTCGCCGCCCCTAAAATCCACCAGCTGAGCTTGTAATAAGGACTTAACCGCCCCCGTCATAAGTTTCAATTTGATTTCACCACCGGCGGATACAATATCTTAAAAAGAAATTACCTCCAGAGCTTAAATTATTCCGGAACGTCTTCCGTGACTGGCATTCGTGTGGAGAACTTCCGGTGCCTTTCCTGAAATCCGAGAAAAACTTATTAATTCCGGAGTTTCTTTCTCTCTTTCTCCCTTTCTCCCTTTCTCTGGGTTCTTCGCTTTGCGGACTCGTTAAAAAGGATTACGGATCCCCAGGAGGAGGGCTGTTCGGTTGCTGATTAAGGGTTTACTCCTAAATTGAAGTTTAGTCGCGGCCCGAGACTTAAATAATAATAAATTGGATGCTCTCGGCTCCATCTTTCCTTCTTTTTTAATTAAGAAAATCATTTTAGTGTTCCGCCATGTCACATTGCCTGCCTTCCTGCCAACCTTAACTCCCAGCCCAGTTAATGCCTGACGAGTAGAGAAGAGGAACGGAAAGGGATGGAAAGGAAGAAGGAAAGAAACGAAGCAAGCAGAGAATTAGAGAATCTAAAACCTTCGCCTCTCTGTTTTAGTTCGAGTCATTAATGACTTCCTTTTATCATCCGTTCATTTGTCTTGCGAAATAATACAGAACTTCACCTCGTGAACACTATCGCGCCCATAACTCTCACAGACACTAACAGCAAATGTTCAAACCTACTCGCCAGGGCTGGGCTCCAAAAATAACACTGACAAAAGCAAAAACCGTTGAGCGGCCATTGTGATTCCCGGAACTGACGTCACCGGTTCCAGGAAGCGGCGACCGCAACCGAAAGCGGCCGACCGAAGCCGAAGGCCAACGCCCGAAAACGGCCTTAATTAATTTGTTGTGCATTCGTTTGCGAAGCCGCGTTCGTAAAGGGCTCCGAAGTGGCAAAAAACCGAATAATTTAGAATTAAAACGTCTGCCGAAAGAATCGGAGTAACCCTCCAATTAATCCCGTTCGCGTTTAAACCTTTCTTTGCCACCACTCACTTTGGTCCTTGTTTTCGGCCAAGAAAGAGGGAATCGTTTGGCCCTGGGGGTGAAGGACGAGCGACTACCCCTTCGTCCCTTCATCCCTTCCTCTCGCCGAGCAAATGGTTCCCGGAGAACAATTTCACGGTGGCCATTTTCATTTGATTCGAAGCCGAAGAGTTGGAAGTAATTAAACTCTAAAAAGAGGGAAACCCCTCCAAGAATAATGAAAAAATAAAAACTTTTTTGCATTATTCATGGGGTGCATTTTAAATTTTTATAATTTTAAATAAAAAATCTCACACACAAAGAAAAAGTGGGCGAGTGAGAAGGTGAAAATGGCGGAAAACAGGAAACGGTGGGACGGACCTTCTTCTTCCTTGTTTCCTGCCTTTGCCTCAAGAAAATGCACACAAAAACTTTCTTTTTATGCTCTTTTCATAACTTTTCTTTTTATGATTAACATCTCCCCGTTCGTCCCCGCGTTTCTATAATTCGCCACCCTCCGATTGAATAAGATGGCGTTCCCGTGAAATTTCTCACATTTTTTTATTAAAGAAATTTTAAAACTTTAAAACCGCCTTCGGTTTATTTTTATTGGGAATCTAAATATTGAATTCCGAAAATAAATTTCCAAAAATTTAGAATTTAAAAATATATAAAATATTAATAAATAAGATGTGAAATTTTCTTAAAAGCGGACACAAATTTAAATCGTTGCAAAGGAATTAAATTTAATAATTTTCTAATGAAATATAATATTTAAGTATTTCATTAAATACAGCCGATAACCGCATATTAGCAGACTATTTTCTCTCCCTCTCTCTCTCTCTCTCTCTCTCTCTTTCGGTTGGAGGAAACAGAGTACTTGGAGGGGTGTTGGCATACTATGCGCATATGGAGCGCAGTTAAGAGCAGTCCTCTCCCACCTATGGGAGAAAGTACTTCCGAGTGTCGGAGGAATATAAAATGGCGCTGTATTATCCGGATTTGTATGTAAGGAAATGAAAAATAAGCGAATGCATTATTATAAAGGCGGAAAAGTAAATGGAAGAAGGCTGTCAAAGAAATTGACTGAAAAACACATTAAATTGCTGAAAATAAAAAAATAAATAGAGCCGAGAGGGGGAGGGGGAGATGAGGAGTCGAATGAAATATCTGCTCGAACGGGGAGAGAAATGGGGAGCAGAGGAGACAGAAGTTGTACTTGGGTTGTGCCCACCTGAGTGCGAGTGTCCCAACCGTTTGCTGAACGTCGCTGAACGTCGCCGAACGCCGGATCACTTTGGGAGGCGCTCATTCAGCAGTTGGAGAGGCTTCGCGAGTTTACAAGTCTTTTCTTTATCTGTAAAATAAGAAATAGACTTGCATTGCACGTCAGCAGTCGGGAGAAAGTATTCACACTGTTTCTGTCCTTATGCCAGGAATTAATTTGAATTAAGTTTGAATTGGCAGAAGACAATCGACTGTTTCGGCCAATGGGAAAGCAGAGCGTTGGCGTAATAAAGTTAATTTTTTGTAAAAGTCAAACGATTATTACATTTTGTCTGAGACGAGGATTCGTAAAAGGCGGTGGCAAAAAATAAGGGAGTGATTTTACTTGTTCGCATAAAAACCGGAAACGGAAAGAGCGACTTTAACCCTTTCGGTATTTCTTTTCACTTACTTTTTTTCTAATCTTTATTTTTTCACTTTTTATATTTTTCAGATTTTACTTTTTTTAATTAATTTTTTATCTACATTAAAGGCACCAAAAAAAAAAAAATAAATAAATAAATACACTCGACCCTCCTATAAGGCGGTGAGTGCGTACCGCATTATATGGACACCATTCAATTGCAAAGACAAAACAAAACAAAACAAAACAAAACAAAACAAAAGAAGAACGCAAAAGGGTGTCAAAGGCAAATCGCCGACTGTCCGAACCTTTCGGTTTTTATAGAAACTCGTTATCGATTATTGTTAGCTTATGAGAACACATACAGTATAAATGCTACTGTGTGTACAGTTGTAAGAGTACCCGCGTTATACGAGGGTCGACTGTAAATAAATAAAAAATAAAAGTAAAATGCGGCTCTCACCCGTATTTATTTTCGTTATAATAAATGCATATTAATATAAAGTCAAGAATAAAATTTATTTATAATTTGCCTTGTTTTTTTCAATAAATTATAATATTAATATCGCCATGTGAGATAGAGTATATTATTATTAGACAGTTATAATATTAGATGCTATTATATACTTTATTATAAGGTATTGGATACAGTATGCTATTTATTTATTTTTAATAATGTATTATTATTTAATAAACTAAAGACATATATATAAAGACATAATAAAGTAAAATTTATATTACATTTGGAATATACAATATATAATATATTTTTACAATTATATATACAATTCATAATTATAAATTTAGAATATGTAATATATATAATATTAATAAATTAGGGATTAATATAACTTTTATTAATTAAAATAAAAGTGAATAATAAGGTTTTATTTAGGAAACCCTCTGAGTTTTATTGAGGGCGCGATGTTAATGTTCACATTAAAAGGGTCGACCGCCGATATGTTCACACCCGCTGCAGTTTCCACCCCAATGCCTCCCCAATTAATCCCATTCACACAAAGACTCCCCCTCAGAAAAACAAAATGGATTTCGCCCCTGTCGCTCCCGATCGCGCTCCCGAGGGAGTCGGCCCTCATTGGGGACGCTCGGCGTCGCCCCGAAGGCGGACGACAGCTGACCAGAGAAGAGTGTGCTCCTGTCGCCTTGGCGTGAGTGCGTGAGTGTCATTTCTGAAATGGCGCGAGGGAATCGTCCGTTTCCTCTTTTGCATTTCTAAGTGAGAATTTATAATTATAAAGGCCGTGTGTTGGAAAATTGATTAAAATGGAAGAGAATCGGAGGCGGAAATGGCGATAAATTGGAAGAGAACAAAGGCGACGGTGAGGGAAAACTTTTTAAAAGAAAACCTTCAATAATAAATGCTCATTTGCTCATAGGGGTTCTTGGGGCGAGGACAAAAGCCAGAGTTTGTGTCGACAGTTAAATTTCAGGAAAATGCCTGTCGCACTTCTGCAAACTTGTCCACTTCCCGGGAAATATGTCGCATGAAAAAATGGGGGAATCGCTGAAAAACCCCCGCTCGCCGCTCAACTATTTTAAGTATGCGAAACTCCCCTTTGCACAATTCTTTTTCCTCTGCATCCCTTATTTAAGGGATGATGCGGTCTCCCTCCCCCAAGTTAATTAGTCTCCATGAAAACCCTTTTCTCTTTCGGTTTTGTTTTTAATTTCCGCTGGGAAAGGAATCCAAAGCTTCTGATCACTGCATCCCGTTAAAAATTTTATTGGAAAGGGTGGCCGGGCGACAGAGGTTTTCCCGGCTCGCATCGGCTGCCACCCCCGGGGGTGGACCGTTAGTCGACGACAGGAATTCACCCCCTCTGGGACTTAAGTCTTCTTTCGACGTCTCTCGGTTATTCCTTTCCATCTTTTTCTTTTTCTTTTCTTTTTTCCCACCACTTTTTCTTGCGTTCTTTTCTTTATGTCTTCCTTTTTTTCACCTTCGCTCCTTTTTTGAGCTCTTTTTTCTATAACTTTCTGTTCTGTGCCGTCTGCTTTTTACCTTTTTCGAAATTCAATGCACTTCTGTTTTGTCTGTTTTTATTTGTAGTTTCTCTGTTTCGAATCCTTATTTTCTTTCCTCTCCCAATCTTCTCTTTCAATTCCTTTCCTTTTTTGCATCCTTTCGCCTTTCTTCTTATGTTATTGTATTTCTTTATTCTTCACCGCCTATACACCCGTATATTTTAAGTCAAACATTTCTACCGATGCGACATACAGAAACATACTGTATATGGCCAAGCAACAGAATCGAAAGTTACTGTACAATTCTCTCAGTAAATGTACAAAAGAGGGAACAAAATGTGATGAAAAGTTCTCTCCTCTGCACAATCTCCTCACCCCACAACATGAAACCTCCCCCTCTGTTTGTCCACCCCCAAATCGCGTGGGGTGAGCGAGAACTGTCAATGCGTGCAACGGGAAAGGTGGCAAACGTGAAAAAGAAGGCCCACCCCTGGGGGGTGGAACTGGCGTTCAGTATATTACTGTTAACAACCCCTGGACGATGGCCAATGACGGGGGATGAAGTCCGCCTTTGTTTCCGGGCGAAAATCAATTCGAGTGCCAACTTGAACTGCGGAGATATTGCAAAATCTATTCATTAAGTGATTTACATTTGAAAGGTCACTTTGGAAAGGCATTTAAATAGAATTTCTTTTGGCCTCCCCTCGAGAAGCGGCCAAGGCAGGGGGGGCAAGGGGTGAAATGGTCAGGAGGAAGAAGGGAGAGGTATTTGGCAAAGTCTCGGCCGAAGGGGAACTGTTTCATGTGGGAAAGTATTAATGGGATCTGTCAACTTGTCAATTCGCTGGCAGTTTTTCCAATTGTTTAAAATGGCCGCGAAAGTAAATGAGGGCAACGCTTCGCGGAATCGGAACGCACCCCCGCCACCCTTCGCCCTTCGCCTCTCTAACCTCTGTTCCGTTTGCACTCGAAGGTCACCAGTTGCCAGGCTAAGTCTTTATGGCTTTTCTGAAAGCAGGGAAAAGGAAAAGTGGCGAAAGAGAAAACATAAGTTGTATTAGAGAAAAAGAAAAATGAAAAAAGGTTAAAGGAGAATAAAGAAACAACGAAACGGAAATTAGAAAGGGGAGGCTAAACAAAACAGTAAACAATTAAAGAAAAAAAGAAAGAGAAAAAGATAAAAAGAGAAAAGCAAATAAAATGTCCTGAGTGAAAATTTCCCATTTTCTCTCTCCGAATGATCACCTGAAAATTAATTTCGGATGGGCGCAATTCGCCACTGAACAAAAAGTGGCCAAATTGAAAGATTAGAAAAGAGGAGATAAAACAAAGAGCTCTTTCCTCGGGGAGATGATTGCAAAGAAAAGTGTCGGCGGGGGAGGGGAGGAGAGGGGAGGAGAGGGGAGGAGAGGGGAGGAAAACCCGCTCAAATTTTCCGGCGCAAAACACACACACACAGAGAGAGAGAGAGATTTCCCCTTAAATCTCTCTCCGAAAACGGATTTCATCTTAGAAATTGCAGATTTAAATTCAATCCTTTCAACCTTTTTTCCTTTTATTTTCACTTAAAAAGGTTGAGAAAAAATGTTTCCTCTTATTCGGCCCCCGCCACCCCCTCTTCCACCCCTCTTCCACCCCTCTTCCACCTCCCCTCACACCAACCATGTCACCCCTTGTAAAACTAACAGTCCACGCATCAGCATCCCTCTAATTCTTGTGACTGCTTCGCTTTCAAAATCCCCCCCTCCCCCCCACAACCCCCTTTTATTCCATTACATTTTATGCTGCACTCGGGAAAGACACGAGCTGCACATGTTTACTCCCTCCCCGAAGACAAGTGGCCGCCTTCCGGATTTATCTCATGAAATTCATGGGTTTGGAAAGGGGGCGAAGGGTGGCGAAGGGTGGCGAAGGGGGTTCATCGATCATCGGAGGAAGAAGAAGAAGAAGAAGAAGAAGAAGGGGAGAGGGTGGAAACGGCGTGAGCAGGGGTGGAAATAACGCGGGACAACCTCCGGTGGGATAATTGGCCTTTTGGGTTGGTTGGGACGTCGGAAATGTTTTCCGTGAGTTTTTAATTTGAACGGGGTGGAAGATTTAATCGATGGGGGTGGAAAAGCCGCGAGTGGACGGAAGAAAGTCGAATGGAGCAGTCGGAAAAGCGGGAAACACAAATTACACTTACGTTCCGTTCTAAATGCAGAACGTGTTTGGATTTAATTGCTTTATTTCGCAATAATAACATCACGAATCGCCGGAAAAGAGAAAAACTTTTAGCGGAAAAACAAAATTTATTTCCCCCCCCCCCCTCCCCCGTTTATCAAACATTTAGCGACCGGCGCAAAACTTTATTAGACCGGTGTGCAATTTTTTCAAAAACGGTTTTCCCCGTTAAACCCTTCCGATGCTAATTAAATTCGGCGCCATCTTTTCCTTCGGGCGAAATATTGGAAGCAGTTTCTTTTTTCTTTTGCTATGTCTACTTTTGATTAAAAGAAAATAAAAAGGAATAGAGGAGATAAGTGAAAAAGAAATAAGGAGGAAAAGAGAAGAAAAGAGAAGAAAAGAGGGAAAGAGGAATAAAGAAAAATGGGAAAAGGATATTATAGCTTTATGAGTTTATATTACTTCCATAAGAGATTTATAATAATATATACTAAAATAGTTTACTCTATTTAGTATCAGATTAAATAAATAAAAAGTTAATCATTTTAAATTATTATTATGATATATTTATTATTTTATTATAAAATTTAGTTATACATGGGAGTTTTGTAATTATTAATTGTATAAGTCTCAAAAGGGATAACAGTATAAATATATTATATCCTACAATGAATTAAAATCCTTTGAAAAAAGAAAAAAATGTCTTTCACTGTAATTATTATTCATTATAAAAGTTTTTAAAACATAAAAGTGATTTGCTTTTTATATGACATTTTCAAAACTAATTAAGAAATGATTGAGTGAACAGAGACGGAAGAGCAGAAGACGCGAAAAAGCCCAACACATTTGGGGATGTCGCCTCCCCTAAAGAAAAGGAAGCTTCCTTTGTCGTCGCTCACTCACTTTCCTTTGAGCCTTTGGCTAATCAAAATTTCGCCTCGAGGAACAATCGCTGCTGACGCTCGCTGACGGCCCCAGGAAGCGCCGAGTGGCGAAGGGAAGGGCTCACATTCGGCAACTAATCAATCTCCCGGGGAGAAACCGGGAAAAGAGGAAAAAAGCCGGAGTTGGGCGCAAAGTGATAATTTAGGAAAAAACTCCGGAATCCAGAAACTAAGTTTGCCCATTAAGTGCACTTGCTAACAGGAGACATTCATTAACTTGTAATGAGTTGAGCGGACATTAATTCTTTCGCTAGAAATTTTTCCTTCTCTTCTGCCCAGCCAGATTATCTCCATTATCTCCATTGTCTCCTCCCGAATTCCGGCTCATCCCACCGGTGGAGGAATTAAGTCCAACTATTAAGTCCTGTTGTTTCTGGCCAACCGATGAATGCGTGCAGTCGACAAACGAAGACAGCAAAGACAGCAAAGACAACAAAAGGCAAATTGTGGGCAAAACGGTTAAAGTATACTTTTGAAACCACTGCCTTCCAAAAGAAAAGAAATGAGGTCGAAGATGAAAAATCCGAACTCGGTCTCACATTTATCTACTCTGTGACTAGGGGAACCGTTAAATGATCCAGAGGAAAGCTTTCATCCGATTTCGTCTGCTGCGGAGCTTCCTCCCCGCCAACAGCGCCACCCCGTGGATTATGGGAAAGCCAATTCATGCTCGTAAATCTTTCATATTGCATTCACTCTCGGAAAATTAGATGGATGACTTATTTTATTAGGTTTTTCTTTTTCGCCTCCTTCCCCCCCTCCTCCCCTCCCCCCGCCGAATTGTCTATATAATATTTAGAAAAAGAAAAGAGGACAGACTGAATACAATTTAAGATTGATATTGATGATCCGCCTCGCTTCCTCCATTCAAACATGTTTGCTCTGATTAAAAGTTGCTCATCAATTATGGCGCCACTCAGCCACACAACCCCTCATTTGCTCATTCCGGGCCAACTTCTTTTCTGCCCCTCTTCAGCAGTGCTCTCTGGGGCAGTGTCAGTGCGGGTTCGCTTTTATGTCAGTGGATTAACGAGTTGAACAGAGATTTCAGTTTTATGATGAAAGTTTAAAAGTTAAAAATTGGGACATAATAAAAGTAGGAAAACTAATAAATTAGGAATTGCCTTTACTTTTATGTTCAAATGTAGCCAACAGGGCAAAATAGTTTTGTTTTGTCCAAATTAATTAAACTTTGATTACAATGAATCACCTCTCTGAACTGTAATTTCATTCATTATGTTCTTTAAAATCGCTTTTCAAAAATTTTTAATTACTTTAAATATTTTCTTTTTACATTGAATATTTGAGATTGTACAGTATACTGTACAAAATTAGCAAATGATGAAGAGCTTGATACTAAAATGAATTACTCACCAAATTTCTGTAAATTAACGTAAGCAGAAACCGTTGAGCGGCCATTTTGATTCTAAGAATTGAATAATCTTTAATTCCGGGAATCCCCGAACGCAAACGAAAATGTCCGAATGCAAAAACAGAGCCAAATTTATACTTTCATAATTTCTAAGTTAAAAGTAATTTTATTCCCAATAAAACAAATAAACCTCTCTTTCTCTAATATTCATAAAATGCATAAAAAATATTTAACATCAACCTCAAAGAAGATGCATACAGTTTAGAAAAGTGATACGAATTGTATTTATTGTATTGGCAATTAATTAATTAATAAAGTCAAAGACAAAACTTGGTCGTTGTGGTCCATTTAAGAAATTCCTAATGAACGAATTAATGGGAAAATTAAAAACTGTTTGTTTCAGTTAAAGGAAAGCAAAAGAAAGCGGAATTTCTAAATAAAATACCTAAGGGAGATATCGAATCCAGAGAGGCTGACAGAAGAAGGAAAAATGTCAAAGAATTAGGAAACGCAGAAGAATGGAAGAATCGCGACAAAAAGAACAAAGAGAGAGAGAGAGAGAGAGAGAGAGAGAGAGAGAGCAGTTATTGAATGAGAACAGTCCAAAATGGCCGAAAAGGGAAAACTGTATTCGAAGTGTGGCTTCGATGTGGCACTGCAATCGCAAAGGAAACGAATGAAATGCATTAATCTAGTGACTGCGCTCCTGCTGACAGACACTTCTGCTGACGAAACGCCTCTGTGCTTTAAGCAATATCCAAACGCTTAAAAGGCGAACGCTTCCAAGCGAATTTTTTGGCGGATAATCCAAATCACTTTATTCTTTTGCATTTTGGCCTTGTTTTTGTTTGCTTTCCTTTGAGAAAATCTCAACAAAGCCTTAAGGAGATTGAACTCCGCATTGTCGATATTAAAAAGCCGCGAGTCGGACGGAGTGTGTGTGTGCACACTCACACGCACACGCACACACTCACACGCACACGCTTTGCTTTTGAAATATTACGGGGACATTTTGATTATCCAAATGAGTTGGTTTCTCGCGCTGTTGGAGTCAGTCTCTAATGAAAATGGGTTCGGCTGTGGTTGGGTGGCGGGCGAAGGAGGTGAAAGCAGTTTGCGAGGAAGGGATGCAGCGAAAGGGTTGAAAGGGTCGCGGGACGATGCAGCGTGAAATGGGCGAGCTTTGAAAGTCGCTCAGGTGATGAGCAGATTTTATCAGGGAATTTGTTTGCGAATGGAAATGCAATCAGCAAAGTCGACTGCTCACCGATAATGTGATTGTGTCCGTAATTTTCTTGATTTCCCATTAGGCGGATTTTCATTTCTTTTCACTCATGCGCCATTTTCTTATGCTCTTCATGTATGTTTCCAACGTCCTTCCACTTTTTATATTTATTTATTTAACTAAATACTCCAGTCAAATTAGGTGAAAAATCATGAATTGAGTCACAGAATACATAATACATGGAAGATCTGTTAAAGTATAACAAATGTTCGGTGGCAAAAGAATTTACAGAAAAACAGTAAGTTTTACCGTAAAATTATCTCTGACATAAATTGTAGACAATACAATTATCTACAAAAAATGTATCTATAATTTTTTGCTAAGAGGAATTTGACTTTTTGAATGGCTATAACTGAGAAACGGTGGCTCTTAGGGAAGAAGTATTCAGACATTTTTTCTAGATAATTTAATGATATAAAGTTTTGACCTGAGCTAATTTAAAGAAAAACATCTTTTCCCACCATCGGGTCCATGTTATACTTTTATAATTATACTCTTTCACAATTTCTGAATGTCTGATTTAATTACAAATGAGAGGATATCAATTGTGGGAGACGGAATGTTTTCAAAGGAAACTCCTTTGGCTTTCCTTTGCTAACGGTCACTTCAATTGCTTAATCAGTTTCTTTCCCCGATAATCGATCGCACTCGGGACCAGAACACTTCCCTCCTTTTTTACTTAATTGCTCGCTAATTGCATTAACATTATTCAATTAACCACTTAAAATAGCGGCCATTTGGGAAATAATGTTTTGTTCACATCGGCGGTCGATTGAAAGGAATATAAACAAAATACTCCAATTTGTGGGCGAAAGGTGTAAATTCGGCGACGATAAGGGGGCGACGTGGCGTTCAAAATGAAAAAATTAAAAGAGAGGATTCAAAAGAAAATGGCCGCGGAATAAAACAAACGAATGAATGGAAAAAATAAATGAACTCACCGTTGGCAGACATAATTAATCACTGGTGATAATCCGAGAGAACGAAAGAGAAGAGACGCCAGCAGAAGAAAACCACCTCCCGGCGCGGAACCCGAACACGAACTGAGTGCAAAGGACGGCGCAAAGGAAATCAAAGGACGCTCATGCGTGTTTTGCTTCCTTTTCTATAAAAATAAAATATTTATTCATTTGAGTGGGGTGGGAGGAGGAGCGGAAGGCGAAGGGGATGATCGAAGAGGAGAAGAGAGAGAGAGAGAGAGAGAGAGAGGAAGGAAGGAGGAAAGCTCACCGGAAGTGCAAGGAATGAATTCAGGAGAGGTTAGAAAGGGGAGAATTATTAGAAAGGGAAACAACGGGAGCGGAAAGGGTGTGAAAGTGGTGGGGAGAGGGAATTGCGGGGTGCAGACGAAATGCAGGTGGCCAGGTATGAAAATGAGAGGAAAAAGAAGATGGGAAAGGAACGTATTAATTAGGGGAGAGACAAAATGGCGGGGATGGGCGGTGTTCACTTTGTGAGAAGAGGAGGAATTTCCGCCAATAATTATTTTTCGCGCCCAATTCAGATGTAAGATAGTTTACAGAAATTATATTCATATACAGTATGACACATGTAATTTTCTCATAAAAAGAAATAAAACAGAAGAAAAAGAAAAAAGGAAAAAATAATAAAGAGAGATAAATAAAGAAATAAGGGAAAAGAAAGAAACGAAAGAAAAAAAGCCAATTATTGATATAATATCATTAATGGGAAAAATTTTTCACACATTAATGCACAAAATAGAAAAACTCAGATGTTTTTCATTTATTATTATCTTTTTCCTTTTCAGTTTCACTTCTTCTTCCTTTGAGACTTAATTCCTTTATTTTTCTTTCTTCGTCACGTCTTCCTCAAAGAACGTCGCCTTCGCTTCTCTCTTCGCCTTCTTTTTCTCTCTCCCCTCCCTCACATCTGCATGGCCAAGTAACCTCGGCCTCATTTAAAGTGAAATCCATTCGCCAAAAGTGACCGTTGCCCTGTTTGAATAGTGTTCACAGCCATCTGTATTTCGTTTCCGATTCCTCGCAAGATGGAGGACTGAAAGGAAGTGATCATATCTCCGTCTTTCTCATTCGGGGAATGGTTTTCCTCTGTTGGTGCTGTGGCGACAAGAGCACAAGGAAAACTGGAGGAGGATCCGCCCACTATTTGTCAGGAAAAACGTCATAAAATATTATTTAATGTTTAGGACTCGGGCCGAGTTGTCGTGGGTCGATATAAAAAGCGTGAAAAAGAGAAAAGAAAAGGGAGAGAAGGGACAGGGAATCGGAAAGGAGATAATAAAATTCGCTTTGTGAATTATCTTCTCCAGTGGATGTGTCAAATGCATTTACTCCCGATGGATAATTCGAAAATATAGGGGAACCGCTGCATCTGCGCCCTTTCCTTTCGCTGCGCCCCCACAACCCACTTTGGCCATTTGTCCTCGATCTCCCCTCACGGGCAACTCTGCAAACTCTGCAAACTCTGCAAGAAACAACTCATCGTTTCTTGATGGGGAAAATAGGGGATGCAAAAGGAAAAAGACTCGAAACGGTGGTGGAAGCGAAATTCAAAACAGAAGCAAAACTATGGAAAACATTAAGATAAACAGAGGAGATAACAAAACGATAATGGGTGTCGGTGTGCAATGGCGGTGTTGGAGCAGACGAAACGGCAAAATTTTAGTGCTCATTCTTCGGGCCTTTGCATTTCTCTTTGCATTTCTCTTTGCATTTCTCTTTGCATTTCTCTGCTCTGCATGTGATGTAACATCCGCAACACAGAAGTGTACGGCCCAATTGAGAGTTAGGCGAATAATAGAACCGGGTGAAGCATTCAGAGTATAATTATAAAAGTATAACATCTGCAGTTGTATTACAGCGTATTAACACAACTTTGACTGTTTTATTTTTACGGACTCATTCGAAAATGAAATACGAAAACACTTTTAAAAGATCTGCAGATGATTTATAAATGGCTCTGCCTTTCTCAAATGTTAAATTAACTAATGTTATCGTGTATTTAATTCATCATTTTTTATTCGTTTATCATTTTCACGCGGAATTAACTCAAAAAAGTGTCATCATTATTTTAAGTAATGTGAAAATGAAATAGTGTTTTCTGGGCACACTACCACCCCACGACCCATAAATGCCTTTATTTGTGCTGCCTTTGGCAAATACGTGTTATATAGTATATAATATTATAACAACCTTTGGGCGACAACAGCAGCCTTAATATAACATGAAGGAAAGCCTTTATGGGTGTACAAAGCTCCACTGATACAGCGGAACAAGAAAACAAGGATTAAACAGAATGAAAACTGCCTTAACTGTATAAGTATAATAAATTGAGAAGCAACGTTATCAAACAGAAGGGAATTTATAATTTATACAGTGGTGTAAATAAATAAATAATGGTACAAAATTTGAAATAAATAAGTTATGGAAACATGAATTAATGGCAAAACAAAAAGATAAACATAAAAAATGTATAGTTTATTTTAAGTTGGTACGTGATGGTGTGGCGATTATGTTGGTAATTCTGGAAAACTCAAACGGACGTATTTTCAGAATGTCATCAAAATGAATTGAATATGAAAGCCTTTGTTTGCTTTCTTTCTTTCTTTTAATTAACCTCCTTAATTGTAACGGGGAAATGTAATTACGGGATTTTTTATTGTCACAGAAGATTCAATTCTGGAAAATTCGGTTGAGGTCGTCGAGAGGGAAAAGGTCAAAAGCCGGCTCCGGAAATTTGATCGGGACAGAAATTAAAGCAAAGGGGGAAACAAAAAGCAGAAAAACGGTTTGTTGGCGGCAAAAAATGTTTCCCGGCCCGACTTCCATTAAATTCTTTAAACTGCCACGTCAACTTTCTTCATTAACTGCGACAAATTTTATTATTTTCTCTCTCCCATCGGCGGAAACCCTTTCTTCACTTCTCCTCCAAGATACATTTGCGCCCCACATGCTTCGTCTTGGCGAATAAAGATTAATGATGCCTGCGGCAAAGATTTCATTTCGTTATGGCTCCAAAGAAAAATAGAAGGCGGTGGGAGAGAAGGAGATTCTCCAGATAACACGGCTCTTCGGGGAATACGTCGTCCGGGGAACACATGCCAAACTCTTCCTCGGAGCCACATAGTAACGGTCTTTTTGCGAAAACATAATAATTTAATTAAAATAAGTTTCCGCAGTTGAGAGACTTTTCTTAAGTCAGGGGTGAGCAAAAGGCAGTCCGTTTGACTGTCAAACCAAATGCACCACACATACATTTTTGTTTTTTCTTCGGAAATAAATGATTATAAAAAGGAAAATAACAGAAGAAGAATTTGCTGCAATGAAAGCAATTCGCAGAAGGCGGTGGCCATTACGGCCTCTTTCTCTTTCTCTTTAGAGTACAGTGGGGCCCCGCACAACGAACGTAATTCGTTCCCGGGATGCGTTCGTTGTAAGGATCGTTCGTTGTACGAAACACAATTTCCCATTTACTTCTATGTTTAACCGATTAATCCGTTCCGAGCGGCAGCAAAAAATTGCCAAAAATCAATGCGCAGTTTCCTATGTTTATCCCTTATCTGAGGGATGAAGAGAGCAAGAACAAGAGATGATGTTAGTGGACCACGAGGAGGTGAAATAAGGAGGAACACACACTATTTAAGGCCTTGTAAAGTCTCATGGACACTTCTTCAGACAGTCACTGCAGGAAACAACAGAACAATAACAGGCAAATTTTGGTATAGTTTAAAAAAAGGCAGGAGGGGATGGAAGAACAGTCACTGCTCCTCCAAATTTCCTGGAAAAGGACTGTTTGCAGAAGTCGACGGAATGCGCGGAAAAGAATTTGGCGGCATATCCTTTCAAAGAAATCGATTGCCCAAAAAAAAATTATAGGAAATCCCCAAAAAATGGTTCGTTATACGGGACAGGTTCGTTGTACGAGTCGCATTTTCGCCCAAGAAAAGCGTTCGTTGTGCGAAAATTCGTTGTGCGAGGCGTTCGTTATGCGGGGCCTTACTGTATTTCTTATTTCTTTTGTCTTTTGAATTCTGCAATGTGAAACTTGTGAAATCTAATCAGAATAGACGTCCGCTTCTGTGGGAACTTTTCCCTATTTCTCGCCTTTCATCGGATAATCTTCGCTTACATTTTGTGGTCCTTCCCTCCCCATCATTCGCCGTTCAATCATGTCGTTCCTCCTCGTTCCCAGGCGCTGTCTAATCGCTCCATTGCAAAGGTAACTCCGCCATCTTTGTTTCGCCCTTTTCCATACGAAGGAACGTTTCGCGCAATGGCGCAAAGGGTTTGCAAGTTTATGGGGAGAATAAACTGCTTTTTGAGCTGAGTTCAGATGCGGAGAGGAGAATCAGTGCAAAAGATGGCAGTGGAAGACAAATAAAGTTTTGTAAAATATCATCCATTTAAATTGAATCTGTGCCCACATTCATAAGAGAGGTTTAACTGTATATTTGTTGTCTTTCGCTTTCTGAGCTTTGAATAAAGAAGGAGACGACCCCGAAACCTTTTTCACGGTTTCTTCTTTTCTGCAGATGGCCACTGATCGAAACGAATACTTTCCAGGTGGGAGTGAGAAACGGAATGTTAAGAAGAAAGCCTTAGCTTTCCTTTAGCACTGTCCGTCAATTCGCTCAAGTTTTCCCCAAATTTCCAAAATGGCCAACGCTGTCGCTGGTGATTGAGTCAGGAGAGAGAATATTTAACAATTACGCTCCCGAACATTTATCTTGTGTCGCCGGAAGTATTTTTTTATCAGAAATTAAACGCCGATAAAGGAAGGAAAATGGCGGCCTTTTGGGATTTCCCTTCGGTATCTGATTTTCCTGACGACCACAGTGCGTTCTTTGCGAAACAAAACATAGATTATTGTGCCTTTGTCTGAGGACGAGGAGACGTCCAAAGGGAAAACCCGGCCTCGAATTCCTCCCGAAGAAGGAAAACGAAAAGAATTTTCCGATTTGTTAAGTCTGGCGTTCCTCCTCCGCTCGAGGAGTGGGGGTGGCTTTTTGTTTGGCTTCTCCACCCTGTCAAACGATGCACAAACAAGACACGAATGAACAAGAGAAAATGTCGCTCTCGCCATTAATCCTTAAATGGTGGCCTGATAGGAATCAGCGCCAGGAAAGACTTTTGTCCCTCCTGAATGAGGCGAGAAATTATATTTTGCTTTAAGAAAGAGATTGACTCATCTCACAGAAGATTATTTATTAAAGACAAAAAGGAAAAGAAAAGAAGAAAGAAGAAGAAAAGGGAAAATCAGTCCACTCAAAAAAAGAAAACCGATTGAGATTCAGGCACCGACAGCATTCCTTGCTGAGATCAGCACCGGCCTGGTGCATTCAGCACTGAGCAAGAGGAAATGAAAAAAAGGAAACAATTGGCCGAGTTGCTGTGGTGCTCAGTTGGCCAAACTTTGCCTACAATTGATTCGGCAGATAGAAAACCCATGAGAAGATTTTTATGTAGAGTAAGAGAGAGCAAAAAGAGGGCGAAAGGAGGGAAAAAAGAGGGCGAAAAGAGGGCCAAATGGGGGAGGAATCCGGCGCTGAATGGAATCCAATATTCCACCGAAATTAGCAGTAAAAGGGTTAATTCGCTTCGAGTTTACGGGCTTTTGTCGCAGTTTCCGATCGATTTACATGTGATGGTGTCCAATAAAAAGCTCTTTCATTTGAAATTTAATGTCAAAATAAGGAAAATCTCTTTGAATTTATGGGCTCATTTGGCCTTTCCCCCTTCTCCCCTTCTCCCCTTCGAAATGAGCTCTTAATGATGGGAGACCTCCAAAGAGAACATTCCAAAGGGAAAAAGGAAAATTCTCTGCAAACTCATATTTATTAGGTGAATTCATAAGTAACTTCCGATCTGTTGTTTGTATCCTTTGCAATTATTTGAGCGCTTTTAATTTTTATGGCTCGGAAAAGCAGTCGATTTTATTAAAGAAATAATTTACTTTGAAATAAATTAGAATAGTTACAGTATTAATATTTTCCTCTCTTTGTGAAATGCCCGCAGCCCTTCTCCATCTGCACAAGCAGACTTTGTTCCCCTTTCCGGCCTTCGTCAGCACTCCCTCTGCCCTTCCACTGAGCCTCGCTTCTTCAGCCATCGTCAAAGAGAAATAAAATAAAACAATACCAAAGTAAAATACTTGTCAAAAAATAAAAACTATTGTTTAGGCCAGTGTTAATTATACTATAATTATACCCTCTAATTATAGACAGAAGACTATTATTATAAATACTTCAATAAAATAATCAACTAAGAACTATTAAATTTTGTACTGTTGTTTTGATTAAGATAATGTTTTTTTTGATAAGACGGAAAAATAATTATTAAAAACAACTGATTTGGATGGAAAATTGTTTGATTTGATTATTTTAGAAATGATATACAACGGAAACGAAAACGGTTTTAACGCCGACAAATTTTCACCTGCAATCAGCACATCTCACTTCAGCTCGCGTTGAAACTGAAGTGATCGTGCAACCACTTTCAACAGGATAACCTTTAACTGTTTCCAAAATACTTTTAAGCTTTACTGTATGTGTTAGGACGCTGAGGAAATGTATAAGAATGAAGTGATCGCCAATTGATACATCGCCTAGAAATTCTGCTGAATGCAGAGTTAAATGAGTAATAGAATATTGTCAGTTTGCAATACTCTGGACCACTGTACACACTACAACAAATGCTGACAAATATAGAGATCTTTATCTGTGTCAGCAGAAGTCATACCAATGGCTGTACTTACATTGGCAACCGTTAGCGCTGTCCGCTGTTGTCGACTCACGTCACTAAACTTTATATCATTTCATTTATATTTAGAAATTAATTGACATTACTATTATATTAATATATTTATATTTAGACTAGCTTGAGGAGGTCTCGTTCTGTGCAGGTTAGCGCAAATTCAATTCAATGCAATTCAAAATGCGATTCTCGTCTTTTGTGCGGTTGTGTCCGCTCGATTAGCCCGGAAAGAGGAGAGAAAGAGGAGAGAAAGTGGAGAGAAAGTGGAGCAAAAGTGGAAAATGAAGACATGAAGGAAAAAAAGAAAAGGGGAAAAGGGACGAACTGAGGAAAATTCTTCCGCTTGAAAGGATTCGGATTTTCTCAGAAAGTCCCATTTGGATTCAAAAGTTGAAAAGGGTTTTCCGTTTCCATTAAAAATTAGCTGGAATTTCCGGGAAAACAATAAATTAAATAATAAGGGAGAAAAAGATAAGGCAAAGAGTTGATCAGTTTGGGGGCAATAAAAGGGGGTCCGCGAACCCCACCAGAAAAGCGGTGAGCTTCGATATCGGAAAAAAATTTTCCACCGCCTTTTAGACTCGGATTTGGGTCAACGTTGTTATTAGACTAACTTAATTACTTGCGCTTTTATGGCACTTTGAAATTTATCACTGTTGTATCTCTTTTATTGTTACATCCCCTCCGATTGTTTCCCCCATTCTATTATTCACTTAACTCTGCCAACTTTCGCATTCGCTTCGCCTCTCTGCACACAAAAATCCTTCCCCGTCCACCGGGAAGACGCTAACTTCTTTCACTCTCCTTGACTCATTACTAACTTCCGCT
Source organism: Brueelia nebulosa (assembly GCA_028293925.1). Taxonomy (NCBI): domain Eukaryota; kingdom Metazoa; phylum Arthropoda; class Insecta; order Psocodea; family Philopteridae; genus Brueelia; species Brueelia nebulosa. The sequence continues at coordinate 752,225 of JAQIBA010000011.1, forward strand.
CCAACGCCCCAATATCCTTCCCCTCCCTCTTCCCCCCCCCCCGGGAGGACTGCACACTTTCTGCTCCTCCCGCCCCCGCAGACCGCCCAATAAGAACCAATGTCCTCCAGTTGAGCTGATTGTGGCCGAGTGCAGGCTATTGTTATCCTCTTTCCCTTATGAATTATAACATAATTATAAAAAATTATGTTCTGTTTGAGGATGGGCATAGTTTTCAGTTGGCGTTGAATGTCCATTGTTGGCGGACACTCCGAAGTTGTAAAAACCGTTAAAGCCGTCAAAGGAATCGAGAGAGGAAACAAAGGAAACAAAGGAAAGAACCCAATCAATTGATGATATGATTTAATAAATGCCGTTAAAACAAATGAGAATATTCGCATTAACAAAGTGTTTTTCTTTCATCTGATGTTAAGCGTCGTCGCGACTGTGGGCTTTTCTTTTCTCAACGAATTTCCCCAAAAGCTCCCTAATTCCCTTAATTTCTGCACGAGCATGACCGTGAATTAGGCAGCTTTTCCCTTATCATTTTCTATCTATTTATTTTAAAAATAATTTTATTAATATAATATCTTTTTGTACATATCTGCATATGTATGTATATATTCGTATATATTTTTTCAATAATATAACTCCTCCAAGAAAAACGAAACAATTTTTTCTAATTTATATCGGAACCATTTCCACAACGTTTCCACATTTCTCATCGCGAATCCAATTAATTAATTAATTAATCAATTTAACTTAATTATAAACTTTACAAACCTTCTATGATACACTAATTACCCTAAAAATCATACAATGTGAACGACGCCTGATTTACCCTAAGCGATCCGTTTGTGTAAAATACGGATTTGAAAAAGGAAATAAAATACATTCCAACGATTTACACCAACTCAATGTGAATTTAAAAAATAAATTTCATTCCTTAATATATATATATATATATTAGGGTGTCCCTTATATTGGCGAAAAAAATTTTTTTAGGATTATCAAAACGCACACCCCCTAATTTTTTGCTATATACTAGTCTTTACTCAAATATAAAATTTTAGCTTGATACGTTTAGTTTAACCCGTGCCTGTAGAGCCTCAAAGTTTTAGAAAACATGTGTTTTTCGACCACTTTTTAATTTCTAAGAAAATTATTTAATTATTGATAAAATAGGTAAATGTTGCTGAAAATATTAATTTCAATGAATATTTTCTTTATTAGTATCAAAAATTGGTATATCATTACTTAGAATATTTTCTTTTTAAAGTCTCCTTTTTTACAATTTGGCTAAATTTTTCTGTGTTCCCTTATGCAGCCTAATGGGAACTCTTTTTGTTCCTCATCTGCCGTTTTTAGGCCATGGAAATCCTGAAACAGTTTAACGGCTGTTTCAGCTATGCCATTCGTTGCTTTTAAACAATAAACTTTCTTTTTGGCCTCCACATACAGTATGCAGAGTGCTGCATTCCCATCCCATAAAGATACGTCTCCTTCAAGAAAACTGGCTTCAATTTCTAAACGACAAAATAACTCATTGCTCTTTTGGGATATAAAATCGCTCAAAGATTTTCCTAAAGCAAGAAAAATATAATTATAGTAAGCATAAAATAATATAAGGGATGAAGTACCACATAGCATAAAGAGTGACAGACATCTCTTCTTTCGATGGGACATACTGTATCTCTTTCCGGGATCACCCAAGTTTTTTTTTCAGGTTTTTTCTAAAGTATCAGTGTGTGCAATATCAAATAATTTATCAATTATCAATTATACAATATCAAAAATTTATAAATTTTTCTTAAACTCATTCACTTGGCGCTTATTAAAGAGCATGCCGGGGTCTTCTTGGAGGCCTCGCCAGACCTCATGTAAATCCACAAGCCTTTTTACACAGTGTGGAACAGCTCTAGTTGGTATTCTGGCCTTTTCCCAGAATAAAAGGCACTCCCGAATGACAATATTCGTGCTTATTTATCTTTGCGAATGTTAAAAAATAAAACTGCGAGAAGTTGGCGATCGAAGGGTAATTTAGCACCCGTTATTTGATGATTTACACCACCAACCAAGAAAATATTTTTTTTATCACTTCTTAGCTGTCCTGACATTTTAGAAAAACAAAACAATTCGCATTAATTAAAGGACAAAACGAAACTGTATGAGAATAACAATGGGACGTGCACCGCGCATAAGGGGTGAAACTACAGGTTCCTACAGGCACGGGTTCCAGTCCTCCAAATGACGTAAAAAAATTTTTTTTAGTGTTTTACAATCAAATGAACAAAATTAGGGGGTGTGCGTTGTAAAATAAAAACTTTGA